>JBAMHV010000001.1:5035052-5051282 GCA_037177535.1 Pseudomugil gertrudae | reverse complement strand
TGTGTGGAGCGAGACACACCTCAGAACAGGGTTATAAGGTGTGTGTGGAGCGATACACACCTCAGAACAGGGTTATATGGTATGTGTGGAGCGATACACACCTCAGAACAGGGTTATATGGTGTGTGTGGAGTGAGAACAAGCAGGAATTCAAACCTAAGCAGACCAAAGCATGCAGCTCTACTTTATACAGACAATAAATAAATGATTTATATGTTAAAAGGAAGGATTTAAATGCATGATGTATCCCCCTTTAAAGCAAATCTAAGCAGAAAGGAACTGAGCTCTTTGCAGCATAAAAAAACACGTGTTTTGGTACGTGGACAGAAAGTGTTTGACAGTACACACAATAAAACTCTATAGCTATGCACTGTAATGCAGTGGTGATTCACAAAGTTTGAATTTCATGTTCATATTTCTGAATTTCATCAGAAATAATGAAGAAAACTTTAGAAAGGTGACTTTTTTTTTTAACCCTTTGTTAATCTTTGATGAAGCTGAAAGTCTGGTGGTTTCAGAATCTCCTGCTGCTAAATAAGCTCCTTTGAGCTTGTAGAAGTACTTTGAGAAATGACACATTTCATCTTTCTCAAAAGCTTTTAGGTCAAGATGTGCTAGCCATTTGATCATTCATTCTTTTCAGCTACTCTTTAGTACAGTAGGCTGTGTGCTTTGGGTTGTCATTCTCCTGAGAGATTCAAGTCATTTGAATCAAACAGATTTCCTCTCATCATATTATCCTAGAGATTCAGGTTATTTTAACCAGTAGAAATACTGGTTATTTTTTACAAACATGGTATCCCAACTGTTTTTGTTTTATTTTTCAAAAAGTAATGATATAAACCTGATGTTTACTGCTTCTTTCATATAGAATATTATATAGATTACATCGCTATGTGGTAACTCTTGTGATTTTTGTAATATAGGCATCTTTTTTAAGATATTAGCCATTAATTTGGGTTTGTCCAGGAAGACTTTTCACACTGGTCAGACTGTACTACACGAGAGTTTTTCTGCATTTTTTTTTTTTGCTCTTTCAAGACTTGTTATGGTGAGTCTCCATGGCAACAAGACTTGATTATCAATGAGATCTACTGATAATCTTCTCCAAATTCAAGATTACCAGTGAAATCAAATCCCATTGGAGGTAAAAAGAAAAAAGAGGATGCAGGGCAGGAGTGATGCAGAGAGAAAAACGATGCAGATTTAAACCGTTTCTTCCAACTGTTGTGATGGCTAACGTAAGATCGCTAGCTAATAAAATTGACGAGCTACGAGTGCTAACTTGGTCTCAGAAAGAATACATAAACATAACATCCAAACACATTTATGGCAATCTCTGGAGATTTTAACAACGCCTTCCTCTCTGCTGCTCTACCAACGTTCCAACAGTTGGTCAGCTGCTCCAAGAGAAAAAATAAAATGCAAAACATTTTAAGCTAATTATAAAAATGCATACAGCTCCTCTGTCCTCCCACCTTTAGGAAGATCTGACCATCATCTGGTTCTTCTCACCTCCTTCTACAAGCCCATCGTTCAACAACAACCTGTCATTAGAAAGACTATTAAAACCTAACGATGATGAAGATGCTCTGAGAGGATGCTTCGAGGCTACAGACTGGAATGTCCTCTGTGAATCTTATGGAGATGACGTCAACACCTTGACTGAGTGTGTGACAGATTATTTATACTTCTGTGTTGACAGCACCGAACGTGCTTCCCCAGTAACAAACCCTGGATCACGGGGCAGCATGGTGGAACAGTGGCCTCACAGCAAGAAAGTCGCTGGTTAGAGCACAGGCTGGAGAGGTTTGTCTAGTAACCTTTCTCTGTAGGTATGTTCTCCCCATGTATGCGTGGGTTCTCTCCGGGTACTCTGGCTTCTTTCCACCCACAAGACATGCAAGTTAGGTTAATAGCTATGGTTAAAATGACTGTTTATCATATGTATGCTGCTTGGATAAAAGCATCTGCCAATTTCCCTCTGAGACTAATAAAGTATTTTTCATTTAATTTCATAAACACCCAGTCATATGTGGGTAAAAAAATAATCCCATGAAATATTGTAAAACTGTTATAATGTGTAAACATGCCATGAAATATCATTTGGTCACAACATTAGCTGCTGCTACTGTGCAGATGTCTCTTCCTCTACTTGTTTATAAGTATACAACTGAATTATTGGCTGTTCTGTCAATTATTTATTTGAATTCTTAATAATACAATAGCACATCATCACTTACAAATTGAAGTGATTTTGGTCCATAATCTGTGCCAGGAAATGGTTGAAAAACATTGCCAGCCACAAATATTCCTAACAATCACTGCTTTTTGAAAAAAAACGTTCACTTTGAGCCAGGTTTGACAAAGTGGTAAAAATATAGAAAAATCAAACTAATAAAACTGTGATAGTACCTGCACAGGGTAATCAATGTTTTGGAGTTTCACTTTCTGGTTACTGTGCTCTGAAGGCTCAAGGATCTGTTCATTCCCATGAAAGGAAATGCTGACAACATTGAGTTTGTGCTTTGTAAGAACATGCAGATGTATTTCTGACTTTCGCTCTAAATAAGTTTTCCATATGGTGGAGGTAGACAAGGGACTGAATGAGCCTTTCAGTTACACACCCACACACACACACACACACACACACACACACTCTGCTGCCTCACATTATCGCTCCGATCAGATTGGCTGTAGATGCTCAAGGATGTAAAACAGACATGCAGATTAATTACACGTGGGTCTAAGATACCAGAGTGAGAGAAATGAAGACCCGTTTCTAACTGAAGCGTTGTTAAAAAATAAAGAAACTGACCAAAAACAAAAATCATCTGAACCTTAAAAGATATTTTGAAATGTGTGAAAAGCACAAATTCAACTTTATTTATATAGCCCAGTATCACAACAAAGTCGTCTCAAAGGGCTTCACACACAGCTAATCGCACAACAGCAGACATAACACACAACAAACACAAATAATGACTACACTAAACTAAGCAGACCCAGGACATCCCTGTCCTTAGACCCTCCTTCTCTGTAAGCCTTCTCGGCTCCTAACTTATTCAAGTCCTATATTAATAACTAGATTAAATTACATTTAAAACATTATGTCCTTGAACAGAATTATTTCCATGTCTCACTGCTGAAATGCTGTGGTTTGAAATGAAGTGTACAACTCCTTAGAAACAGTATAATCAGAAAAAAAACCCCATAAAAACAGGAGGTATAATACAGCCAGAATAATAACCCCAAAGCTCCAATTATCATATTGACCTCAGAGTCCCATGTGAGCCACACTTTCACTAAACAGGCAGACGTGGGCCTGTAAAATCTGGTGCACTGCATGAAAAAGAAAACTGAAATCCAAACTGTGGACTTTGCTTCAGTGAGTTAACATGACAGAGAAAAGAAGCAGCGAGAAGGTGAATACTGTTCATCATTCATCACATGAGAAAGTAGATCTTTCTGGTATTTTTTGGAGAAGGAATTTCAACCTGGCGCTCAGGAGGAAATAATTAAACCCAGAGAGAGCGTGTGCACGCACGTCAACTTTTATCATCTTTTAGTGCATGAGCCTAGCGGCATCTTCCAGGAGTGCTCTTGGCCCAGAGCTAATAGCTTTATAAAAAAAAAGGAATAAAATGAAGCCCATACAAAATGACTGACTATCTGTAAATTGCTATGAGGGGATCTGTTTACACTCCAACATGAATGAAGACGTCCTGTAAAGCAAGCACACACACAAAGACACACACAAACGCTTAATCAGTCTGGAGCAGAAAAAGAGCCGCTCAGCCCTGTGGGTCCTTCTGGACCACGTGCGCGCACACAAAGCGACTACAGTCCATCCTTCGCTCCAGTGAAGTGCTGCTACCTTGTTCCACAGCTGAACTTTCTCCTCTAATGTCTGGCAGACTGTAAAGAGTATTGGGTCACTGTAAATGTACTGTAAAATTAGTTCTCCTCCTGCCTTTAGAAACATGTTCAACCCTAAAAAAGGTAATGTTTCTGAGAAAATGAGCGTGCAAGAGGAAGTTTAAAACATTGCCATCTTCTCTTTATGAGAGAGAGAGTAGCAGAAAGGACACACTAAGTTTTTCATAGCTCAACACACACTGCTGACTCTTAATGACAAATCATTGAACAAGCCTTTTCTTCACAGCTACTGGTAATCCATTCATGCTGTTGCCAAAGATCAAGTGTTGTTTACTATAATTCAATTCTAATATATTTATTTCTATTTTTTAGGTTGACTGAGGACAATAAGAACTCCAAAATTAGATTAGACATTTGCTGTTTTAGATATTTTGTGGCTGTGTTTTTGGACAAATAAGAAAATAAGGAGAGAGCATGGATAATATGCAGCATCGCTGCATCAACGGCTCACCCATAACATACAGGGATCCTTCTAAACACTTAGTATGTGTGGCTAAAAGTAACTGAATAAGACTATATTTGCTAAATGAAGCAAAAATAACTTTATGTAAAAGGATAATGGAAAGAAAATCCCACCCATTCCTACAATAATTTGAGGGCTACTTTTTTTTATTTGCATACAGGCTGAACTTTATTGTAACGTGAAATGAAGTGTGAAATTGACCACCTCATTCAGAAAGGGTTGGGTAGTTTTTATTTTCCTTTTTTAGATTTTGGACTGAAACTATGGTGTGCATTGCAAACGTGTACGTATATTAAATCACGCTCAGAGTGCAGCGTGGTCACAGAAGATAAAGTGTCATATGTGACGAGCTTTATTAGATTTGCTGGTTAAATAAAAGAAGGTAACACCTGCCGCTTGGCAAGCTGATGAATTGCTACTCTCAGTTACAGCTTAAAAACGAAGTAATTCAGGACGGTGTTTGTTCTTCCTTTTAATTGTGAGACAGCTGTGTTGTGATTTATGGCCTCCTTCAAAAGTAATCTTCTTTTCCCATTACATCAACAACAATTAGAAAGTAATCATTAGTTTTAGACCAGAGCAGGCAGATTTTTTCAGCACTTTTTTGGCAGCTTTAACGGACTATATATCATTTTTCATTTTAAAACCACAGTGCCATATCTCACCTGACACTGTCGTAATTAGGAACACATTTGGGAGGAGATGAGAGTAAAAAAAAAATCAGCTTGTTTGCCATACTAATATGATTTGCTTTTTTATGTGTTGTGAGAAAATCCTGACTTTATAAAGACTTTAGCATTATAGCTCAACTGATTTACTATCCCCTGAATGACAGATATAAAAACACACATATGTAGTCATGCCCATTAATACCTGAAAGACATTAAGACCATTAATGTATAGGCTTTAATGGCATTTCTTTCACACAATGATGACAGTATTAACCTATCCTTCTGTTTCTGTCCTTGTCTAAAATTACATACCCAACATAGACAGAAATTGATCTTGGTCTCAAAAGAAAACTGAGGGACGTGAAGATGTTACTACAGAAGTGTGTTATGTGTTACTGTGCCAGAGTAAAGTCACTGTAGAAAATGTAAACAATTCTGTTCTTCCAAAAGGAAAACCAAATTACTTTCAATGAAAACTAAAAAGGTAACAGCTCAATTCATCTAGCAAAGTAATCCGATATCCACTGTGTCTGGTGAGTAGCTTTATAAAAGTAGTGTGCTCTAAAGATGCTCCCACATATGCACCCTGTCAATCGGCCCTCCATTTCTATAGTCCCTGAACTCAGTAAGTTAAGGGTCCTGACAGATGACCCTAAATACTCCAAAACACTGGCAGTCGGACCCTTCTTACTGTAACAATGGCTGGTGGCCAATGAGAAAATAGATGCATTATACAGGTGAATACCTAAGATGTTTAATAGCAGATGTTGCTGCACAAGACATGCATGTTATGTTAATAGCTATGGTTTAAAATGACTGCTTGTCATATGTAAGTCGCTTTGGATAAAAGCATCTGCCAAATGACTGTATAGTAGTATAGTAAAGTATGAGCGACATTTCCAAAACTTCAGTGTTAGCAGAATGAAGGTCTCGGCGCGTGTGTGGCTGGGAAGCCCACAAGGCGGCCAGATCTACAGCTGTGTCATGTTTAGTGTGTGTTTAGTGGTGTCAGAGGCATTATCACCATCCTCATCAGTGTCATCAGTGAAACTTTTGTACTGCACATTGATGCATTCAAACTTTCATGCGTCTTTTAGTGACATATTGCAAAGCCCCGTAAAATCAGACTAAATTACACACATATCCGACGCAGGACACAGATACTGGAAACTTTTCGGGACGCTCACTTTGTTATATTCTGCTTTTATGACTCAATACATTGCTACTGAATATGACCGCCACTGAAATACCCGTTCATCTCATTAGCTAAAATGTAGTTTTGCATATTAAAATATTATTTACAACTTTAAAAAGCATGGACTGGTGACCTGTCCAGGGTGTACCCTGCCTTTCGCCCATTCACAGCTGGGATAGGCTCCAGCGACCCCGCTCTGGGAACAAGCGGTAGAAAATGGATGGATGGACTTTAAAAAGCAGGCTCACCATTAAGGAAAAGCTCCTCTTGCATCGCTTGTCTGGCAGCAGGAGAGAAACAGCGTTTTTTCAGCCATTCTGCATCAAAAACACTGACGTGCTGGTCAGGCCACACAATGGAAACCTGAGGAGAGAAACAAAAACCAGCAGATCTCAGCTTTTCTCCAAAGCTAAATAAACATATGTTCACTATAGCCAGTTATCCTGCAACTCTTGCTACAGGAATCAGGAGCAGAGGAACCATGTTCAGTTTCCAACAGCAGCAAAACTAACTTGGCAGGATCAGAAAGCTAAAGAAATCTGTTCCCAGCTGTGTCCAACTTCAGGAGCTGAATCATCTGAAAGACGCAAATCCCAGCTGTGATTCCTTTGAAGGAGCTTTTGTGCAAATTAGATCATCTTTACTCAGAGTCTCCAAAGTATTTCACCGTCTGATTGTCTTCAAGTAGTCAGATAGTTTTAATTTGCAACACCTCTATTTGTGCATTCAAATTTGTTCACTCAGATGAGAATAAATGAGGAGGAACATTATTAACAAATCTTATTAGATAATAATTCATTCCTTTTGCAATAATATGGCTTATATACTTGAACATTTTCTGAGCCCTGCATGGCATCTTCATTCTTTCAAGTTACAGTTTACAAGTATCTTAAACATTAGGATGAATAGATATGTTAGGAATAGATACTATAATGTTAGACAAAAGAAAAGAGGAAATTGTTCAATCTGAGAGGATAAAATGGGAGTAAAAGGGTTCAAATTCAGACTATGTGGAAACATTGGAGGCTATATTCTTGCAGAAGCTGGTTAGTGATCTGGTTAATGATAAGCTAGCACTGAATGTCTGAAGGGTGATGGTGGGAAGCAAGAGGGCAAATAGACAAGATTACAACTGTGTGTCATGAGTCTTGGTTGAATGAGAAATCAACCTTATCTTCTCTACAATGATCCAACAAGTACCACAGCTTTGAGAGTACGATAGCCACGCTGGTAAAAATCATATAATTAAAAGTCCAGAGATTGTTTTTTTACCCATGCAGCTATTTACAATGTAGTAAAAATTTATATTATAAAAGACAAATATCCAGAATTATTACCAGAACTTCAATTGGGACAAACAAAATAAACTGGAAATTTAAAGCCACTATTTTCAGTCTTATTATAAAACATCTATTTTGTGTGTACAAATAGGTCAGAACATGGCAGCAACAAACCTTGTTGTCATTGTTGACTTCCACGGCTTCTACACCTGTGTGGATATCCAGATCAGCTAGCGGGAGCAAGCGAGCTTGTGCAGACTGTAGGGTGCACAGTGGACACTGGCAGTTGTCTCTCAGCCAGGTGAATGGGTACAGACTGCGGTCTCCATCTTCCCACTCCACCTCCATTAGCTTATCCTCATCCAGAGCCCGGACCTGTCTCACTGAGTGGCAAACCAAAGGAACAGAGGCAGAGCCAAGTGTCTGCTGCCTGCGAATATGCACTGTGTTCAAGCAAGAGGGTAATGGCCCTGGTCTACAACAAGCTCTCAGAGCCTGGCAGGCCATGGCAGAGGTGCTCCTGTGCAGAGCAGGCAGGGCAAAACGTGCAAATTTACTTATCCACATTTCTGAATTTTCCTTCTGGCAGCTCTGTCCAGCTCTAACAACTCTGCAAAAAAGAGAATAATGCAATTTTATCAATAAATGTCATTGTGTTGATGCATAACATGCCTATACATGTAATTCATAGTGTATTGTTTATATTTATGAGTACTGTATTCTAAATTATAATCATCTTGAGAATCTTGAAAATCCTGTTCATTTATGAGATATGGGAGTGTTTTTTTGTGTGTATGTTTATTAAGTTTAGTCAGAAATAGTATCCATGGAAAGGAGAAAAAAATCCAGACTATGTCAGTGGAATTTCTTTTAATGTAGTGAAATAAAACCCAAAGCTCAAACCTTAACATTATTGAAGCAGTGTAGGATCTTCTTGACAGACAACAGAATGAAAGGCAGCCAACACCCAAAGAAGAGCTTTATATTGTCAATCAAGACGCTTAAGACAACTATTCGTGAACACTACATAAAGAAATAAAACTCCTGCCTAAGAAGGTTCATGCTGGACTAACAAATAAAGCTGTTCATGTAAAATGATGATTTGCAACCTTGTTACAGTAGAGGAAAATCTGTGTTTTAGGCTCCTATACTGTTAAGATTATTTTCATTAATGCAACTGCTACACAAACATATGCAACAACAACAAAAAGATATTGTAAACAACATCTTTTAATTTGTTAGTGGGTCCTGTGTCAATGATCTGCAGACTGTGGGATGATGTGCTACACTAAGCAATACTGTTGTAGTACAACACAGTATTATGTGTCCCAGTATAATGAGCTGGACGTTTGGTCAAAAATATGAATGTAAATAAACATGTCAGATCTCAAAGTGATCAAATGCATGATTTGGTCTAAAATATAATGTTTTTGTTTATATGATTAACCATCTGTTTTGTTGGTGCAACTCTTTAGAAAACAGTAAGGTATAGTCTTTTAAAACACCAGTCTGCTCTCCTTCATGTTTTAGCGCTGCTACTTGTTTTCATTTTTCAGCAGGAGGGTATAAGCATCCACTTCGTCTTTAATTTGCTTATTTCAGGCTTTCTTTCTACAGCAGTGAAGTTAAAGGAAACTGAGACAGAACAGCAGGTGGTTTGATGCGCGCAGCCCTTATTAAAACTAAGCGTTTATAAGTAAAGAATGCGTAATGATCATATCTTACTTAAAACACTTCCCTTACACTTAAAAAGACAGCAGCGTAACTAATAAGCATAGTTTAGTTGTTAGCTACGTTGAAGAAGCTAAGCCCGGCATTTAGCATGCTAGTTAAAGAAAAAGCTGGAGCTACATTCAGATTCAGTTTCAAAGCTAACAGGTCCACCTCCTTCCACGGGTGGCTTCTTATAAAGTCTATAAATTAAAATAGTATTAAAATAATATTACAAAATTAAAGAGATAAATAAATAAAGAGTTTAATAGTAGTTACCTTTAGCATGTAAACAACAGCTGGTAGCTAGCCCTCACGAGCGCAGTGGCCGTCAATACAAACGTCACGTGTCGGAGAAGGATTGGAAAGTAGGCAAAAGGTCGACCGGCGACATGAACACGATGACATAATCACACATTAAACTTTGCTCTACTTTAACTTCTCACACATAACACAGCCACAATTTCAACTGATAACGAAGCCACCGTGGATGTGTTTCATGATATGAATGAAAGTAGTTTATAAACATGAATGTTGCCGTAGAACTGAAAATATGAAGCTTTGCGGAAGTTCACTAGTTCAGATTATACACCCAGAACTTTGTCACACTCATTTCTCATTTTGTGTACATAAACACAAGAAGCCACAAAAACAAATCAATTTACAGATAATTTTGTGAAACAAATGTCACTTTATTCTATGTGTTTTTATGTAGTTTTCAGCCTTGTTTTATTTCATGCTGTCTTGAATAGCAGACTGATTTCTTTAAGCTTACATGAAAAAATTCAGTAAACAATACATTTAAGATAAAAAGAGTTGTTTGTCTGATTGCATCTGGACTTTGTAATCCATGTAAACATGTTTGTCTCATTCAAATTATTCTAAATCAGTGCTCCCAAAACTGGATCAACAAAAGTCAAATACTAATAACTTACATGCTAAACTCAACATGGAGAGCAGTGCAGTGAATAAGGTACACATTTTTGCTTACATTTGTTTAAAAAAGAAGGCAAATAATGTTCATATTAATGCAGCTCATTTTAAAATAAAGCTGCCTTTATACTTGTGCTTTTGTCACAGTATTTCCTGACCATCACATTGACGTAATAAAAATCTCAATCATTTTAAAAACTGGATCAGACCTTAAACTCTGCTGCAAAAGGTCTCATATATGATGAATCTTTTACAGAATTTAGACCTAAACATTAATGACACAGTGTGGAATAGTCTTGACAAGGAACAGAACAAAAAGCAGGCCGGCTCCAAAGAGGAGTTTCTAAATGTCCTCTTAGAGATCTGGAGAATTATTTATGAAAAATACTTAAAGAACCTGCAAAAACATCTGTCAAGGACGATGTTTTCAGGCTGTGTTAAAGACATAATGTAACTGCACAAAATATTGATGGTTCTGTTCCTTTGAAATACAAAAACTCAGGTTTTTCATCCATACATTGTATTTACATTTATACTTGTACATATTTTATTAATATGTACTATTTTTGTTTACTGTGTGTTTTTGCTCCATTTGGATTAAATCCAGTTGGACCCAGAAGCATTTAATCTGCACCCAAAAAGGCTTCCTGGAAAATCAAAAAATGCAGGAAGGGTTTTGGATGAATTAATAAATGTAAACTATGTCTGTAGAAGCCAGTCAAAGTTATTTATTCTAAACTGAGGAAATGGAAATTCAAGACTAAAAAAACAGAGAATTTTCAGCGTAATGCTTTTAATGTTTAATGTGAAGCACTTTGGATTTTCTTATATGTGAAATGTGCTACAAATAAACTTGCATTGTGTTGCCTTAGTGGTTTTATCTTTTTGGGGTAACGAATGTCAGAATAAGAATCTACTTAATGTAACTTATGTGTTTATATTTTATTCTGGACTTGAGTAGCAGATGGTAGAGAATTACCAGGGGTGGGTTACCACACCAAACTGAGAATTGTTTGCTGGCTCAAGACATTAAATGGAAATTTTCTAGAAAATACTTAAACTATTCAGGCTTTTCCGTTTGTGTCGGTTTGCTGTTTTTCTTTGCAATGCTTTACAGTTTAACTCATATCTTAGTGCGTTAAACTGACATTTGGATAAAACATAGAAGTTTGAAGACAAAATAAATTCTCAATTACTTTAAAATCTCACAAGAATACCAAATAACTTTAGTGCAGTTGTGTGTGTGTGTGTGTGTGTGTGTGTGTGTGTGTGTGTGTTCAGCCATACCTCTTACAGTGTAACTCTTGCTTTTGTCCTCAGAGGTTCAGAGGATGATCAGGACCCAGCAACTGTACACTACAATGCCTAAATGTAAATTGTGCATGCCAACTTCGTAGTTTTTGTTTTTGTAAAGAATCATCTTGCAATTATTAACCCAAGATCAAACACAGGCACTGAATTTATAACATAACAGACGTGAGTTTCTAAGGGTGAGTCATTATTACAGCTCCGTCACATCTCCAATGGTGTCCTTTGCATTGTGGACTTTGTGATGCAGGTTCAAGCACTACTTTACTGTAAAATCAATGGCATACTGTGCAACCTCAAAGAGATATATAACCTGTCCAAAAGTCACAAAACAAGGTATTATGCTTGTAAAATAAAAGGAGGATGTGGAAGATGTTGTCGTGCTGCTGCCTTTCATCTTAAGATCCGTCTGGGAAACTAACTGCAAATCAGAAAACCCATAAGTGTGAATGTAAACATATTCTGTTTAATTTTATCCTATAAATCTGTACAAACTGTCCCCTGAAATTGTTTTCAAATAAACCAAAAGATTAGCTGCTTATGAAGAATGTCAACATTATGTAACAGAAAAACTGCAATCCAAATCAGGATATAATATTTCCACTACGGAGCTCAAACCAAAGTCTCATGATACTACTTAAACTGTCAAAGATCCATGTTACATATATGGCTTTTCCACTACATTATGCCAATAATCTGCTTAAAGATGCTTAGATGAGAAAACCTGGATCTTTCCTGTGTCATGGAAACTACAAAGTAGGCAAAAGGTTTCCTGTTTGTATGTTAGCTCTATGTTAGCCACATCAGGAGTGGAATCAGTGGGCTCAAAGTCCTCAAAGAGGAAACTGCCCTTTGCAGTGTTACATCATTTACAACAACTGGCATTTTAATTTTTACGCTATGGAGTTTATGACATTTTAATCCCTCCAACTCAAAGGGTCAAACTGATTACTCAACGCCAGATGACCTTCAAAGGGTGAAATATTGTCTGAAAAGAAAAATGGAAAAAATGTTTGGAACAGATTGAATGTGAACAAACAAGTTGTTTGCAACGTCCGCTACACCACTTAAAACACACACACACACAAGCCTTACATCTCTTTCCACATAAATACCAACAAGCAGCTTCTTCCTTCAAAGCCCTTGTAATTATGAGGCTAGCACCCATGAGCGTAACTCACAACAGACCTTAAAACCTTGTTAAACAAACACGGTGAGGAACTTTGTACCTTTCAAGCACGTGGCTATATATTATGCACTTCCAATTAAAATGCTGCTACTGCCACATTGGAGGGTGTTTGCTTATACGCCATCAAGTTTAAGGACCTCCTGGATGCAGCTCTATGGGGATCCCTTAGTGGAACATGAGCAGGGTAATCTCACTCTTATATCATCAAGAGTTACTATAGAAATGATGGATGCTTTAGTCCAAGGCTCTGGCAACATCACTGTACTCTAAACATAATTGCTTTATTTGAAAAAAGACAAGATGATCCATTGAGCATGTTCTCATACGGATAAGTGTTTGACACAGAGTTCCACGAGTGCTGCCTGCAGTCATAACCAATAAAGTATCACATCTTATCACACACTGTACCGATAAACAAAAATATATGTGTTTCTTCTTCTCAAAACTTTACATATACAATGAATACATGGATATCCATTCATTAATACAGACATTACCACTTACAGTATTTACTTACTTCTATAATATGCTGTACATGTTACAAGATTATGGTATTTGTGCAAAGTAGCACAGAGAAGACCTTGCTTGTCAAACCACGCCACAACCTTTTGCATTAAAATAGTAAAGAATTGTGCAATGTCTGCGAGACTGTTAAACAAAGCAAACACCAAAAGTAATGCAAACATTTAGGACCGCATGCACATGTTCTTTTGGTTTTCTTCTGAACATTCATTGGATGTAAAAGAACAACTTTAGTTCCTCACTCAGGAGGGAAAAGTTTCACTCATCAAGTAAATATGTTAAATGTTTTTACAAACGTTATCTGCATTTATCAGAGAAGGAGGGAATTTTAAATAACTCTAACCTATCGCTCTGGAAGCAGATTGTTCTGGTTCATACTTTTTAACAGGCTGACTAGACAGTCATTGTTTTTCACACACACACACACACACATAAAAATGCCTACATGCAAGCACAAATCTGTGATGGTTTGCAGAAAAATTCAATGCCCTATAACCACAACTGTCATTAAAAGACAAAAATTGTACACTTCTGCATGACGATATTTGTGCACTTTGTGACTTTACTAATATTAAATTATCTTTACGGGCTCATTAGTTAACCGTGGTGTTTTTTCCCCCAGGTTTTTGGTGAACTACATTATAACACCACCATATGCTTCTTATAACTAGGTGTAGATCAGCTCAGGTAGAGTCCAATACTGTACATTTAAAACAACACATTGAACCTCTAATAGGACTTAAAAATGGACATGGCTGAGTATTAATATGGCAAAGGTTTTATATTTTTTTATAAAAACTTCTGCCATCACTGTAAATGAATCACTATGTGCATACATGATAGTATTAAATACTTTATTTTTAGAACACAACTTAATAGAGGAAAATGGAAAATGTGAGAACAGCATAAAACAAAATAATAAAACTTGTTCTGACATGTGGCTGCTCTACAAGCAGGACCCTGAGAGGTAACAACACAGCACCTTTAGTTGCTATTATGCACAATTCACACACAATTAGTTTCTTTTTTTGGCTTTGGTGCTTTATAAAAAATGGCTAAATGCACCTAGAACTTGGATGTACAGAAAGTTTTTTTTGTTTGTTTGTTTTTATGTCATCTTTTTTTTTTTTTAAATGTCCCTGATATCCACTCCTGATCAAACTTCACACAGAAAATGAGGAGTTTATGAAAAGAGACGTGTTGTTTTCCTTGGACTCAGAACTTCATGTACTCGTTTTTCAGTCTGCTCAGCCTCGTGCCATGACTGCGGATGATCAGAGACAGCAGCTCGTGCTTGTCCTTCAGTCCAAGAGAAATGTCCATTGTGTCTTTCAGGACGTCCCGCGTGTGCACTATCATGTTGAGAAAGTCGTCATTGAGCCGGTGCTCCTCCTTCAGCTCGCTCTCCTGGCTCTGCTTGAACTTCACCTCCAGCTCCAGCAGGGATTTCTCAGAGTTTGTAAACGCCTCGCTTATCTGGGCCGTCTCCTTCCGCAGATATGTCCCATAGCTGTCCTCTCCGTCCAGGTCGTACGAGACGCTTTTCCCGATCCCCTCCAGCACCCTGGCAGAGTCCTCAATCTGCCTCTTGATAATCGTGAAATCATCTCGTATGACCGCGTCCTGGTCTTCGTCCAGGCTGCACTTTCTCTCGTCGGTCATTTTGAAAAGCATCTGACATTTCTCCGGGTCATCGTTGTCCTCGTAGTCTCCGTCCGGCACAAAATAGTGATGAAACGTGCCGTTAGACATCTCCGGATGTAACGGTCCTCGGAAAAAACCTCCATACGCAGGCAGTGACAACATACCGGCACAGAGGAACAAGTGGAGAAAAGCCATAATTCCCACTAGTTAAAAAAGGGGAAATGTTTGTGTTGTAAATATTAGCGAGAATTGCGCATATATGCGCTACTTCATTTCAACAAACACGCTGCGCCGTTTGGTGAAGTTGAAAAAACGTCTTCCTCGTTGTCCCTTTTTTTCAAAACAGAGAAAAGTTGCGTCAAATCGCTTTTATAGCTCCACGTTTCGCCCTTTTATCCAACCTGTCGCCTTGTATCACCGTTGGGGAGCAGCGCAGCTGTGTGTAAGTTTGTCTCGGCCTGAGGAGTAGTTGTACTCCTGACTTCACCCGGTGCCTGGATGTTTCAAGGAGCGCTCTCCGGCTTTTGGTTAATAATACCTCTCTGCTACTCTCAAATTACAGCTCCTCCGTCATTTAAAAGGCAGTATTCAGTCTGGTCCAGACTACCAAGCTGTAAAAGGCTCACAGAGACCAGGAAAGACTGAGTTTGTGTTTGTGGCATAGATGGTTCAACTTAATACACCACTGAGAACTATAGAAGTGACCGCATTTAAACGTGAAATTAAGTCTAACAAACCAACCCTGTAATTATTGTCCAGTGGCACACTTAGAAAAGTTATACTTTTAATAGCTGATGACATGTGGCAGAAATACTGCGACTTCTGGTAGCTTTTGTAAAAGACTTATGAAGTTATTAAACACAATTATACGAAGCACATTTTAATGTATTAACCCAAAATTATATGCTTCACAATGACTTTTCTTTGTGTCACATGAAAGGGTACATATGAGGTGAAATTACTAGAAATGCAGTAAATTAATTGTTCATTTGGAGAAAAAAAGCACATTAGTTTCAAACATTGATTCCCATAGTAGAAATTAAAGTTCTTTATTCAGTCTATCTAAATAATATGCTTTAAATGCTCAAAACAGCAGTATTAACCTCTTAGGGCCCAAGCAGTTTTTTTCATGCATTTTTTATTTAACTTTGCTATTTAGGCTTATTTAAACCCAATTAGAATAAAAACAAAGGATCATGTTTTGATGTTATCCACTTTTAGAGAAAAATGATGTCCACATATGTGGACTGGGGTTCTGAATTTCCAAAAAACACTATTAAGTAAAAATTGGATAATAAAGTGAAAACTCTTTATTTCCACATTGAACATAGCAGGTTTTTGTTCTTGACTGCTTTTGAATGTATTATTAACACATAA
>JBAMHV010000001.1:5021151-5032584 GCA_037177535.1 Pseudomugil gertrudae | reverse complement strand
ACAAAAATAGCTTATTGCGTTGATCATTTGCTGACATCTTCGTCCCCCCCAGTTTCAAAATCCTATCTGCGCCCCTGCAATTAAGCCCCATGCCAGATCTGTCAGAATAACACAGCCCTATCACACCCCCACTCACAGGCAGCTCACTGGTACCTGTTACTAAAAAGGATGAGAGATTACTAAGAAATCATTTTTATTAGATGTAATTTGGTATTTTGATTATTAATAGTTTCTGATTAATTCTAACAATATACAGATAATTAACATTTTAACCAGGTGAAAGAAGGACATTTTTGAATATTATTGAGACCATTTACTTAGCTGTAAAGTTTTATTCTAAACTTTTGGATTTCTATATGAATGGCCCTGAAGTCTCATGCCCTTTTATTGTGACTGGATGGTTTTTAGTTATGAAAGCACATGCTTTCAGTTTAAAAGGACATTAAATTAATTATATTAAAAAGATGTGAAAGAGTTTGAGAATGTGGAGAAGACCTCGCTTAGGATCTTTCATAAAAAACTAATTAGGAAATTCAGAAAAATAAGGTAGTTTTGTTCTTTTATTCTCTTCCTTTAACCCTTTTCTAACCTTTATGAATAATCTGACATCTTTACATGTGTATGTTAAACCTTTCAGCTTAAAAAGAAGCTGGAATTTGAGTCTAAAAGCTAGCATAGAGTACATGCTGCAGTAGTGCACATGACATAACTAACTTGCCTATTAAACCCATTCCTTATACATGCTGCTGCTGTCTAGACATCTTTCAAAAGGCCTTGCTTCATTCAGCAACACAATCACAGAACAAATTTTGCAGGTTCTTTTGTACAAATGTGTGAACAAATATAGGTTTGCATGATTTTAGAAACAGGCAAAGTTTCAAACACAACCATTACCGGATAAGGTTTACATACTTTAACATCAAGATTGTGCCAAGAAAGACCCCAAGTCAGATTTTTAAACTTTGCACTGGTGAAACAAAAAACCATGTGAATGATGAAGTAGACAGATGAACCTGGGTTGGATCACTGATGCTCTCATTCCCCATTAAATGGCGATGGACTACCCCTAGGGGACTATAAACACCTTTTCAGGGCTGAAACTAAATTCCTAAACATACTCACAGTTTCTGTGACTTTCAGGATCCCTTCCCATATGAAAGAGTCAGTACATGCCTTTAAACAGCACCGTGGAGACTGTGGTTGCGGCTTTAGTTAGTGAAGCTTTTTGAGGCCAAAATATTTTACTGTTAATATAAAAATGATAGCAGGGAAGTAAACCTGTACACATGATTATCAGAAATATTTTTAAAACAATATATATTTATTCATGTGTAATCTGTCTTATTATTGTAAACAATTTATACCAATATATAGAAAAAGGGTGAAAGAGAATACTAAATATGAAACTATCCTATTACTATTATTACATTTGCGTAATTAGACTATGAACTAAATTATTTAGTCTTAATAAATTAAACTATTTTCCATTATCAATTCAATTAAATAATTGTTCACTGAAATAAAGTTAAATCTTTAACTGCATCATTATCTATCTTGTTTTTTAAAAAACTGGATTCATTATGGAGAATGAATGACTATGTTATATAACGCTTACATAAACTAAATCTGCAATGTGGATCATTGTGATTTATGATGTGGTGAAATTCCACATACCTCATTTCTCATCCTGTCTGCATCTAACCTCAACCTCGCGAGACACTAAAAGAATAAAACTTGATGTTTTCTCTCATTTTGTCTTTTTCCTAAAAAAATGGCTTTTTTTTTGGAAGATTTACTACTGGCTTATACCTTCAGAAGTAAGACATATTGGAAAGTTGTGACAGTACCTGTCTCTCTGTGTCTGCTCTGATATGTGTTTTCTTTGCAGGTTGTCTGCAGACATAAAACAACGCTATCTAACCTGATGCTTTTTGGTCATACTGTGTGGAAATTTTCTGACACATAATCATCATGCTAATCATCATCATCATAATCCCCCCACCTCTCAACAGACTCAACACCTGGAGGACAGGCTGTAGGGGTGCAGAGTGAGCCGGGCAGGGCAACGGCTGAGGGTAGGGACCCTGGCAGATCCTCACTTACAGAAACCTAACTCTGGGGATGTGGAAGGTCACCTCTCTAGTGAGGAAGGAGCCCAAGCTGGTGCACAAGGTTTAGCAGTTCCAGATAGATATTTGGACTTACCTTGACACATGGCTTGGGTTCTGAAACCAGTATCCTCAAAAAGGAATGGACTTTTTTCCCCATTCTGGAGTTGCTCTAATTTTGAAAGGCATTGAGCAGGTGTGGGCATACTCATTTCCCCCAACTTGGTGCATGTATTCTGGGAGGATACAAAAATAGAGGGTAGGATGGCTGTTGTTTGTGTTTATGCACCAACTGGCAGCTTAGAGGACTCACCCTTTCTGAATTCCTTGGGGAGTGTTAGAGGGTGCTAACTGACACCGCCCTGTCCCAACACCCACCTCCGGCAGAGCTTCAGCCATGTTCCATGTGCCAGAGCTGTGGCCATAACGTTGCTGGTGCCTGTTTAATTCCAGAACTCAGTGGTGTATACCAGTGGTGAAGAATGCCGTCAAGCTGAAGAAAGAGTCCTACCAGGCCTTACTGCCCTGTGGGACTCAGGAGACAGCTGATGGGTATCAGCAGGCTGAGGCTTTGGTGGTTGCCAAGGCAAAACCTTGAGCATGGGAGTGGTTGGTTATGGCCATGGAGTAAGACTTCCAGAGGGCTTTGAGGAGATTCAGCATCTGGTGAAGCAGTGTTCCTTTTTCATGAGTGAGGAAAAGATGGAGCGTGAGCTCGACAGGTGGATCGGTGTGATGTCTGGAGTAATGCAGACTCTGACATGATCTGACATGGTGAACAAGAAGCTGAGCTAGAAGACAAAGCTCTTACATTACTGGTCGATCTATGTCCTTACCTTCACTACATTACTGGTCGATCTATGTTCTTACCTTCACCAATGGTCCTGAGCTGTGGGTTGTGACCAAAGAACAGGATTCCGAATACAGGCTGCTAAAATGAGTTTCTTCTGGAAGGTGGCAGGCTCTCCCTTTGAGCTAGGGTGAGAAGCTCGGATATCCGGGAACGGCGGCTTCTGCGCATCAAGATTAACCAGTTGAGCATCTGTTTAGGATGCCTCCTGCATGCCTCCTTGGTGAGGGGTTCTGAGCACTCATCTGCAGGAGGAGACCCTGGGGTAGACTGGGGACATGCTGGAGGGCTTACACTGTATGTCTTGGCTGGCCATGGAATCCCTCGCAACCCCTCACCCCATGGTGAGCTGGCAGATTTAGTTGGGCAGAGAGAAGTCTGAGTCTCCCTTCTTATTGGCTTACCACAAAGGGGCGATGATGTCCTTTCTTCTGCATCCATTTCATATGGGACCTGCATGATGAGTCGAAAGCCCTGTGCTGCCCTCTTTGAGCCGAGCAATGGGCAACATTCGTGCATTTGAAATTTTCCCCTCGTTCAAGTTGGACAAGCACATGAGAGCTTGTGATGAGAAACAAGAGAGTTGAAAAATGTTCAACTTTTGTCACTGTTTCTTTGCGCTACAACCAATCAGTGAGGGTTTCATTGAGTGATCAAGTAGAACCTGAATATTTCTGGATCAGCGTTGAGGTCTGCCAAAGAGTGATGATATTTACCAGGATGTTTCATTGTTTTTAAATGAGGATGAACCCAAGGTTTTCTTTTGTAAAGTAAAAATAACATCAAGACTTCTGTCTATTTGAGCAAAATTTTCCCAACTATTCGTCCTTCAAGCTTTATCCGTCACATACTGCAGTGAACATGCCCAAATTCCGTCTAATACAACCAATCACATTTGTTGGAGACAAGCAATCCGAGAGCGTGATGCGTGACACTGCCGATGTTGCTTTTTGTCGCCTTGTGTTGGGTTTCACCTGGGTTGTGATGAATTTAGCCTGTTGCTGTCATTTGTCACCTGCATGTGTGGGCCCGATTCGGCTGCTGCCCCTACGATAAGCAGCAGGAAATGGATGGATGTGTGGATAATTATCAAGCCCTGGTTTTCTTTGTTTAAAATAAAAAAAGAGCAAAACTTTTACAGATATACAGACTGCTTTTTTAAGTTTAAGATATAAACAAAAACAGTCTTTTAATCATTGCACTTCTACTTTTATTAAACATTTACACTGCTGGTTACACAGAAATAGAACTACTGTCAAGCCATGAGTGGCCTGGAGAATCTCGCCAGTGGAAATCTTTGACATTAAGCTACAGAAAGAATTTTAATTTGGAGTCAGAATGAAAAAAGTTAGGTTTCTTTGGGTGTAACTATGTCTTGATTCTAAGCACTTTGTTGCATGTCTGCATTTCATGAAATCATTTCCAATAAAAGAATAGCTCACTTAGGACAGTACCATAAAAACGCCCATAAAAGGAATTGTAAGTGATCTCCTAATAGCACTAAAGGATGAATGCAGAACAAAGAAATGAAGAAAAAGTCTGGGAGTTGCATGAAATTTGATTTTAACAGAACATAACAGCATTTAACTACCTAATTTGTGAAAAAAAATCCCCCCAACTCCCAGTTAAATGAACAGATTTCAGAAAAAGTTCCAACTTGGAAAGCTGCTTTTCCAAACTTGGCCTAAATAAAACTAATTCAGCCGTCAAACCCAAAGAGCTTTTCCTGATTGCAGGACAGATATTATTTTTACATTTTAGCAGCACATTTAAAATTGGAGACCGAAATATGTTATGGATGTGAAAATGCTCTAACTAGATTCATGCTCTTTGTATTTAGAACCTCATGATTGCACTTTTTCTCAGTAGTAGTGCAATGATAGAAAAGCTTACTTTAACAGTCAGCAAAGGCAAAAGACCAAAAAGGAGCACGCTGGAAAAAAAAGCAGGCAGAGATCAGAAGTTACAAGCAGACAGAGCAGGGACAGATGGCTAAAAGATAAAGCTTCAGGGAACCATCTGGCACCGGGCTCATGTTCTGTGTATACTGTACATACTAAAAGCCTTATTAGTAGAAAGACAGAAGGTGTGCTTGTAGTGACTGGATAATTGTGGACATGACTGTAGCAGCTAGCAGCAAAATGACTGGTTAAAAATGGCATTCATAAAAATATTGTAATAAATAACCCTTATTTATTTAATGAATAAACAAATAAGTTGTAAATCTTTTAGAAAATAGCTAATGGCTAAATTATGATTCAATAAAGAACCATTCTGAGGTATGATCTGAGTTTTCCCTTTAGTTTGAAACAAAGAATTTGCCTTCAACTAACTGGAATCATGAAGAAGCAAACATTAACCCACCAATCGAGAAGCTGCTGAAATCTTGAATGTTGCATCTTCTTTGTCAATAAATTGATATAAAAAACCCTGCTGATAGTTTATAAATCACTAAATGGTTTAAAATACATTCAAGCTCTTCTGGTTTGTTAAGAACCAACTATCTCTCAGGTCATCGTGAACTGGTTTACTTTCTGTCCCCAGAATCAGAACTAAACATGAAGAGACAGCATTCAGTTTTTATGCTTCTCACACGTGGACAGATTGATTCTGGGTTCAGAGGTTTTGGTGCACTGTTTTGTAGGATTCCCACATTTGTGAAAGAAAAGCAATTAGCAAAAGACCTTTAAAAAAATCTCTGACTGAACAATCATATCTGATAAAATCTTATTTAAATGCTGAGCCACAGCAAAAGAGAATGAAATGCAATAATTTCTGATATAAGTTAGGTTGTGGAAAACTTTTATTATCAGGAGAACATTTGTTGCATGGCATTTACGTAAAATTACATTGTGAATGGAAGTTTTTTTGTCAGCTTAGTCGCTGTTTTGCATGTCACTTTTCTGTTTTCTTACTCTACCTGCTCTTCGCGCTCTTCTCTCCTATCCCTTTTTCATCTCTCCTTCTTTGGACTGACAATCATACACAAATAAATTGTATTTGACTACATAAAAAAAAAACAAATATGAATGAAACAGGCCTGCTCTTAGGAATACTAATAAATAAAGTCTTCTCACTGCTACTCTCTGCTGTCAACCAAAAGGCAAAAAAGAAAACAATGTGCTTTATATATAATAAGAAAAATTAATACATTGTACTCCAACTATAATTCAATGTACAAGATTGTTCTAGGTAAATAGCTCATTTGATCTCACACACCTATCTGAACCTGAAATTATTATTATTTTTTTTTTTCCAAAATAACAATCTCATGTCCATGATGAGGCTGCCTGCCTGTGTGTCACACACAAAACAGGAGTCATAATGTTAACAGGCATCCAGTCAGTAGCACCTTGACTTTTATAATACTACATGCACAGGATACAATATCTAGATTCTCTCAGTTCAAACAGAGGACAGTGCCACTGACCACCTTTAACA
The DNA here is from genome assembly GCA_037177535.1 of Pseudomugil gertrudae. NCBI lineage: Eukaryota > Metazoa > Chordata > Actinopteri > Atheriniformes > Pseudomugilidae > Pseudomugil > Pseudomugil gertrudae. The sequence goes on along the minus strand of JBAMHV010000001.1, from coordinate 5,026,185 downwards.
TTTCATAGTTAAAATATTAGATAACTTCTATCTAATAACATAAAGAGTAACCTAAATATCAGTGGAAATAACCAAGCACTGGGAACAATACTAATATGTGTTGGTATTGAGCAATACCAGATAAGAATTGTCCCATATCCTGGTTTAGGCGGCTGCACGGTGGCGCAGCTGGTTAGCACTCACGGCAAGAAGGTTGCCGGTTCGATCCCCAGTGTGAGCGGGGCTCCAACCGGGAACCTTTCTGTGTGGAGTTTGCATGTTCTCCCCGTGTTAGGGTGGGTTCTCTCCGGGTACTCCGACTTCCTCCCACAGTCCAAAGACATGCACCATGGGGATAGGCTGATTGGAAACTCTAAATTGCCCATAGGAGTGAATGTGTGTGTGCATGGTTGTCTGTCTATGCGTGTTGGCCCTGGATGGACTGGATGGATAGGCTCCAGCCCCCCCGCGACCCTGCTCTGGGATCAAGCGGTAGAAAATGGATGGATGGATCCTGGTTTAGGTCAACCACTCAGCAAAGGAGTGCATCGATTCTGTAATTGTATTTAGAAACACGTTACAACAGTCTTGTATTTGCAGTTTTAAGATTAATATACATTGACTTTTCTATCATTGCGAGATAGTAATAATAAGCTTGGCGGAGGTCTGCGCTCTCCGAGTGCTTTTCTAGTTTAAGCATTTTAATGCCATGATCTTGTAGATGTTCTTGTTTGTCTTTTTTGATAAAATGCAAATCTGTTCCTGTGATCTGATTTGCTGCACTGACTTGTCCTGAATGTCTGAAAGCTGATTGTGCTTATTTTGTTGTTTTTAATCTTCTTTTAAAAGAGATACTGCAGAACTAAATTGCCCGGCAGGGAGAAATAAAGTTGTTTAAACTGAATTAAACTAAATTGAATTGAATTAAAAAGAATGAAAATGATAGATAATGGATCCTGAAATTGCTAACATTATGCAAATGCATATGTAAAACTAAAAGCCAAATCTTTCAGGGTTTAAATGAGCGCTATCCAACTTAGTCGCTTTCACGATCAAAGCTAAGCAGATGTGCAGTATCTGAAAACTCCACAAAGCCCAATTCAGAAAGCCACATGGTACTGAGCTCATAAGAAATCACATATCCTCAGAACTAAGCCATTTATTCATAAATAATTATTACCTTTACACGTACAGGGACTCACTTACTTACCTAAACAAGAATATTTCATTTTCTCGTGTTTTTATTTAATACAGAATGAAAACGTCTGCAGACTCTAAAGGTGTAACAGAGGAAACTTGAAAATGACACAAAATTAATTGACAGCCTTTTAGTTAGTGTTGAAAGAGTTTGCAGAAAAATCCTGTTCTGGGAGACTGAACAGAAGCAGGTTGATATGAGCAAAGTTAAAGCACACAGATGCTGGAGACTGTGATCCGATAAACAAAGAAAAATACTGAGCTGTATTAGAACCTCACGTGTTAACTGACAACCTGGTGCTCATGGGGGAGTTAGCTGGGTATATACTGTATACGCTAGAGGACGATGAGTGATGAGTCCAGATGTGCAGAGGGAGATCCAGTCCATACTGAACTCCTCCTCCTACCCACCTGTCTCTATAGTTCTGCCTGTTAAGCACCTGCTCATACACTGGGGGACAGAGAGGCTGCCGGCTAAGATGTGTCAGTGTCAGTGAAAGGCAGGACAAATTGCAGGCACACATTTCAATGGTCAAATAATTTCTCCCCATGTTGCATGAAATGAACTAAATCACGTGTGGTTTCCAAAGGTCTGCTGTAAAAATGAGTGTTTTTATTGGTCTGGAAATGGCAAAATTCCATCCAAAGCTGCAACAATTGCATGAAGTGCTATTGGACCTTTCTGAGGTATTCTACTCATTTGTTCTCTACTTATGCATGTCTGTAGCCTGTCTGCATATTGAGATGTGGATTCCCATCCACAATTTCTTATGCTCTTTCTCCAGCTTCTGTGTTGAGCCTGATACTGCAGCAACTGACATGAGCAATGAGAACTTGGTGAAAACACAACTTCCTACCACAACTTCTCCAAGTTGCTGTAGAGTCCTGTTCCCCTGTGACTTAGCACCATTACTAAAATTATAGCTCCTACTCCTGAGTAACCAAGTAATGGCTGACAGGCAGTATTGCATCCACACTCACTGAGGTCTGAATTTAAGTTGTGAAAATTGAGTCAGCTGAGTTTTAAATGGGTTAAAAGTTTGCAAGCCAATGCACTTCAGGTATGATACATCTATGACTACTTTTATGCCAAATATATCTCAAGTTCCACATATTACAACTTTTCTTTAAACAGTTTTGATAAGACACCCCCTTTTGCACAATCTTGCATTTGGTGTCACAACTTGTCAAATCTGATGTCCTTCTTGAGACATGATCTGATTGGTATGAATGATTTATTGGAAAAACTGCACAATGACACACAATCCCCCTGTCAAAACACCCTGAATTAAGTTTGGGTCCAAACAAAATGGAAGATTTTCCAATATTACCTATTTTTTTTAAATGATGTGCCCTTTTATTAACCTATATTAAAAAGTCATATTTGTGTCACTGCTAACTAAAACCAGCAACCTAAGAGTGATGAGTGAAAGAGTTGGAGATGGATCCAATCAAATAGAAAAACTAGGACTGCATTGTTGTTTCTCCTGGTCTATAAAAATATATTTATTTTCTTCTCAATAATAAAAATACATTTAAAAGAAGAGTAACATTGAAAAACCACATTTTGGTGTAGATTTTGGAGTATTTGATTTGGTAAATTATTATTAAACAAGTTCTTGTTTCCATGTAGGATGATAGAAAAAAAGAAAGATCTTCATGTTGATAGAAAGCATGAGAAAGGGCAATGTCTTGCAAAAAGAATGAAAACATTGGACATGTCATAAATAAAGGATAAAATAATGTGTGACTCAGAGAGCAAACTGGATTGTTCAGATGAAGATATATCAAGAAAATTCTTTATCAGGCCAATGGATCGTACTAAGAGAGCATTTGTTACAAAGCCACTGATAAGCAGTAAACTTCAGGTATTTGACGTTGCTGATGTCTCTAAAATCCCATGAACCGCCCTGCAGGATACTCTAGATAATATGTAGTTGTGCATAAAGTTTCATTTAAGCCATCCTTAACCAATTCTTACAAAGAGTAATGCTTGCAGTGGGCTCAAGAAACACAAAAACACTTCAATCAGTTTCATTTATTGATAATTACAGTACTACACTGAATGCTTTGAATGGATTGAGTTCTGGATGGTTGGTGGATTGCGATCAAAATGTCCTGCAACATCAACAAGGTGGAATAATGGGGAGTGAAATGGTAGGTGTCTTTAGGGTGCCTGGGTGTATCAAAATGCAAAATATGTGCAGATTTCAACAGACCATTTCCCACTATACTATAAAACAACTCCAGACTTGTGACAAAATAACTTTCATAATAGACAATGCACTATCACGCTGCAATAAATACCACTGAATCATTAGCTGTTACTTGTAGCAAACAGCAACTTTGGGTGGCAATTCCATATCCTCAAAAGAAATCCAGACTACAGATTGAGATACAAAACCAATAGCCAGAGGGGGATTTTAATGTGATATCAAGAAGGTGATATAAAATCCAGATTATCATATATCCTAATATAATTTTTGACAAGTAAAAATCTGTATTCACTGGTATATGCATTGATTATTTTAAAAAAACAGAAAAAAATCAGAGGCTGCATGGTGGAGCAGTTGGTTAGCTCTGTGGCCTCGCAGCAAGAAGGTTGCTGGTTCAAGCCTTGGCTGGGGGAAGTCCAACCAGTAACCTTTCTGTGAAGTTTGCATGTTCTCCCCATGTTAGCATGTGTTCTCTCCGGGTCACCATGGGGATAGGCTGATTGGAGACTCTAAATTGACCATAAGAGTGAGTGTGTGTGTGCATGATTATTTGTCTGTGTGTTGGCTCTGTGATGGACTGGTGACCTGTCCAGGGTGTACCCCGCCTCTCGCCCGGTGTCAGCTGGGATTGGCTCCAGCCCCCCTGTGACCCCGTTCAGGGAATAAGCTGTAGAAAATGCATGGATGGAAAACAAAATCAGTGTATGTATGAAAATCTGGCAATTACAAATTACCAACATAAGTCATCTCAAGGTTCTTTCAGTGCTACTTTCTGGTTCAATGGCTTTATAATCCAATCCAATCTAATTGACCGTAATGAAATTATAATCCAATTATGATAAATTCATTATATTCCACATTAGTCCAATTCATTTAAAAAAGTTGCCAAGCTCAAGAAACCAGCAGACTGCATCAAACCAACCCCCTGGCATCGGCTGGTATGTGATGGGAAGAAACCTGCAGCTGAACCAGACTCTAAAAGGGTTTTACCTGGACACGTCCCCTTTTGACAGCTAAAAAAAAGGTCTCAGCTCTATGTCTGCCTTAAACGTGTTCATACACAATTTGCGTTGTGTTTCATTCCCCACACTCACTTCTTGTTATTATTCACCCAGGCAGTGATGAACAGGAGGGTTGGGAGCTGTTTGTAGCAATACTGCAGCAATATTGCTAATCACTCTTCTTCCTCATAGGCTCTGCACTGTCAGGAAAGCTGAAGCCATTCAAACTTTTTCTGGTGAATTTTGCACAAACACCTTAATTAGACAAACTGAGGATGAAGATCAGGTTTGGACTGATGGCTTTAATAACTTTAGAAGGAAGCTGTCTAGGAGTTTTGGAAATGAGTCTCCAGAAATGTTGAAATGTAATTGCAAAATTCATGGACAGACAACAGTAAAAAATGGTCTAATTCATCTTGTTGGTAATGCAAACATCTATTCTGCATAAAGACACAGGTTCCTGGCTATTGCCTTTATCAAAACAGAACGTTTCAAGCCTAATCTTAAGGCGCTTTTCCATTAGTAACTGCACGACGCAACTCTACCGGCCCGGGCAGTACGATGTTGTACTGGATTGCTTTTCCATTACAAGTCGCGATCCTCTAATGTGGGAGGGGTCCCCCGCACAATGCGAGTTTCTA
>JBAMHV010000001.1:4986108-4996503 GCA_037177535.1 Pseudomugil gertrudae | reverse complement strand
GTGTGAAGCCCTTTGAGGCAACTTTGTTGTGATACTGGGCTATATAAAAATAAAATTGATTGATTGATTGATTGATTTTTAGAACCCAAACAGATGTTATAAATTCAATTCCAATTATATCCAAGATAAACATGCTCATCACTGTGAAAGATGTACCTACACACTGACAGAAGGGTAATGAAGATGAAAAAAGATGCAAAAATTGCCATCATTACTGCTATCACATGCTCTTTATACCTGTTTCCATGACAATTAGATAAAAAAATGTTTTATTCTGCTGAGGTATGCATTTTTTGCAGCACAGAGTGATATAAAAACATTTCATATGATTATGATGGAAACCCTTGATGGATTACATCAAGGACGTCATCCAAATGAACTGTTTCCAGCACGGATTTGAAAGAGTAAGTATCCAGGAAATGTGAGCGGAAAAATGGCTTTTAACTGAATGGATTCCTAAAGATAGCTGTGATATGTCGTCGTTATTTCTGTGCCTGCCTCCTTCATCCAACTCATTGCCTGCGCGAGTCTGGATTCTAGGACGGCAGATGTTTCAGCACATGACTGGATGGTGATGTCATCGGGAAACAGAGGCCCAAGCACCCACACTGATGATACAGGATGTATATTCAGGACTGGTTATTATTAGAAGTCTTCACAGAAACATGCAACAATATGACTAATTACTCACTGCCAGCATTTATTCACTTAGTAGAGTCACCATTGAAATAAAAATAGAACATATCAATTGCTTTAACAGCTTAGGTTGTTATGGATTATTTAAAAAGAAGCTTTTTTTTTATAATATCTTCTCATAAAAAAGTAAGAACTTCCCAACATCTTGTGTAAATGTATACAAGATAAAAGAACCCCACTGTGCAGTGTCATTCTGAATGCTGTAAAACATCCTGTCCCACCTTGTCAGATGTATTTCATTGAATTAAGAAAATTGGCCTTTGCAGATCACCAAAGTACACTAATACACTGTAATTTTCATGAAGACATTTAGAGAATGCTGACATGCACTCGAGTGAAGAACGAAGCAGAGCAGCTGCTGCGGCTGCAAAAAGAAGTTGAGGGTGAAAGCAATCATAACTGGAATTTGCAGAATTTGCGTCATCTCTTTGCACACGGGAAACCATTTGTCATTTGGTACAGAGTGTGCCTCGTTGCCTCGAATCTTTACCAAAACTGTATCTGCTGCAGTGGGATCCATTACGGACATACAGTATAACATATCTGAAATACGCCTCATATGGCTAACCACAAATGTTGTTGAAAATCAAAGTTGTAAAATACTTTAAAAGTTTATGTGAGATGTTTGATGACTGTGAAGATTTGATAAAATGAAAAAGAAAAAAAAACAAAACAAAACAACTGCAAAAACATTTGTTGTTTTAAAAACAAAAAGATATTTTACAATAAACAGCAGTATTTTGGTGCATAAAAGCAAAAAGACAAGAGGTTGTTCACGACGGAAAAGAATCCAAAGCCATGTGGTCTTTGCATTAATATGTTCTTGGAAAAGTGCTGTTTTCCAGGGTGTTGTACTCTAGTGGCCTTTATTGGAGAGGAAAGGAGTCAGAGAGAGGAAGAGATGGAGGAGGGATGAAATGCAGCAAAAATCTACCAGTTGGGACTTGACCAGCTGCATGTCTGTGCTGCAGCTTTGGTCTGTGTGCAAGATGTTGTCAGCATTAAACAATGGAACAGCTCAAACTCTTCACAGTGATTAAAATGGGACCTGAACTGTGCACCTTCACATTAAAAGTCTGGTATGCTACCTTCTGGGTCACTCAGCTCTTTAGTTGTTTTCTAAATTTGTTCTTTATTTCTGCTTTATTTATTTATTTATTGTTTAATTTTAATTATTTTCCCCTTGTTAACTAGTTGTTGATTCAAGTATATAATCTGAAAAATACGGTTTTGAATTGTCAAATATTTATTTAATGTTTTTAGTTTTTTCTGACATATTAATGGAAATCTTTTAAAAAAAATCTTTTTTCGGGACGATGTTGTGTTTTGTGAACTTTATTCAACTTTATTTGTCAGTCTGCCATAAGACACTAACATTTCTCTACCTCTTTTCTGCATAGAAATATAATTAAAAAAGATGGGCAGGTACAACACACAAGTCAAGGTTTGATGTAATCTTTTGGTCTCCCTTATAGGTAATTTTTTTAAATGAATTGGCTCAAACTGATGTCTGTGAAGCGTCCTGAGATGACATTATCATGAAGTGGCGCTATACAAATAAAGTTCAATTGAATTGAATTGAATAGAATGAGTTCCAAATAAATATAAAAATGCAGAATAAAAGTATAATTTAATACAAAAACAAATGTACTTGTGGACAGGTAATACTATTTTTTGAGATGTTATATTGCGCACCTCAGAGCTGGGTAGTGTTTTATTGACACTAATGCTTGCCATCAGTTTGTAATTTTAGGGATTATTTTTCTTCTTCTACTTGTGTGAAGCATATCCAGCATGTGTACACTACACACAAAAAGGTTGGGGTATTCAACTTTCAGGTGAAATTTACAGATAATGAAAAGTTCATGTGAATCAAATCTAATTTTATTTAAACTTTACAGCAACACAAAGTGCATTATAAAGTAAACAAAAATTATGCATAACAAAATAAAACATGCTATTTAAACACACACATAGAAGGTAAATGCTCTGCAATTCCCCGTCTCTCCATCCCTCCCTATCCAACCAAAACAATTAAAATCTCTGTTATGTCTTTTGAGAGAATGTAGGTATTAAAAATATTATTGAGATTAAACACAATAAACAGTATGTTTTAGCAACACTGATATTATATTACAAAGCACATTGAAGTAGAATCCTGCAGTAGTATTTCCTTCATTCTAAAACAATTAAATGACACAAAGATTTACAAATATGGTGGCACACAGAATAATAAGTCACACTGTCTCAGTTTTTCTATCCAAAAACCTAAATTTCCAAATAAAAAAGTACTTATTGATTATTCATTTAATAATTATTTGCATTTTAACAACACGTTTTAACAAATCGCATTGCAGACCACATGCTCACACATACTATGCAGTCATTTCAGCCATGGTGCTTTCCACAAGATCTCATGTTTCATATTAGTACACTTTGGAGAGTTTTATGCTGTTTCAGAAGTCTGTTAAACAGACAACCTGAACAAACTATCATTCAGTTGACAAGCTCAACCTGTCATGACCATCATCGTCATCATGATGGATACCTTCTGCAATCACAGGTAAAGGTTCTGGGTGATGCTGACATCTAGTGGTCAGAAGTCCATCAGCAGGGGAAATCAAACAAAGAATAAAAAAACATGAAATTAGCAGATGGGATAAGTTATTATGAGAGACTCCTCAGCTCAGTACTGTTACAAAGAGGTCAGTGAAGCTTCTTTAATGAGGAAAAATTGCCTCAAACATGGTGACGTCTTAAAACATGCAAACAGTTGTCGCTCAGGTGAATTACACTGATAAGGGGTAACAGATCCTGCTAGTCTCCCTGAAGAGGAATGACAGATTATGTTTGGCGTAAAGAGAATATAGCTTTACATTAAGATCACATTAGAATTAATAGTCTAGGCTGCTGTTGTACAGCTTGTCTTTTCTCCATACAGAAGAATGTTTATTTAGTTATTTATCATTTTATACTGTAAAAAAGGTGGCAGATTTTGTGTTTTTGGTACCGAACTTTACAATGCTACAAATAAAGCTGTTTTCATCTGTCATTAACAGTTTATAGATTTAAATCTAAATTAAATGATTAATGAACAAAAATCCAACATTTTTTTATGTCATTGATCAAGAATATCTATAATCGACTTATTCCTGCAATGTGTTGCTATTTTTTATGTCATATCATACTCATAAAAGTGACATAAACTAATTAAAGTTTTTTTCTGTTTAAAAGCAAGCAGATGGTTTAAGGATATTAAATACAAATCAATCATAAAGAGAATCGTTTAATTGTCTTGAGTGTGTTTCTGATTAGTTCTTGCTCTGATTTAATATTCAACACGTGTTTGCACTAAGCAGTCATTAAAAAAACAGATACCAAGCTGAGGAAAAATCTCCTGATATATTGACTAGGGCCTTTGAAATTAGCAGCTGGCACTTTGGTGATCATGATGTTTGTTTTTGAGAAATTAATCTTATTCTCAGTTGTGCATCAACAGAGACTATCGATTACCAGTTGAAAAAAGGGATGTTTTTCAAGCTACTGTTAACTGGAGTTTTATTTGACATATAATTCAAATATAAGATGACAACTTTAAGCCCTTTTGACTCAATGTGTGTAGCTTTTATTCATAACTAGAAAGAACTGACACAAAGCTAATCACAGCCACATGTGTGATCAGGGTTTGGATAAACAAAAAGCAGAAAAAATAACTTTCGTCATAACTTTATTGTGCTTTTACATATTTTTTCTGTTAACATTAAACCAATGCAAGGAGGGTGAACTTGGATAAGGAAATATCACCAGATTTCTTGGCTCCATGATGCCTTTTAGACCCTTTTGTTGTTGTTATTTTGCAGCAAATGTAATAAGAACAGCAGAAACAACTACGTGTTAAAAACACACAACAAAATGCACCACACAAACCAAAAAACAACAGCAACAAACAAAACAAGGACTGCTAGTTCTTATTTTGCAGTTCAACAAATACACAAAACAAGTTTGCACCAGATTTTTTTCCCTCTCTGGACTCAGCAGAGGTCAAACCAGGGTGAGTGTAAGTGAATGTTTGTCAGTTGGACTGAAGCATGAATCCGTATTTCCATGTTGAACAACATTGCAAATATCAACAGATCTCATTTCATAGCGCGGAAAATATAAGAGGTACATTATGAAGAAAACACAAAGCCAACAATGTCGCCCTACAAACCTAGAAAAGACAAAGCCTTCCCCTACGGGAAAACATCTGACACACGCTGAGGCTGGAACAAAGACCTGGCTGGTTGGAAGGAAGCAAGTTTGCTAGGCTTATGTTCTTCTTGTACAGGAAGCTGTCAGCCAAGAGGAGTCAGCGTTATCAGTCAGCTAATTAATCACCTCTAATGTCTGTTATGTATTCACATGTATGCTTATATCCAAACTGGCAAAAGCACACGCACACCTGTCATGCATCCACTGATGAGACAACTCACTTTGTGTTTACAACAACACGCAACCATAAATAATAAATCAGATATGAAGACAGTTTACATGGTTATTGTTGTTGTATTTATACTAAATTATTGATGGGCTTTCGTCTCTTCTTTAGCTCAATGTGAATAACTTTGTTGTTTATAAAAAAAGAAACATTGAAAAGCTAAAATGTGTGTGTGTGTGTGTGTGTCACACCTGGATGCTTTTCTTTTTTATATTACGGAAGATTTTAAATCAGAAAGGAGGATCCAAAAGCTAAACAAAACCAGGGGTGTTGCTGCATTACGTCAAAATTCAAAAACAGGCTCATGGGCTGATAAGAAGGAAGCAGGAGGCAGGTAGCAGACGGCAGGTAACAGTCGACGGGAATCAGCAGGAAGCAGGATTACCAGGACAAGGTTCAAGCTTGTGTGAGGAAGTGAAAACAGCTGACAGGGAGGATTATTGGCATATATACAGGACAGCTATGGGGGGAAACAGGAGCAGCGGAGGTGGATGTGGCAATTGGGTGACAAAGGGCTTCTGCAGGGTGCAGGGAATGATAGATGGAAGACAAAATCACGGCTCAGTGGAACTGTGACAAAAACCCTGAATAAACCTGCTATGTTTGCCACATATCAGCACACTGTCTCCATCTTGTCTCTGAAATATGTCTTTTATGAAACGACTTTCGTTCAGCCTGTCCAAGGTGGGGCTGCTGTGCCTTGATTCCCCCAGCTTTACCCTGACCCTTGTCATTTTTTCCTTAGGAAGGTTTCTTACTGAAGATAATGAACCAGAAGAATCTCAGTGGCAGCCATGAAAAGAGCAGGTGGATGTCTCTAAAAGTAAAAAAAAAAGGAGCTTCAGGGCTTTTTTTAAAAACTGTATATAATTTTATTCACCTGAGAAATCATAGAAAGGGGGTGCCTTAGTCAGGTTCTCCTCTACTATCCTGCAACTTTTACAAGCATCCTCTCTCCAAAGCACCTAAAAAGAATTGCTGAATCATGATCATAGATCATCGCCTCGATGAATAATCCTGCTAAGACTGCATCAGTTAAAGTAACCTTTTCCCTCTAAGCAAAGACAAAATAATACCCTCTGACAATGCTGACGCAATGCTCTGCACTGTAACGCAACATGGTCTCACAGCAGAGTGTGATGCATCTACACTGGCCCACAGCACAACACTCAGTGTCACAAGTTTAAAAAAGTCATTTTAACACATATTATATACTGACATTGTTTTTTAATTTTGTATATATTTTGCAATATGCAAGATGTTGAGCAACTATCACATGTTCAAGCAAGAAAACCAAGCTTGAGTTCCCACTTTGTTAGTTGACAAACAACTTTATTGCTGTAATATCTGCTGTGCTAAGAATTATGTATTATAAATACATTACATGTTTAGTTTTATCCATATGCAATACCTGCTTTATCCAATTCAGGTTAATGGGAAAGGGGGGGGGGGGGTCCCCTATAGGTATACATTATTTCTCTTTCATCACAGAGGCCTAAGTTCAGTTATTAATAAAATAAGAGCTGGTGTAAAAAATAAGACAAAAAAGTGGCTGGGTCCATGAATAATTGCATAATTAGAGACATAGTGGCTGAATGGTAATTTAGGCAACAATTTTTATTGTGACCTGATTTTATGGTAATAAAAATATGTATTTATCATAATTATTTGCACTTCTCAAAGACCCTCAAGAACTGAATGAAAAAAAACTATGCCACACAAATAGTGGGCACACAAGATCCTACTCTACCTACTCAACTCAATAAAAGCCAAGAACTTAGTGTTTTAGCTTCATTTGGTGCTCTGAAAGCTGAAATAAAATGTAGTGATTTGTCAGTCACTGTGTAGCCCAGCTGGGCTCTACTTGATCAGCCATTTTTCTCTAACTGTGACCACAATACACAAAATGGAGATCATTTTCTAATACATCAACCAGCTAAACCAGAGTTTATCTTACAGTACAGAACCTGAAGATTTCTTCCAGTAGCGAGACCATATCAGATCTCATGTGAGGGAGAATGGATCCATATCAATATTAAATATATAATAGATAATCATATTAATATGAAAGCATCAAAACGTGGTGGGCAGTTTAAGGTAAACTTATCACTTTGATGTAATTTCACTTATAGAAGGACGACGAAGACAAAATGGGTTGGGGATGAGTGGGTGGTGTGAAAACTGCTTTAAAAGTTGAAAAACTGAAGAAAAGAAGGGAAAAGAAACCTGCAGGGAATGGCATTGTTGAAAGTTAAGACAAAATACGGAAAATCGAATCCAGCAGAGAATGTGTCGTGAATCTGTGGTACCATTCATAATGAGAGAAGTAATGAGCAAAGTGGAAGTGGGTGACTATAAAGGGACTGAAGATCTGCTGATGTAACTGGTAGGAAAGTAGGAAGGTGGGAGAGAAATAGCAGAGAGAGACAGCAGATGGGAAAAGATCACATAACAGATACAAAGCTTGGCAAAATATATGCTGGTTTGTCTTCGTAATGACTGCATGTCTAAAAATAAACAACTGTTGACCAGCTATAATACATTATGTAATTTTAAAAACATACATTTTCAACATTTTTAGGAATCCTTTTGTCCCTCACTGTCAAACACCCTTTATATTACATTTTTTGTGGAGAAAAGTTGTGATACTTCTGTGCATGGAATAACCTTGCTACTGGCTACACCACAGTTAAGCTGTTTACATATACCTTTAACACCCTGAAACCAGGTCTCCCCACATCCATTAATAAATCAGATTATGTTTATACTGCCTGAGGTGTGCATCCGCCTGCAGATACAACATTTCACCGGAGGAAGGAAGCAAAATACCCTGTACACATTATAATTTGTAATGTCCAAACAGGCAACTCACCACAGGTCTCACAAACACATTTGGAGGATATTAAAGGAATCCAGTTTCCACAGACTATAATGCATCCTTTTATTGAGGTCTAAACTATTCAAAAACGCTTTTGAGCTGAATTTCTGGTGTTAAAAATAGCCACGAGGGGGAAAAAGATCCAGGAAGCATTGAAATAGGCTCATAAAGCTTTTATTGGCTGTTCACAATGAAAAGTTAATAAGATGCCAGTGCATTATGAGCCTGTGGCCTTTATGATGATAATGAGACTGACATGTGTTGGATTCAGAATATAGAGGAATAAAGGCATTCAAGCTAAAAAAGGAACTGTCTGATTGTGTAGAGATATTGTGCATCTAAGGGTTAAACTTGAAAGATATCGAGGAAGGACCATTCAGCTTTCTCTTTGCCTTCTGGGTCTCGGTGCTTTCTGCCAGACACAAACCTGAAAAAGATCATTCAACACTGACAGTGAAGTATCCTCCCCAGTCCCGCAGAAATACACCCACAATAACATACACAAGTTACGATCTCTCTGTGCGGTTTAAAAGGTATCATTAATGTTTTATCTAAGTTCAAAGCAAAGGAACAGTTGACCAGGGCATGGTGATCCGGCCTACAGAGAAATAAGGATGAATTTTCAGTGTGGAAAACATTAGTTTTATTGCTAAACAGGATTAAAACTATACATTTCCCTTCTTTTCTAAGCAGAACGGACGGCATGAGGGTGTGCAGGCAGCTGCCATTTCTAGCGTTTTGTAATTAAGCTGCATGTTGCATACTCTCATAAATTCATCTTCTCGAGGTAATTTACTGCAAAATATCATTTTCTCTGAATCAGAGTCAAAATCCATTAAAAGCTCCCGGGGAAACCACACAGGATGAAAGTTTGAAAGAAATGATGCTTATTTTTATGATCAACTGAGGAAATAAGTGAGAGCAGGCACAGTTTGGGTTTGTCATTATGCCTCTCTAAAGATTTGCAAAGTGTTTCTGTTCAGACTGAGCCTCAGAATCTTTAGCATACAGGGAAAACACTCATCAAATATAATGTGCAACAGGCTCATTTGAGAGCTCCGTACTCGAGGACTTAGTGAGGAAAACACGTTCATTTAAGCTACATTTGATTATTTGATGATCATTTTGAAAATGAAACAGCTGTTAATGATTAAAAAAGCATGGAAACATCATAGGTATGATCATATAGCATTTGAATCCTAGGATAGAGGCAGTGTGGTCTTTGTCTTTCCTGTCCGTTTGCATCTTATCAGAGTGGAAATAATCTAAAGCACTGTATTATTGCAGCTCAAAGGATGCTTCAAAAGATCCAGATAAGTGCAGGCCCATTAATGCATTCTTGCTATTATATGTTCTCTTTACAGCAATTTTTCTAACTGAATCTTACTGTTGAAACCAAAGTGGCTTCAGATCTCTCAACAAGCTCACCCGTGTTAATATTTTTAGCTGCATTTTCTTCCACATCCTGAGAGTGCTAAGGATAATACACCAGATTACAGTGTGAGTATCTGTTAATCATATGTTGGAAAGTTCTATCTATAAAGTCTGAAAGGGACCTTTGTTGTTGAGTGAAAGCTTTTACTTGGTTTAAAACTTTTACCTCTGATCTAGTTGGCAGAGTTTCTATCAGTCTTGGGTCTGGAAATAGAAAAACGCAACCAGCCGCAATTCCACCGTTGTGATAATCTGTGACGAAGAAGAGTTATTATTCTGTACAAACAGTAATATTTTACACACATGGTCCTTTATTCTACGCAGAGTTATATAAGCCACATAGTATGCATGACAATTAGATAATTATGAGCTTTTTACTATTCAACACTAAATCTAATTCATGCACAGAAAGGCATGCACAGATGCATGCAAGAATGGATGACTAAATTTAGTACTATTCAGAATCCATACAGAGCTTTGGAGCATGGTGCATGCATTCATATGGATGATGGACAGGCCAGATTTATTACAGCAACAAGGAAAATCCTTTATTTCCTCCATCCCCATTTTCAACACTATGCAGAAACTTGTTTCTTCTCTTTTTATAATGAATGAGGCTCCTTACTGAATTTATTTGTACAGTACATGTTATTCAAGACAATCCACAACAAGACTTTTTTCCATTTAGTATAAAGAAGCTCAAGTGCTGCTTATAATCTGGTTTTTTTATATTAACTTAATGTTTTTTAGATAAATGATAAAGCAAGCTTAAAGACTCATTGACTTTTTAATGTCATTTTGAATGACAATGTGAGTTCTCATTCATAGCATTTGTTTCGATGTCTCACTATGGGATACGCCCTCCTGGGTGTTCGTCAGAAGCATCTATCTCATTACGCCAATCCTGATT
>JBAMHV010000001.1:4958221-4968972 GCA_037177535.1 Pseudomugil gertrudae | reverse complement strand
CACAGACCAGGATAGGGGGATTTAGAAATCCGGATCATTGTGATCTGGATTTGAAGTTTTGAAATACTGGGCCCAGGCGATTACCAGTAAAAATCTTGATCTTTACCAAATTTCAGTGTAGTTGCATATCACCAAGGCTCTCTGCTTTATGTAACCAGCCTACTCTCATTCACACTTCTGTTTCTTCCCTTTGACATCAAATAATGTTGGAATTTGAAACTTAAAAGTGGCTTTTTAAAAGTAGGTGTCAAACCTCCCACAGTCATCATTAACATAAGCCATAACGGGGCTCCAATAAAATCAGATTTTATCATTTGATCATTTAAAAAAACACTATTTATGTAACAAGAACACAATGTTTTTGATGTGATTTTGGCCGATTTATGTACAATCATGTCCCCTGAGAACAGCTTAAAGGCAGCAGAGTGCTCTGAATAGTTCTAATGGAGTCCAAACCCATCTAACACACAGCAAATGTAAATGCAGCTCATAGGGAGTGACAGAGACCAGGGTAAAGCCACAGCGCTATCCTTCTGCAATGCCGTGTGTCCCCAAAGAAGGCCTTAGATGTTTTTTTGACAGATGACTATTCCTCCAAAAGCCAGTAGTGCATATGTGGGCTTTTCTAAATGTTATCTTGAAACAGAAGGGGCCACAGCAAATTTCATTATATAATACGATAAAATGCCAAAAACGGGACATACTGAAAAAGCTCAGGTTATAATCTCAGCTGCATTGAAAAGTCTTCTGTATTTAGCATCTTTTTCAACTAAAAAGTAGCTGACAACTCAGATTGTTCCACATATTTCTGAGACCGGGCCGAAGTAGCAGCAGAAAACTATGAACATCTAAACAACCAATGGGAGCAGACACTATGCCATGTTTTTGTCAACAACATTACAGTAGGTACCGTAAAGAAAGGAGGTCTGGAAAGAAAACTCGAGCTATAACAAACAACATTTTTGTTGTTCTGATCAGAGTACGCTCAGTAAAAGTTGGTGTACACCCCTCACCTGATGCCTGGTTGCGCTGGAGCCTGTTAATGACTGTATCCACTGCAGATTGTTTTCTCACAGGACTTTCTGATGAAAAATAGCTTCACCTGTGTAAAAACTTATAATTTATGAAGATATCACAAAATGTAATCTACTGATCTGTATCTGTGCTCATGTTTTGTTACGTCTTGCTGTTTGTTGACACATAAAATATTACTATGAAAGATACAACCTTTAAGAATTTAGGGACATTTTCAAAAAGCAGCATAGCTTATATTAATACTTGTATTCTCATGTTTCTGGGAGAGTAAGTGACAAGTCTTTAATGCCTAAACAAACAGGTTTCAGCTGAACTGAAGTACTTTGAAAGGCTTGCTGGCTAACACAAACATAAAAAGATTTTGATTTTATCTTTCTTTCAAGGTTAGCCAGGCTGATATCACCATCCACACCTGCTCCACCTGTGAATAAGAGAATTGCTTTTTAAATGACATTTTAAAAACTACAATCTAATCAAATGTTATAATATTTTATTAAGCGGAAAAAGGAAAGAAGGCTAAAATGAAATATGCTTAGTAAAACGATTCCCAGTCAGAATCAAAATACAATTCTCCCACTCACATTTTATTATGTCTACTTGTAGGAGAGGGGGGGGAATGGAAAAAATACTGGCGTTTCGCTTCACTTTGCCCCAGGTTAGGGGCACATTGATCCAAACAAGCGGATGAATTGAGCTATTTGTAAATAAACAGAGAAGCTGAATTATTTATAGTCTGAGTCCAAATAAAATATGAATGTTGCATTTCTGTGTGTCAAAGGAGATTGAGGACACTTGTGTCCCTTTCTCTGAACACAGAAAGTAAAATAGAAGAGTCGAGAAAGTTTTGTTTTGTGCAAATTGTAATTTGCTCAGTGCCATAGTTATGATCATAGAATGACTACATTTTAATGCTTTAGGGAGAAATTAGGTCTGTTGTGCCACTCAAGGAGTATTCAGTCACAGTTCACTTTTTTTTAGGAGATGAACACAGCATGGCACCTTAAGATATTCAAATTTATTCTGGAAATGATGACAATTTTGGCATGTTAATTGCATTAATTATTGCTGTGTAAATTCAACAGTGCTGACTAATTGGGATGACTAGAGTGTGCTACCACACTACAAACACATTTTCAGCCATAATTATGAGACAATTAGCCCTCAAAGTTGCAGTTAATATAAATAATTTTGTTGTTGACAAATTATTTATAACTGTCTCCCACCCCCTTTTCCCCTCATTTCTCTAATGAAGATTCGGAATCACATCCTTACCGGAGTAAAAGGAATGTGGCGTGGGTTGCTGTGCTTGGAACGGCAGTAGCCATAGCCTGTGTGGGACTGGTGGCCTACATCATCCTGAAAAAGAAACACCAGAAGGGATTCACTCACAGGAAGCTGGTGGAGGAGTACCCTTCAGACCCAGGTATGATAGACCCTAAACATCTGCTGCAGAGCAACAGATTTGCCAAGGTTTGCCAGCTTGAGCTGGCCAATTTTTCTGGTTTAAATCGTCTGGGTTGTTTGTGGGAGACAGATTGTAAATGTAATGCTCAAATTAAGACTGTGCTAAATGTGATGCCCTAGTTATCACTTCATAATGAGATGCATTAACTCTGTCCTACAAACTTACCATCAGTTATTTGTTATTTCCCAGACAATAGGTGGCCGTTATGATACAAATTAAATTAGCACCCATTAATACAGAGCTTCTGGAGGTACTTGCAAAATTATTTTATTGCCTCTGAGCTGTATTGTAACAGCCTGTCAGAGGTAGAAAACTTACCATGATTTAATAAGGTAACCTTCATATAATGAGGTACAAAATAAGAGCAGGTACAGTGATAGCCAACACTCTGTCTCCATCCTGTAACAAATCATGGGATAAAGCATTTTGTGTCACAGTTCCTCTCATACTTAACCTTTCTGTCAAGAGGCAATTGCCTTTTAAAGTGCATGTGTTTACACAAAGTTAAAGATTTACAATTTGCTTTAGTTTTACCTCACAACTCACACATGGTATACATTTGAGGGCAACAACAAATCATTTTGCCAGATGTGCTTTAGGTTTGCAATGATCCTTCACTATGCTGAAGTGCAGGGATGTGCATGAAAAATGATTTCATTAACAAGAAAGAAAGAAAAAGTAAAAAAGTTTATAAAAGAGAAAAAAAAGAAAAAAACTGAATAGAGTCATAAACTACTATCAAAATGAGGTATAAGAAGAATAAATGTGTATTGAGTTAAATACATAATCCAGTAGTCTACACATATGTTGCCTTGTTATAACTTTAAATCCTGAAATGTGATGAATGCTTTGAGTATGTAGAGTAGAGCGATGATGATGATGATGATGATGATGATGGATTTATCAGTCAATCTTCTGTGTTATGTGTACTTTTTGTAGCATTGGACTATTTATCTCTCATGCATATCCATCACAATTGGTTGACGCAGCCGTCGGCCTTTAATGGTTTCATACAATCTATTACATTTCAACTACTTCTTTAAGAATTTGCTTGTATGAAAAGTTGAAAATTGGATAACTGAGGATTTGTTTATTTGGATTATGATCAACTGGTTTGAGTTGATGATGTCTGTAACATGCTCTGACATAACTTTGTTTTGAATTGGTATTCTACACTACATGAAACATCCGATAGGCACATCAGAGGTAGTTTGGGGTTCAATGTCTTGCCTAAGGACACTACAACATGTAGTCTGGGAAGCCTGGTATCAATGCTCAACCTTCTGGTTGAAAGCTGATTGCTCTTCCTCCTGAGCTACAGCTGCCCCTGTTCAGTCATATATCAGTTATAATTTGGTGATTAAGACCAAGATAATTTTTCTTTTCATTGACACATTTTTCTAAATAACAATAAACTTCCCATCTAATATAAATAATATAAATATCTAATATGACTGTTATGGATAATACAGGATATTACAGGATCTACTTTCTGTTTATGCCATTTGAGCATGAGATTTTTCACACCAGACTCAAACTTTCTAATTCACAGTTCTCAGACTGGACAATAGCGAACCTTTGGATCTGAACTTCGGTGGATCAGCCTATTACAACCCAGGCCTCCAAGGGGACAGTATCCAAATGACCAACTTTCCGGGACGCCGCTGAAACTGAAGCCTTCCAAGAACAACCTCAAAAAAGTCAACCAGTTTTGGTACCGCCATGTAACAAGCATCTTAGAATATGTGCTTTTATTTTCTAAATAAGATTTTCTTACAGCTACACATGTGGATGGGGAAACGTTTTTTATAGGTCTAATGTCAGTTACAAGAAATTGTATAGATTTATTGTTCTTAGAGAAAGGGATAACTGAAGGCAATACGAGGTGCACTGTGAGAGCCAAAATGTAATATTTATGTATGTTGCCAAAGAGATTCAAATGAAGGTTTCATGATGAAGAATTTTCTTTAAGAAGGAAGGAAACTTAGTTTTGTTGTAACTTTTTATCTTATTTGAATTACTTTTTGTGTAAATCATTCACCAAATGATTGTAAAGCAATAAAAACAAAACAAAACAAACAAATAAAACCCATTAGAATCTGTATCATGTAAATGAATGTGGCCTCCTGCTGAAAAAAAGTCCAAATGCAGCTGTCCTGCTGCCGTAATAACAGATGACACAGCTGGCCCATCGAGACATTTGGAACAAAGTTCTGAAGCAATGGAGAACAACTGCATTATCCATATCGTCAATCACTTGCTGTGACAGCAGGAGGCAGGCAATAAGAAGTAACGCTGAAACTGAGATATTCCACAACTGGCAGCCTGGTCCAGAGTCAGCGAATTGAACCATCAAAACCAAAGACTTTTTTTTTCTTCACCAGTGAGAAAGGTGGAGGAAGGCTGTTTGTTATTCATAGACATAGATTTTAGTATTCTGAAAGGAAGCGGTGTATCTGTTCTTCATATCACTCAGTAGCAACAACTATCACTGTTATACACTACTCAAGTCTTCCAACCTCCAGCTGTCCGGTCTGATTTGAGTTTGTCTTGGTGACAGGGTGCACTTTAGAGAAGTTAGTATTTACTTGCTGAATAGTCAGGACAGATTTATAACATAAAACTCAATTTTTTATCTTTCTTTATCTAATTCTAACTTTAAGAGAACTATATGAAGAAAAATGATCTCGTATGATGATATGCAGGGATGTTTTTGTCTTATGTATCTTACTTTTTAAAAGACAACTTTTTGTCCCCACATTTTCCTCATTGGTACAAAAACACATTCTACATTGTAAATGTCAAGCAATCTTTCCTGGAAAATAAATCTTTTCAGTCCCTTCTTCCTTTCACTCTTCATTTCCGAAGCGAAGCCTGCACTCAATCAATATGCACAGCGATTATGATTAATATGTGCCTCTGCACAGATTAAACAGCCAACAAGTTGGAAATGTTCTGTGGTGCGATTAGATGCAGCAGGTGAGGGGAGCTTGCTTCATCCTTGCTGTAATATCTGATATCAATCAACACTGTGCGCTGCTGCTTAAAAGAGTCATCGAGATTACTGGGCAGATGGATAATGGGAAACTTTGACACCTGTGCTCGTAAAAATGATATAGAGCTGGACGATGCTTTAATAAACAACCTAATTCTTCAAAAATGTTTTCATTTATTTTATTATTATAAGTTTCTCCAGAGATATTTAAGTAGAAAAGATTGTTTTGTTTCCCAAGCACATTAAGATAAATATTAACAGTATTAATCCACATAACACATTTTCATCTAAGCATTTCTTTCATTCATCATAAAACTCATTAACTACAATAACTCTGGATTTTGTACTCAAATCAATTGACTGATGCCTGGTCCTTGATAAAGTGAATCTTCCTTTCGGGGTGTTGGCAGGTTACTTTACACTTCCAGCTAAGCACAGAGTAATTGAAATAAAATTAAATGATTGTTATTTAAAATGAAGCTATGTCCAAGTTGTATGAGCTAAATTTGAATTAATTTTCCTCAAGGTAGTTTGCTTGAAATGAGTTTAACCCACATGTCACGTCTGTTGTAATATCCCAAATCAATGCATCTTTTTCTGATGATCCTCTACGACGGCTAGAATGGTTAGTCAGGTATTCTGCATAAGCCTGCGATTTTTAATTAACACAGGGTCTCATCATTGACTGAAAGGGCAGAGACGGATCAAAGCAGACTAAATGAATGCATCCAAATGATTGCTCCACAACACTGAAGCTGTATATTTAGTAAGTTTCCAGTTGAACAAGTTTGCTAGTAGCAGACGTTCATTCCCTAAAAGTTAATTAGCCAGTCAGAATTTTTTTACTAAAGGTGTGGCGACTAAAAACATCAGAATGTAAATGACAGAAATATAATATATTATTAAAAACTGTGTTTCTGATGCTACATAATTACTTCACAAATATAACTTTGACTCTTGGGACAAATAATAATATGTCACATCAAATCTGTCCAGCAAACCTGGCACACACACACCACCACCCAGCATGTCAGGATGCTGGGCAGGAATGGGTTTGTATGAAAAAAAGTAGAAAACATAACACTTAACAACTGTACTTTTATTTGTACTGGGCTCAGTTTGTGTTCAACTACTTTGTCAAAACTATAACCTTAAAAAAAGGAAAGTTATGTTAGTGAAACCTCTGCTGCACACAACTCTGCTGCAAGGTGAACTAGAAGTCTAACAGGTTGTGTCTTACGTATATATGATTCAGGGAATATGTCTGTGATGAATGAGTGTAGTGTGTAGTCAGCCACATTGCTGACTAAATAAGATGTGTTCCTCCCGCTGCTTTGCTAACAAATCACATATAAAACATTCAGATCTCCAAGCTGTTTTTGAGGCCAAGCAGGAAACGTGCAACAATTCCGTGAAGCCAAAATTTCACAGTGACGCTTTGATGTCAGTCAGTGTGTCAACATTCACAGAAAGGAGCCATAATCTGCTATACAGCCTTTTTCCTATGGCACTGTAATTGTTTTGTAAAGAATTTGACAAGATTAATGTAAAAAAATGATATGACAGGCAATTACATTTGTTGTTTAACAAAAGCAGTCTGATTGAGCTCTACAAGTAAGTACGTTAATGCTTGCCTGCCATAGGAAGAGTTTTTTGGAAACCCTAAATTTTCTGCTGTCTCCTTTAAAACTAATGCAACTTTGTCCCATTCCTTATTTCTGACAATGCGCTGCCTACACACAGATTGAGTTCCTTTTAATCTTTATCTGGTCTCCAGTGTTTCCTCACCACAAAGTGCTGAGAGCTGCATAGAGTTTACCTTAATTCATTGCCTTAATGTGTTTAAATATGTACAGTGCCAGATGGAAGATTGATGCACTTTACCATTTAATTCAATGTGAAGGTGTGTACATGGTTTTATTTTCCATTATCCAGGAATATAATTCTAATACTGTGTAGCTCCTTGTTTTAAAAATCTTCAAGGAATACATTTACATATTAAAAAAAACTGTTTGAAGACAGCAAAGATGTCTTACAGCAGGACTTTTCATCTCTGGTCCTTAAGGGCTAGAGTTGAAAAGCTCTGTCTTACATCATAGTTATGGTCCTTTAAAATACCAGTATAAGTCCTCTATGACTTAGACCAGGGATAAGTGACTCCTGTCCTTGAGGGCCGCAGTTCCGTTTGGACTTTCTTTTCTGCAACACACCCTGCACACATCCGACTTAATTAGCAGACTCATGCAGAGCTTGATATTAAACTCTGCACAAGTCTGCTAATTACCCATTGATTTGAGTCAGGTGTGTTGCAGCAGGGAAAGTCCAAACACATGCAGAACTGCAGAGATGCCCATCCTGGACTTAAACCAACCCCCCCCAAAAAACAAAGAAACAGAAACAGCCTTCTTTATGCGCAAGTTTTTCAAATCTGAACCTATGTGGGAGAATAGATGAATTATTGATGCCCACCATGAGAGCGTATAATGTGTAGATATATTGCAAATTTAAGTGGAAAGCAGAAATTCTGTATTTCATGCATCAGATTGGGTACATAATTCAGTATAGCAGTCGTCAGTTTTCTCTACTGCTGGTTGAAGCAGACGAACAGTATCCGAAGATGATGTCTTTAAGAAATAGCATTTCAGCAGACATGACACAGGACCTGAGAGATGCCTCTGGCCTTTCACTTAATCCGTCAAATGTTTGCTGAAGCCTCATCTCAAATGGTCTCTGTAGAAAAGCTGCCATCAAGAAGCCACTCTTAATAAGGTGAGGCGAGGAGAAAAGGCTGAGGTACGCCAAGTGACAAAAAGCACTCTGAAAACCAGTAAAAACTTTTTTTATACATATCCACACCCAAATTATTGTTTATTTATTGTCAAATTATTCAACAGGGATTGTTTACAAAACCCTGTAGAGGACCTGCCATGGTTGGGGATAGCATGCCAGTAAGTAGTGCCGGGTATTTTTTTAAAATTGATGAAACTGTAAGTGCAGACATGAACTGTCAGATTTTAATCCACTGTTCAATAGTACTTGAAAGACACTTGATTGGAAAGTGCATACACTTGACATTGATTCCAAACAGACAGCCATTTTAAATAGGAAAACATGATGAACCGTGTGTTGGATTTTACTATGATTGAAGCAGTGTTGGAGCATATTGAGAGGATACAGAATGTTCTTTGAGGAGGAGGAAGAACTATTTCTAAAGACTAAAAGAAGTCTCCGGTTTCTGTAAAGAATGAACGCAGGCCATATGTGTCATCTCATATGGAGAAAGTAAACTCATTGCTCAGATTTTTACAGTGATTAAAAACAGTTTAAAAGACTCAAAGTCAAGGTTCATTTTTGGTTTTGACTCCGCTTGCTCTGCACTGAAGATCTACTGCTTCAGGCTCCGTTTCAGCTGCAGGCACATTTGTTGTGTGTGTTATCACCTTACACAGAAACATTTTTGGACAACAATTCTGATTGGCGATTGATTAGAAGTGCTATATTTGGATGGGCTGCTGTTGCAGGAAAAAGAAGACCTATTTTTTTCTATATGTTCTCTCATTAAGGCTCATTAAGGCTCTCCAACAATGTTTAAGGAACCTTATGATCAATTAAAACTTTTTACCTTAGTGTTATCTAATTTGAGTGTGTTTCTTTCATTCCCCACACTATTTTGTTGTATGATTTTATATGTAATTTGTTTTATTTGTGCTTTAAGATTTAATGTTTTCATTGTGTGTTTAGCTGCCTTTGGGCTATAGATGGAAATGAGCACTTTTGCTATAATCTGGTATGTCTGAACACTTCATTTTTTGCTAATGTATATTAATCTGCATGAGACAGGTTAACACCTAAAGAGACAAAAAATACCCAAAAAAGCATGTTATTTTCTTTTTAGTATTCAGCCCTGTTGTTGTGAGTTGTTGGTCTAAAGCACTTCCTGTCAGATCTCTACATCCTCAGCTATATTTAGTAACTGAGGATCAGGAGGAAGTGGTGGCATATGGAAGCTGATGTTCATCTGCTTTTTCATCCGCTGCATGTTTGTCAACCCTCAGTTCAATCTGTTGTTTCTTTCTTTTAGAGTTTGTCCCTGTGGATTCATGGGGACTGGCTTGGCAACAAACACCTGAGCAGCTTTTGCACCTGCTTAGCTCAGATAATATTGATGTCTTCGTTAAGTGATTTTGTTACATAGAGGGGGGACAAAATGTGAATTTGAAGTTGAATTAAATTTGATCCCTTTAAGCAATTTCAAGTTGTTTTGTTCAGCTGAGACACACAGTTTGAGTATTGGCTGTTATGTTTTGCTGCTATAGCCATGCAGGATGACTCACATTTCCAGATTTAGTTAGAATTTACATAAACTTTTAGTATATCTTCACCACTGGGAATGGATATGAAAACTGCTTAGATAGGAGACAGACAGATGGATTATTAAAGTTGGAAAACAAATGCCTTAACTTTATATTAAATACAACTTTAAATATAATCCACAAAAGTTATATTTTATGCTCTTAATTCAAATGTAAAATAGATTTTAAATATTATAATTTCAATAAATAAAAGCTAATTTTAGTTTTAATAACACTGGTTATGTAAACTGCTTCAACTGAAGGTAAAATAATAATCTGATAATCTATTCAGAAAAATACATGAGGAAAAAAGCCTGATAACAATAATCTGTTAAATAAAAACTGGAGTATATCTCATGTCAGAATTACAGTAGTTTAGGATGTTTTAGGTAGTTCTTCACTAACAATGAGCTTGGAAACACAGATATACCAAGATCAACTGTTATCATGAATTTTTGTCAAAAAGGGAAGCAAAAGGATCCAAACAAAACCAAAGTCAATATGCAAATATATTTTATTTGAAGTAGAGATGTATTGAATGTTGTAAAGTCCCTAACAGGGAACTGAACACTCTTAAGTTCCTTAAAGTGTTTCCTCTCTCTTCTCAAAGGTTTATTGCATTCAGACTCATAAACTGTTCAAACATTCATGTTCAGGGTTGTTGAGGTCACATGGTTCCTATGGCCTATTGAACCATTATGTGGACTGTATGGCTACTGTTACATGTCGGCTGTTTATCTGCCTGACCAAGATATGAAATGTTTCATTTGCAAGTTATAAGGTGTGAATGCCTGAAACTTTCTCGTGATGACAGTCAAGGCTCCATCTGTGTTTAAAGGAGAACTTCGCTTTTTTTTAACCTGGGGTCTGTTGTCATCTTTCCTTCCATACATGTGAGTGATGT
>JBAMHV010000001.1:4943193-4954628 GCA_037177535.1 Pseudomugil gertrudae | reverse complement strand
TACATCACTCACATGTATGGAAGGAAAGATGACAACAGACCCCAGGTTAAAAAAAAGCGAAGTTCTCCTTTAATACATTTTTCCTGTGCAACATAGCTTGACTTTTTTCCACATCCTTCTCAAACTATCTTGTCCAGAAGGTGTATATTACTGTACTTGGATTGCTGAGTCTTGACCTTGAATTGTCAAGTATGGTCAGTGTGGTAAGTGTATTATTTAAAGTTAGATCCACAGTTTGGATGACTAAAAACTATTGCTTCAAAGTATTGTAGTAAAATATCTGGTGTATTTATATGAGAGTAAAAACTCACCTGAAAATATTTGATTTATATTTTCATTGCAATATTTTCTTCTGTGATGTTCCTTTTTGTCCTCTTGTAGCTAAATATATATTTCTCCATTATTTGGTTCAAATTGCATGACAAAAATGTTGATGATGTAAAGTATTTTTATTAAGGTGCATTGTAGAGGAGATGCCTATCTAACAGACTTTTGTTATGTGCAAACTCATTCAAACAGTGAATGAAAGACTAAAGGATAATAAAGGTAAACAACAAATAAACTATGTAAAAACACATTTACTTATGTCTATATTGTATTTGGATAAATTATAAAAACACACACTATTCCTAAATTAAAACAGCAATAAAAATATTGTCATTAATTTATTGTACCCTGAGTGAAAATATAATGAACCCCCCTATTGTTTGGAATAAAAACAGAAATCTGTTGTTAAAGCACAAATGACTGGCATAAAATATTCTTAGGACTTGCCAAGTTGTTGTCAGTGCAGGTTGTTTCAGTATGTTATGAAGCTGGGTGCTTTTTTAATTGTGTAAATTAGGTTAGGGCAAGCCCACAGGGAATCAGTTAAATACCTCTAATATTCCCAAAGGTATTCTAAACCAACATGCTCCAATGAGTGCATTGCATGCACTCCTGTGAAGAGATTGTTTTGCATTTAAAAGTACATCTAAAACCATAATGACAATGGTAGATCCCACAAGCGTATTTAAAAGCACTCTTCAGAGCCTATCAGAGAATGTGAGAAATGAGGCCAGGCAGAACGTTAACATTCTCCTCCTGTCACTATCTTGTGACACAGGTTGGCTGTTTTGGCAGCTTATACATTACCCATGTGTCTGACAGGGTTTTGTCTGTCAGTGATCTTTCCACATTGGTTGCTGCTGCTGTTGGGTCACTGGGGTGGCTCTGAAAGGTCAGGATCCTCCTCTGACAGACCACGTTCTAGGATAGATAAACAAATATGAAAGGCTTCCAAATGCAGATGACACAGAGAGAGTGATATTTGCATAGGTATGTAATGAATACTAAAGAGTAGCATGTAAAACAGGAAGGGCTTTATTTCAGCTAAAGTATGACAGCTGTAAATCTGTGGAGCATTGCAGTGGTATTCAAAGCACAGTACATCTTTGGATAACATACAATACCCTCTAGGCACTGATAGGAGTTGTAGAGGAAAGAGTCTGACTTTCAGTTAGCCATTATTTCATCAATCTGAGTGAATTTAAGCTCACTTTCAATGCGGCATATAGAAATACACCAACTAAATAATAGAGAGCAACTATGTCTAATGACATTGAAATAAATAAGGTAAGAATTTCTTGTAGTGTACAACAATTGCTTTCTGCTATTGCTCAGTTATAATAAGGCAGATATATCAGTCAGATATAATCCACATTGCAGCAGCGTTACTTTTGCAAGTGCAGATACATACAGATTCTATTATATCCACTCTTCTCTCGTCTGCTCTTGACTCCCCGTCGTTTTTTAAAAAAATTATATATAATTTAATTTGTCTTTTTAAACATCAGGATGAACCACAAAAAAAGATATGCTAAATTTAACTGGAAACAGGCTGAGCTAGACTTGTATACAAGGAGCAGCCAGACAATAGTTGCTGTAGCCCCGTCTTGCTAACCTCTTTCTAATATACGATACGCTAAATTAAGTGCTAGCTAGAATAAGAAGAAATAATTAAATATTTTTTAAATGATCGACATATGCTTTTAAATCCTTCCTTTTAACATGTAAATCATTAATTTATTATATGTATAAAGTAAAACTGCAATGTTTTGGTCTGAATTCCTCATTATTGTACTCCACACACACCTTATAACCCTGTTCTGAGGTGCGTCTTCAGAGCGACTCATTTTGCTGCCGTCTCTTTAAACGTGAATAAGGCCTGTCAAGCCCCGCCCCCCTCCAGGTCACAGAAAGTTAAACTCTACCCTGTTCTGCCATGTTTGTAGCTTGATAGCAGCGATGCGGTAATCTCCCGGCAGGGAAACATTTTATTGGTAAGTTTACTATAAATGTCAACAAATGAAAACATATCCGATTCACGAAAATGGTTACCCGGAAGTCCACGACCTTATTTGGCAGACCCACAGCAAATGCCTTGCCAAGTTCCATTAAGTTTATTATCAAAAGGAAAATCAATTAATTACTCTAAACAATTAACAATGTCACAGTCAAAATAAATATAATCCCGGACGAGCCCCCATTATGTTACGACCCCCATGTCGTCTAGGGGAAAAAAGGGGGTCCTAACACAAACGAAGATGATGGAGAGTAAAATTTAACAGTGTTTTATTTACAAAGTGAATAAACAAAAAACAATCCGGGTTAAAAATATATACTGTGACAAAAGTAAAATGCACTACGCCAAATATCCAAACAAACTCGAAATCACTGCATACGCAGGAAAAATACCAAAACAAACTAAAACAAAACAAAACTGAGCAAACTAAGCTCAACCAAGGTAAGCAAGTTAAACTAAACAGAAAAACAACAGGAGGTTTTATCAATACTCTACAGCACAAATGGTTTCTAGCTCCAATCCAAAAGTCTCCAGGCAAGATTGGCAAACTGGGTCACAATCAGTCCCAGCTGCCACGAATGAAGGTAATGCAGTCTTTTTATACTGGAGTGTCCGGAATGCGAGCCAATCCGAGAGAGTCAGGAAGAGATCCCTCCAATCAGGAAGAAAATGGTGAGGGCGGAAACTGAGAGGCTCATCCACTCCTGTCGTCGACAGAGGTCTCTATCTGAGAGTTTCCTTAAAACAGCAATAGGCGGGGGCCGTAACACCTCAGTATAACCAAAATCCTGGAGACAAAACACTATGGCTGTACCATGAGTGAGTACTTTAATTTATGATTTACAGCATTCATGGTATTCACAGAATAATAGCAACTAATACAAAAACTAGTTTTACAAAATTAGAAATGGGGTTGAAATTAAACAGCACAGACAATAATTCCAAAAACCCATGATAAATTAACACAGACAAGACCTGTTATATTTAACTGCTCACACCGAGACAGCTGTAACTATCACAGTAACAGGAGGTTGGGATTTAATTAGCTGACCATCGTCACGGCTTGGTTGAACCAGAACAGAGGCCATAAAAAAAAAAAAATAAAAAGGCCAGACCACCAGAAAAATACAAGGAGATGTTGGCATGAAGCCAATACCTGACAGACAACTGCTGTTGGCTCTGTGTTGAGGTTGGGGAACAAACAGTTGAGGCGCCGATTACATAAACTATTTAACTTTCAGAGTTTATTTGTAAACACTGAAAGTTTTAAATATCAGCTTATGAACCTTAAACTATGGGGATGTGAGAGATCTTGGTGCAGAGCGTCATGGAAGACAAATCTAAATGGACAAAAACACATGAGAGAAATGAACAAATTCACAATAAAGAAAGACACTGTATGCTGTTAAAACAGCACAATATAAATTTTCCAAGGACTTCTAACTTAATAAAGTAGTGTTAGCTCCACCAAGACTTTGTTATGGTATTAAATGCTTGACTCAAGTAAATAGTATGAAAATAGACTATTAAGATCTTAGAAAGTGCAACTGCGGGGACTTAACCCCACTGGCCTCTTGAGTTACACAAGGAGAAAGAAAAATTAAATAAAAATATTAAAAATGAAAATTTTCTAAAATAAAAAAAAAGATAGGTGTTCCCAGTAAATAGTTAAGGAGCTTAAATACATGACAAATGAAAGCACTACAAAAAGAACTATATAAAGAAATCATGACAAAGCTGTTTGTAAGGTTTTTAAATCCAATCGACATGTCAACCCAGTTTAAACTGTTTAAGCACTTTAGCCCTTATCCACTTACAGTATGCATGGACGTAACACAATCAGATGATAGGAATAGGTCCTGTGAATCCAGCATTTGGACAAGTATGACTAGGCAAGGCAAGTTTATTTGTATAGCACCTTTCATGTACAGACAGTTATACAGTTACAGTACAGATGAGATATGGAAGAAATGAAGCCAAGTATGGACTGCTGAATAAAAGTACACCATTGGCTTCTCTACAAGTAAAGGAGCTGAAAATGAAGCCAACTCTTGTTTAAAAGGTGCAGTAATAACTCTGTTTTCAATCCTGTAAAAAGCCGGAAGGTCCATAACAATGTCAGAGAAAGCCATAATACTTTCATCAATTCCTTAATCAATCAGGAATAAAAACAGATACGAGGTAAAATGTGTCTTCATTTTGGTTTGTTGGAGCATCATTACATTAGTTTTACCTGCTGCCGGAACAGGTTGGAGCACATTTTCCACAATGGAATTTTAATAATGAAGTCAAAGGTTAGTCAAGGGTTCGAGTTGAAGCTACAGAATAGTTCCTGATTCATTTTGCTGCACATAGTTGCCTTTGGGTATATGTGTTCTCATGAGGTAAGTAAGCAGACAAATCCACATTTAGCTGATGAAAACACAAAGAGAAAACTCACAAATCCACTGAGAAACTTCAGGATTTTGAATATTGTAAACATTCATTCACATCTAAAGATTAGTTCTAACTGAAATCTATAACTATATTTGAAAAGGAAATGGGACTTTGGCAGTATATCTTACATAAAGCTTTAAAGAGTTAGAGAATCTTGTGTGCTGACTGTTTTTGATCTTCTGGCATCACTGTTATTTTGCTTACGCAGTGCATTCTGGGATGACATGCAGCAGTTACTCTCAGGACAGTAACACAGGGGGGAGAAGGCAAATATCACTTATTTGAGCTTATTTTTCTTTAACTCTTGAACTTTAGATATACAGAAATGATGCAGCACTGCAGTGTTGTTGCAGTTTCCAGTCAAAATAAACAAAAGCGGAGAAACCGAAGTCCCTTAGAAAGACCCACATTTATGTTCTAGGCACGTCTCTTCTGTCACCTCCAAGTAATTGTACCAAAACAAGCTACATTAAATTTAAATTTCAGCAGTGTTTCCATGACTGAAGTACAACCTTAACATGATAGTTAGAACCTGCAGTAGCAGACTCTGCTCAGCTAAAACAAATAAAGGGAAGCCAGAATGACTTGTGCATCAAAACAACAAACCAAGTGTTGTGTGGATAAATGTTTGCACTAAAAGTCCAATATTACTGCTTCGATTTTTCTTAATAAAAATCTTAGTTCATTGACCAACAACAAAGCTGGAGTAAGACATGAGAATGTTTG
This sequence comes from Pseudomugil gertrudae, assembly GCA_037177535.1. Taxonomy (NCBI): domain Eukaryota; kingdom Metazoa; phylum Chordata; class Actinopteri; order Atheriniformes; family Pseudomugilidae; genus Pseudomugil; species Pseudomugil gertrudae. The sequence goes on along the minus strand of JBAMHV010000001.1, from coordinate 4,949,122 downwards.
TGAAGGATCATAAAAGGGAGAATGGTGGAAATAGAAAGTACCCTGACACGAGGACATCACAGAGTGGTGGTAGGATGGGTACTTCTATAATGATGATTAAACTCAGACAAGCATTTACTCTGGGCTCCTAGTATGACTGCGCTCTTTTATAATCATCTATCTTGCTAGATGAATAATCTAGACAGGCTCAGAAGTAAAACATTATAAAAAGATGCTCACATTTTTTTTAATTGGAAAATTATTAAGACTTTACACAGAGTGCAGAGATTTACTTAAACACTCACTAAAAGTCATTGCATCTCAATCAGGACATGATCGGATGGATATTTAGGAAAGATTATTGTATTTATTAACATAAAGTCTGTTGACACCTGGAGCAACTCTGTATTTAAATGAAGACTAGCTCAATTAATAAACTAGAGAGCAAGTTAAGATCAAATCCTTAAAAAAGTTCACGAGTTTACCTTAAATGTCATGTAAAAAATGCATTTCAGAAAAGAAAACACCTGAATAGTAAATTAAAAATCTTTATTGGACTTAATTAAACTAATAACTAAATCTGTATATAACAACAGATAGATGGACAACCATAATTTATCATTAATATTTTAATAAACACAAAAAACACTTTATTTCTAGCTAAATGTTTACCTCTCACATTTTCTTCACAACCTTTTACCTAAAACATGGGGGAAAATAAATAACTTGGTATTTAAACAGGCTTTATCCTTAAAACCAGACACTGATAAATTTCTTCTCAAGTTATTATTATTTAGTTTTTTTTTTCTTTTTTCGTAGCAGCTGTTCTGAAAATGCAACAACAGATGGTGTTCTTCAGCTTTAAAATACAACACGAGAGAGAAGCACAACGGAGCAGTTTTACATTTTGGAATTCAGCATAATCATTTGCTTGTGGGAAAAAGAAATCACTTTCTATTGTCTACTGAACACAAGGTCATTAACAGACAGTTAGCTTTGCATATGCTCGGGACAACAGCTTCCAGGAGAACAGGTCCCTCAGCCTCTTTAGAGCAGCTTAAACCAGTTGTACCAGATTTATTTATAGTGCAGAAAAGGTTCAACTTCAGATGTATTCGACGAAACCAGAACGACTCATTCCTCTAGTCTCAAGTTCTTTTCCCAGCCAAGCTAACTGGCTTCACACACTGTAGGCTATTGCATAGATATAAAGTGTTATTGCTGTTCTGTTGGCCAGACAGCAAATAAGTGCATCATCTGGAACAACAGTGCAAAACAAATTGGAAATTAGACCATCTAAAGTTTTATTTGATTTCACTATTGGGTTTCTCATTAGCTTCATAACAGCAGAGGCTTTTAGATCAATAGAGCCAGGAGATGAAATCTAAGACAGGAATATAATTTAATTAAATATCTAGCAGAAGTAAAAAGCACAGAGGAAAAATGAACTGATAATTGGACAAACTTTTTTCACTTTAAATAATCATAAAAAATGATCAACAGTGGCAGATTTGATTGTTTTACCTTTAAATTCCTCATTTTGATCTTTGTCATTATTGTTGAAAGATGAATGAGATCAATACGTATATTAAATGACCTGAAAACCATGTATGTATGTGTACATGTGCCACTCGGAAGAAAGCAAACATCCTTATTATGAGTGCGCTCCTTTAGAGAATGCATCCCATCTCGTCCCTTCCACAAAAGATGTCTCCAACCAAATAATTTACACCTTGAAATGAATCAATGTGGGTTCACTTGTGAGATTGCACTTGTCAGTTGTGCTGACATGCTGCTGGCTCAGTGTTTGTGCACTTTTCTTCTTTTATGTCTGGTCGTCCTGACAACATTTGTGGTTTTTGGCAGATAAACAACCAGTAGCATACATAATAAAACAACAGATGGTTTGTGCCACTCAAAGTACCTCTTCAACAGTAAAATGTTATTTCTCTGCTCTCGCACTTTATTTTTTCCCTCCGAGCACAGATGCGGAATAACTTGCACACAAACCCTCACACACAATCAAACACACGCAAACAGGCTGACACCAAGAAGATCTGAGGAATAAAAACTGCAAGGCAGGCAAGAAATTTGCCTCCAGTCCTCTTCATCTCCAGTCTTCTCCAGAGCAGCACAGCTGAATCCTGAATTCTGAACACCCCATCTAAGGCAATGGAAACTGTATGTTTTTTTTTTTCAATTTAACAAACTTTTCACACAGTTTCTCTGCAGACAAGCTTAAAATTATTCAGATTTAGTACTTGGTTAGAATAAGAAATATGTTTAAGATCCTACTCTATTTCTTCATTGAACATATTCAAACAGTAAGACACTCCGATACTGAAAACCATGCGAGAACATAAAAATCCCTTTTCATAGTCCAGAAAGTATAGCACCATGGCTACAAATTTAATCTAAAAGAACGTAAACCAATCTGCATTTTACACATTAAGTCAAACATACATTTCTTGGCAAAGGAGATTTACCACTGCGTATGTGTCCCAACCAAATGTGATGCAAGGAAGGTGCATGCCTCAGCAACTTCTTCCACAGCTCAATGAAAGAGCAGCCAAGTATCGTACAGAGTGAGCTCACTGGGGAAAATGTAAAGCAAAAGTAATCAATTATCACACCTCCCACTACATTCTCATTGCAGAACCCCCTTGATTATTTAAGGGAATTAGCTATCGATCAGCTAAGTGAGTCAGTGGGACAGCCACCAGCCGTCTAGCGCTTCAACAACAATGTAGTGGACTGCACATCCTCCTCAGCCTGCTGTATCTGAGAAAGGCTGGTTAAGGACTTACCACCTCCCACTTGGCACCTCAGTTAGATTGACTGAGAGGCAATACTGAAAACCAATACTAATTGTATTTGAGACACAGGAAGGCAAAAAACAGGGTCAACAAATGTTGAGGAGACATGATAACCATGAACCATATGCCAGACTGCTGCAGTGAAGTGTTTACTGCAGTGTCTACATACTCCCAGATCATTATTCACCATCATCATTTAAAAAACTTCCTTTCACACCAGAGTAATCATCCACTAGGTTTAGACATTTAAAAAAATAAAATAATGCTTTACAAGAATGATCTATATTACCCACCAATTGCACAGGTTATGTTGAAGATATGCCTGTTATGTGTTGGACTGAGAAGCTGCCAGCATGAATCTAAAGGCAGGAACAGCTGGAAATCAATGTATATTAAAACAATATAATTATGAAACAAGGGGAGAAAGCAACACATAGAGGATACACAGATGTGTATTGATGAAGACAACATAAGTGTAGAAAAGTGTGTGTGTGTTATGTAACTTTATGACTCTAAGAGTAAGATATTTTTTCTGTTTTTAGTTAAAACCTATTAACTGAGAGCAATTCCTGAAATCAGTCTTTTGCATATTTCAGTTTTCAAATCGCCAAATTAAATGATTGTTTTTCCGTTGCAAGCCAAACATCAAACCTAGCGGCTTCATAGAGCTTTAGTGTTTGTTTAAAGATGATCTAACAAAGTAATTTGCACAAAATAGTGGCGGAAGGATTTCAATTAGCTCATCCTTATGTACAAGGATGTCCTGGAGACTGAAGGTCATGTAGTCACTAATCAGCTTTACATTATCATGCCATTAATTTTAGTCACAGCAGTAAATCCAACATCCCTCTGGTAGAGCAGTGAACAACAACAGATCCTTCCTAAACTTAAACTCTGTGCCTCTATGCTTTTTAAAGGTCACCATTGCCTTAATAATGTGTCACAAAGTTTTAACCAGAACAAATACATATGAACAGATGTCACACATTAACAACATTGTGTGGCATTTTCATGACAAAGTCAGGCCGAGATAACTGATTATTATTACTGACTTGACATTTCTTATGGGAAACCCATTATATTGATGGTTAATGCATAAAGTTAGCAACAGTCTGAACAAAGACAATCTATTTTTTGGGGAAAAAGTTGAGACTAATTCCAATTTTCTTACAAAACAATAGCAACATTAAAGCTACTCCCATGCACATGCACAGCTTTCCACATCTAGAGATGCTTTGTGGTTCCTTAGCTGACACTCTCCAGCAGAAATGTCTGAGAATAAAAGAAGGCAACCATCATTTATCAACTGAAAGCTGCAAGCTGGTGCTGTGTGGGGAAATGTCTGCATGGATGACAGTCTGAGCTGACTGCAAAGCAGCTGCTGCAGCAACTGCTGACACAATGAGATGAGCTTGATGGCTTCTTATTGCAGCTACTTTTTCTTGAGCAGGAATTTTACAAGCGCAGTTACAGATATGTTCCTGTTTGTTTTTGTTTGGGTGGGCCATGGCAACAAAAGCTCAGATTTCAAACTAAAAGCACATTCTGAGCATCATTTGACGTCTGCGACAGGTGGTAATCAGTCACTATAATAATTTCCTTTGTGTGCCTTTGCCCTGGAAGAGTGCAGTTGCTTTGAGATGCTCTGGTTGTTTGAGCTGCCACACAGTGAACATTGTTCATGCTGTGCCTCTATTGATAATTAATGTCCTGCGTTATTGGGCACTTTCAGTGCCATTAGGAGTTCCTCTGTGTCAGATGTGTGTCTCTGGGTACCACTGCTCCTGTGATGCGTATCATGCTCTAGCTGAGGTGAAGGGCTGATTAAAATCCGCCACACACCAGTGCACTGAGGACACTCAGTCATTTGGGGCCTGCAATGAAGAGGATGATATTACTTTCCCAGTTTCTCTTGCTCGACCTTGTTTGCTACTTTTTCTTTCAAACACATTCACGTCTGCAACAAAAGAAGGGAAATAAAATGTCTTTGATGTGCTTCAAGCTGGGAAATGAAGGGGTTGAATCTATTTGGTGAGAAAATGTCTTAAGACAGGTGTACCTAGAGGTACAGGCAAACACCAGAGGCATGTGTTCCTTAGACAGCATGTGATTACATGCTACATTACAATACAGCTCATTACTGCTTATGGCAAATTAATTACATGCCTCTCTGCTGAACTAAATTAAAACCTGGCTGGATGTGATACTCGCAGACAGTGATGAACATGACTATTTGATAATTTGCTGTGTAAAAACTCAAAGACTTAAAGCAAAGCTGGAGGGGTGTTTAAGTTACACACAGCAAGAGAAAAGGAATATAATTATTACTCAGTTGTTGGTTCTTTCTTTTTAACTAAATATTACTCTGAAGCTATATTTCAGGGTCATCTGCTTCCTTTAAACTCTACTTTCTCTAGGATGAATTTTAAAATGATTGCTCAACCTCCATTTTATTACCAATTGGACCATCTATTGGTAAGAATGCAATATAGTATTGACAAACAAGCTTTAATCAGTGTAAGGGAATGTTTCCCGATAAGAACCGTCCTTGTATAGGAAATTGAACCCATCACTTCATCTAATACATCACATCCAAGTTGCTTTACACTTATGAGCTCTTTATAAATAACTGTAAATGTGAACATAAACTGTTAGCAGCCTCACACAGCAGAAGAGATAAGTGTTACTTCACAGTGTTTACTAGCTAATTCATCATGTGTTTCTTACATGAGAACTGCTGCAGCTATGCATGAATGAAAAAAGTTAAGAGTGTAATCTGCTGTTCATGCTTTAATACATTAGTCCTCTCTTGCTGTTTTCTCGCTATTCAGGAATTTGAGAACTGAAAAAAAAGAATTGGCTTACATAGGAGGAAATATCCTTTGGCATTTTAAACAAATAAAAAGGGCTTTCTGTATGATTTTATTCAGTGCTTTCTGCTGTCAGCTGTTTCTGCCTGGGAGGGTCGTGCACTGTAGGTTCAAAAGGACTTTTGCACAATAAACAACTTGGTTTTACTCTTGGGTTATTTTAGGAATAAAAAAACAGAAAAAAGCTAAAAAAAATCTATCTATCTATCTATCTATCTATCTATCTATCTATCTATCTATCTATCTATCTATCTATCTATCTAT
>JBAMHV010000001.1:4929428-4940391 GCA_037177535.1 Pseudomugil gertrudae | reverse complement strand
AGACCACAAAGACCTTTGCAAACCTTTGCCCGGTAGTGTATAATACAAATTTATTTATCATAACTGCACAAAGGTTTTCTTTTTCTTTTATCAAGTGATGTAGTTCACAAAGTACTAATAGAGCAGGAATCACCACACCAAAATCTATGACTCAAATGAATGAGTAATGAGGGGTGTTGGAGCAGGACTACATAAAAACAACCTGCAGGATACTGGCCCAAGAGCTCCAGATTTGGTGATCCATGTAAAAGAGCAAAACAAATGATGCAACTGATATGTGGATCTAGATATCTGGAAGAGAATTTAAACAAACAGCAGAATACCAACTGTACATTACTGTATGTAAATCCTTTAACACTCCTCTTGTCTATCTGTTCTGATCTATATGGTTGGAATTAAGTCGTTGCACTGCTTTTACTCCACACCTCATTGTGTTTTAAAGGTATAACCTTTTGTTTGATAGGACAAACAGTGTGGCCATCAGGGAACAGATTAAAATAGCTGAAGTAATGATTTAGTGTTTACATTAGTTTAACGTGCACACAGTGTGGATTCAACAGACACTCCATGAAGGTAAAGCTGGCATAAAATGGAAGGAAGAGTTAATGCAGCTCTGAGGTAACAGGGTCTTGAAGCATGTGTGATTTTTACATTAAGACACCTGCTGTTTTAACCCAGCTGCTAATTACACAAAATGACTAATTTGCTCTGGATAAAGTAAGTATTTATGAAGGGGTTCCAGCTGTATTTACATTTATATGTACAATGAACTGTAATAGAGGGTTAGAATTGTCCCCCCCCACCAAATTCTGGACATCTGTCAGGTGTGGTGTCGCAGCTGGTGCTTCACTTCTGCTTTGTTTTGTTGGTGGAAATGCGGATGCACAAGCTAACCTGCTTTCTACATCTCTTTCAGAGATGATTCTGCCTTGCAGTGCTCATTCAAGGGATGGGTGATACCAAATTTTTTCTGTCAATACAATGAGTTAATGGTACTTTTTTTTCCTCAATACTGATACTGGTTCTTCCTGCCTCAGAAAGGAAAGTCGTGATTGTACAGTATGGATTAATTGCACAGTGTACAGTTTGTACGGACAATATGGAATTTAGCAGAATAAAACTAGAAATGTCATGTCATGATTTTGAATGTATTACAATTTTTTTTTACAGAAAGTGACTGTTGTGTTTTTGTTGAATGCCACATTTTAACTACCCTTTTGCTCTAATACCACTTTGCTTTTTAAATGTAATATACCTCTATATCATGCATTGTACAACCAAATAATACACACCACATCCAAAGGGGAAAACATGAAGCTATTTATGTTGTTTTGTTTAGATTTTATATATGATTCAGCAAAGCAAATCTTGCAAACTGAACAGGGATTTTTGCGGATTTACTGCAAGTCAGATACTCTTTACATTAAGTTGACCTCCTTCCACAACAATCTATAGTGTATAGATTTGTAATTTTTTCACTTCAAGCTCAAGGTAGTCCATGGCTTGGGCTGCGTTTGCATTTCTGCAGAGTAAAACTCAGCCTGCAGAGCAACAAAACTGTGCTGTGCTAGCTGTTAAATCCATTTATTTGTCTTCTTTTACATCTTCTATATAATTGTATACTCATGCTATCATTGTGTATAATTATAGAGTAGTACTTCAAACCAGTCTGCACTCCCAGCTACAAGGCCACACAATTATGTAAAGCCAGTGAGAGCAGAAGCTCGTTTTTCTGATCAGCAACATCTCTGTGAGTTGACATTCAAAGACAGAAAAGAACAGAGGATGTCGGATGATTAAACGATTGAAATAACGTGAAAGATAACAACAGTCAAATGTTTTTTTTACTTAATTAAAAAGGTAAACTTTGGAATCAGCAGTCACGGGAACAAACAAATAAATATAAAAACTATGATGCAGTCTGAGCCTTTCATCGCAGACAAACATCAGTGAGGAGACACTTTGAAAACTAACTCAATCCAGGCACCCTAACTTCTTTTAAGATGAAACATTATTTCAAACAAACAGCTGATAGAAAAGATATGCAACTAATTCAAAAGGAGTATTTTAAAGGCATTGCAGATAAAAATAAGCTCTATGTCAGAAAGGTATAAACATTTCACAGTACTGTTCTGCATCTTTGTGGCATATTTAGGTCAATCAACTCTGTCCTATTGTACTAATATGTCTGTTACCGTGGAAGGTTTTGTCCGGTGAGAGTCTTTTCTGCAGTCACTGGGGTATGAGTATGGATGTAGAATCGGATATGGATCATATGATTATGACACTGCTGGTATCCAGCAGTGAGGTTCGCCAACCATTGAGAGATACAGCTTCCTGTTAGCAACCTTGTCATATAAATATTATTAGCTGTTAATAATTGGTTCAGCATTTCTTGCTGCACGATTGGTTGCCCCTGTTGTTCACACATGTTAACAGTGGTTGTACTTCAGGAGTAATGAAAAGAAAGGAGGACATCAGGAGTTATTTAGAGTGAGTCAGCATCAAGGTTTTTCTTTCGTTTATACAAGTTTATCCCCAAGTCATAAAAAGGTTTGTTCTAGTTTAGAAAGAGGAGAAAGTTCTGAGACAGGTGCTGGATTTTTTTTCATTCAAGATCTTTTGTGAATTTTATTTTTTTTTACTCTTTGTTGGATTACTTTCCAATTAATCTTTGAACCATCAGTAATAGTTTTAATGTAAAGAAACTGCGTGTTGCGGCTTCCTTTCTTAAAGCCGCTGAGAGGTGTTGGGTTCTTTTAGATTTGTGACGCGCTTCGTCCTCTAAGCCCACAGAGACGCTGGATCCAAGATGCGTTTTAGTTCTTTTTTAACACCAGCTATCAGCGTTTGGCATAACCTTTAACTATTGTACATACTGAAGATGGATAGACTAGAATTAAACAGGACTTATTGGAAAAAAAAAAGAAAGGGAAAACAAAAGCAAAAAAAAGTCTAAAGCGTAAAGCGGTCAACAAAAATTATGGCTACCCAAACTGCCTCTCCAAACCATTCCCCCAAGTAAAGGTGTAGCTGTTAAAACTTTACGCCACCCTCACACACACCTAACCACACCCACATGCACACATAGTACTCCCCAGAATATATGTCTTCTACATTGAGTGTACATGTATATAGGACAGTTCTGGATAAGATTTAAATCACTGTCTATTATAGACAAGTACACTCTATGAATAAGCCTTGTAAATGCAGTATGAACTCCATCACCTATAAAACCGGTCTCTCTGAAACAGTTTGGAGTACTTTTAATATTTTAATCTTCTTGATGACAAGGCTGTTGCATTAAAGAGACAATACTGAGACAGTCCTGATAAGAAAATGCAATGAACACAATTAAATTAGGCTAAAAAATTATGGTAAAACCATTCACCTGTGACTGCCAGGCTGAGTTGATTTTACTCCAGAGATGGAGGAATAGTTTTTACAGTGAAAATATAAAATTTTCACATAAGTCATCTCTTTAAATAATTAACCCGATGAGTTAAAGTTGACATCTGCATAGCTTAAAAACAACCATTTAAGATCATCTCTGACAAAACAGTGATTTCAAAATGGAAAGCAGGGCAACTTCTTGACAACGTAAGTTATTGCAAAGCACATCCTTCTGATCCAAACATGAATTACATCCAGAGAAGTGAGTGGCCACATTTTACCTATCTTGGCTGTCATTCATAGGTACCCTGCACTTTCTTAAAGGGGATACATCATGCTTTTAAATCCTACTTTTTAACATGTAAATCATTCATTTACTGTCTGTATAAAGTAGAACCACAATGTCTGTCTGAATCCATCTTGTTCTCGCTGCACACACACCTTATAACCCTGTTCTGAGGTGCATCTTCAGAGCGACTCCTTTTGGTGCCGTCTCTTTAAATGTGAACGAATCCTGTCATGTCCCACCTCCCTCCAGGTGACAGAGAGTTCAACTCTACTCTGTTCTGTCATTTTTTGTAGCTTGCTAACAGCGATACGCTAATTTCCCTATAGAGAAAAACATTTTATTGGTAACTTTACTATAAATGTCAACGTATCAGATTAACAAATTTGATTACCTGGAATTCCCCGACCTTATTTGCAGACCAACAGCAAATACTGTGATGCAAAAGATAAAAAAAAAAAACATAATAGGGAATAGAGAAAATTAAACAGACTTATTGAAAATATAACCAAAAAGATTAAAAAGATATATGCACAACATCAAGAAGGAATAAATTTACATTTTATGCATTCCTAAATACTTAGAAGTGCACAAAAACAGAAATTTAAGGGCTAAAAAGGTGGATTTTGCATTATACATCCCCTGTAAGTTATTTTCATGCAGTTACTTTTCAGACTGTCCTGGAATTAAAATTAATTTAGAGAGGGCACAAAAAGTGATAAGATCTGCAGGATTGAAATCAATTGCTTAAAAAAAAGATTAAACCACAAAAAGGTATTTTCAGCTTGGTATGGTGCCAATATCACCATTACAGCAAACAAAGCTGTCACAAAACAAAGGAGGGAAAATGCATTCATAGTGGAAGGTGCTAATATACTCATCTGACAGTTTCAACAAGAGACAATGTGCTTATGATTCTAACGGTAAAAATTATGATGCTGGGTGGAAGTGGGTTTTCACAAACAATTAAACATGATGTTGTCCTGTTGGCCCGCTACTCCAGTGACTGAGCATTTTTCTTTGAGGCCTGCAGTTTGAAATGATTCAGGAAAAAATGCTTAAACAATAATAAAATGATTATAAACTGATATATTGATGGAGACACATAATTTTTTGGAAATTATTACTATGCGGGAATAAAGGAAATTTACTGTGAAGGAGATAAATCTTTGTTTTTTTTCACATCAAGTTTTATGCTTTGCAGCAAATCATTGTCCCTTTAATAAGTTAAATGTACTAAGTTTGCCATATTGCAACTTATAGTTTCTAGCATTATTCTTACTTATTTGAAAATATTTTAACAAAAAAATTACTGTAATTTGTTTCTTTCTAAAATATATTAAATTTTTTATGTATATATTAAAAAATATAAACCTGCAGCTTCCTTCATAGCAGTTTTTTTGTTATTTTTTGTCATGTGTAGCTCAATATTCCAATCATTAGACATTATACTACTCTGCTCTGCAGAGCCAGGACTATACACAAAGCAGGAAGCGCCTAAACCTGCTATGAGATTAAAAGCAAGCTTTGCATAGCTAAACAGTGAGATCCCTTGAAGCTGACAATCTTTTCAGTGTGCTAGCCTCATGAATCAATACTAACATCAAATGTGACAGCTATAGATTTAACAACTTTGCCTGGATCTCAGAAAAGAAAGTTGACTTCAGTGCAGCTGCCTTACTTTCCTCCTAAGTGCCTCACCCCAGTGAGCCACTATTGACATTTTCGACTCAGGTTGAATTGGAATTGCTATTCTTTCCCAGATCTTCACTCTCTGCTGCTCTTTGAAATCATCAGCTTCTTTTCCAAAGCTCTTTATAAACATGTTATCAACTGGAAATCTCTTTCACATGCTCTCACTCTCATTCCCTCTTTTCCCCAAACTTGAGTTATCCTGTAATGAATACGGTGTGTGAGGAAACCGAGTCCAGCGGGAGGAAAAGAATGTCAGCGAGAAGACACTGGGAAAGCTGCTTGTAGAATTTTAAAGATCCATTATCTCAAACAGGCCTGATTTAATAACCATGAGGGGGGACACTGGAGTATTAAACCCATCTTTGCTTTAATGAAAAATTCACCTAAATTATGTCATTTTCAACTGAAAGTCTTCCTCCGATTCCACACGATACACGATGAATAATGGGAAATAAATCAGGCTCTCGGAGGCAAAGAGATGTCCGCAACTAAGAAAAATGACTGATTTTGTTTGCTGAATCAGCCGAGTTGACGCAGAGCTGATTTTATAAGGATTTTTTTTGTTATGCATCTGTGTCAGCAAAGATGTGAAGCATAAAATAATTGCTCCAATCTTTTATGATTGCCTGCGAAGGAACCTAAATTCTTTTTGCATCACTGATAAATTGTGTATCCTGTGGACTGTGAAACGTGTAAATCACACATGCCAACAAACAATTCAATATACTGTCACATATTTTTCTTGTCATTTCCTCCTTCAAATTCAAATATCTGTAAAAAAAAAAAGAGTCCTGTATTTTACCAGGATATATCAATGGTTCAGTACAAGACACTGGATAGTGTTGTGGAGGAGAATCCTCTCAGACCAAAGTATAACTTTTAATCATGAAAATGTTTGGGAAAAACCCTAGCAATTATGAGTCTAGTCTTACTGGTCACGTGTTTGGTGTTGGTATCTGTCGTTCTGGTAACAACATAACTCAAAACATTATGGATGCGTTTTGTTTAAACTTTTAGGAAATCTCAGATATTCAATAAGGAATAAGTAATAAGATTAGGGGGGGGATCCATCCATCCATCCATCTTCTTAACCATTTATCCAATTCAGGGCCGTGGGTAGCTGAAGCCTATCCCAGCCGCATTGTCAAGTTATGTTTAATCAGTGCTGGTCCAACTTGAAAGACCTGGAAGAGAACACCAGACACCAGGTTCAACTCAGCCTTATATCAGTCTTTAATGAATGATTATTCAGGTTGCTGAATAAGTAGCAGAGGCAGTAGCAGTAGCCATAGCAGGTTGAAAACCAAAGAAAAAACCCACAACAACCGAGGCAGAGTACACCCTAGATAGGTCGTCAGTCATCCAGGTTTCCAGGATTTTTTTAAAAGACTTATTTACTGTAGAGAGATTAAGTTAATTTTGCCATAACTTAAAAATAATATCCACATACAAACAAAAGCTAATGGTTTGGTGTGAATCTGTGCTTGTACTTTTATTTATTTTTTCATGTTTAAAACATGTTCTTAGTCAAATATTGGAAAATTTAAATAAAAAATGTAATTAAAAAAATAATTTATTGATCCCTGAATGGGGTAAATGGTTTTTTCTTATCAACCCTGCATTGGAATAAAAGTATTAAATTCTTATAGTTTTTTTCTAAGTAGTATCCCCGAGCAGGGATGGACAACCCCGTTCCTCCTTCAAATGTTAGGACTTTCCTTGCTGCAACACACCTGACACACATCCGACTTAATTAGCAGACCTGTGCAGAGCTTAACATCAAACTCTGCACAAGTCTAATATAATTACCCATTGATTTGAGTTCGCTGCATTGCTGCAGAGAAATCTCTAACACTTGCAGCACTGTGCCCTCAAGGACTGGAGTCGTCCACCCCTGGCTTAGAGTATAGTGCACATTAACCCCCTCTCCCCTGTCCTCTCACTCCAAAAGGGTCAAGGCAGCAGGCCACCCTTTCAAAGTCTGGTAGTACTGAAACGTATTCATTCATGTTAAAAGGCAATTTCTTCTCTCCACTGTCCACAGCCTCCACAGCCACCACTGGCATGCTCTGGACAAGAAGATGACTTAATGCTTGTTTTATTGATAACAATTTTTTAATGAATTAATGTGGATCATATAAAAATAGTGGATTAGTGGAATAACTGGATTCTAATTCAATAAAAATAAATTGGACAATCATCTTTTAAAAGTCCTTAAATGTAACGCAATAAAACTTTGGCAGATTTTCTCAGCGAGGCATCCTTTTCCAACGACTAATGTTGACATCCTTCCTGTATCCTACCAGTACTCTGAGCACTCTCCAGTGCGTAAAAGTCAGTTCGATATTAGCTCTGAGTTTTCCTTATGCATTCTCTTTCTCTTCCACTTTTTCATCCTCTGAAAATACCCCATTATGTGTCTTTGCACATTTAGAACATCCACAAAGTTTATATCCAGTTCCTGCTGTGCTACTTGGTGCATAAAATTATTAAAGTTATTAAAATTATTAAAGTACACCTTTATGCAAATGGGTGAATCTTTTCTCTGAGCCTTAGATGCAAGCCTGCATCGAAATAAATACAATGCTACCTTTATAAATATGTAAGACTCTGAAATCTTGTGTTTTGTAATAATAAATAAACATGCATGCATTACAAACCATTTCATAGAGTTTGTGGTTTGCCGTCAATTTAATTAAAAGGCCTTTAAAATGACTTTATATCTATGCTGCATGTTAAAAAGCCTGCTGTGGTTTCTTTTCATTTAAAAGCAAAAACATGTAGTAAATACGATCATATATAATACATAGCTCAGATAATTTTCTTCTTTTTGTCTGTTTCTATTCAGTGATTGTGTAATTTGCTTATTATCCTCACAAACTGACAGGAAGCTTCTTTTTCTATTTCATTCTTCGCACTTCATCTTAAGTATAATTTACAGTTCATAACTTTGGATTTTGTCTGGCTTCCTTTATTGCCACATCCCCGAGTCATCACTGAGCCTAAATAAAATGTGACTTTCTATTTATTATCTAGAAACCTGCTTTGGGCTCTCTGTCTCCTTTACCTGCCTGTAAAGTGAGCCAGCTCTTGGGATTACATGAAGTGTGTTTCAGTGTGTAATGGCTTTAAAAGACATCCTAACACTAGCCTACAGCTGCATCACAGACTTGAAGCATCTTGTGAAAAACATCCAGTTGTCTTTAACCCTGTGACCTGCTTCTTTGAGATGAAGCAGCCCTGTCACTTCATGTGGGAGACAACACAACAAAAAACGTGCTTTATCCTTGTTCATCCTTGGAGATTTTGTCCTAAAAACTATGACGTTTCGCAAGTCTAAAGTGTTTGGTCTTTCACTCTGCCAGTTAAACAAAGAAGCTTTATCATCACAATAAACTTAAAGAAATAATGTCCTCTGTTCTTTCATCTCTTCTTGACTTTCTGTGCAGTCTTTTGTTGCTGGTAATAGACGAGAACATAGCTAAACCCTCTTAAACCAAATTACTCTTTGCCTTATATTTATATGGCTATTCTTGGCTCGCTTATTTCATATCTATGGACTGATAACCTTTAGAAAAGGACTGGAGGTTACCGTCTCAGCTTCGAGACTTATTCCTGATCACTGTTCCCAAAGCCTGAACTGAAACTGAAAAAAGGGCTTTGCAGCTCCATCTGCTTGGATTCAGTTGCAAAACTGAAGTGAAACAAATTTTTAATGAGTATTCACCATATCCTAAATTACTCTAAGTCCTGTTTTCATTATGACTGCTGATGTCAATGATAAATATTGTATAATAAGCCTACTTTTTGTACCAAATCAACCAAAGTAATTTACATAATAACATGTGATTAACCATCAAATTAAAAATAAGCTTTGACATATCTCAGCGTATAATTTAATGAAATTATAGACACACACCTAATCATCCATTATTTCTCACATATTCATACAAATAAAGCAACACCCACCAACCAATCCCATTCTACATAAAGACTCTAAGACGAATGCTGCTGTGAAAGAGGATATCTGGTCCTACACGGCATTTTGTGTTATTGGTACATGCATGTACCATCTGGATATGCTTGTCGAGGGCACTGTTGGAAAGGAATGCAATAATTTTAATTAGACCTATTCTGTTACATGAAAAGGTTAATTACATAAATAATAAAATCAATGAGGTTGAAAAGGTAAATTAATCACAATATCTGACATATCAATGCCCCTTAGAGCAGCAGCAAAATCTGACATTTATGCGGTAGTGGTTGAGCAGTCAAATGACAATAAAAACTAGAACTTTGCTGTTCTTGCAGAACAGCATGGTAATTGCCTGAATGCTGAACTTGTTGAACTGTAATGCTGAAGAGAGTTTAAATGAGAGTTTAAACAATAGGTTGAAAGCTTGAAGGCATTCACCCAATAATTAAGACAATGTAAATAGAAATAAATTAATAAGGGCTCAGGGGTGAGATGGTGCTGCAATGCAAACAAGATCTAAACACTTACTATAACCATAAATATTATGCTTATATGTTACAATTAACAAACCCAACTCAACGGGCCTAAAAAGACTATTTTGAAGTACAACTCGATTGTGAAATAAAAATGTTAAAAAAAAGATGACAATAACAGCTTTGTAAAAGGTAGTAAAATTTTTACAAGAAGGATTTACTTTTGGTATTGAAAACCATGTTACTGCTTAGTTTAACCATTTTAGTAATAATTCTACATCTAGAAAACAGATTAATGGTAAATTATGCAATTGTTTAACAAAAAAAGTTATTTTCTCTAAAGCTGCTTCTTTGAAACAAGAATGGATTTCATCTGAAGATATTTAGCAGCACAGCACAGCAATCTCAACACAAGAAACATGGCAAGACAAGAAACACAACTAACACAACAACTCTTCTTATTTTACAATGACAGTAATTCTGTTACTTTTATGGTGAAACTGACCTTTTGCTGCGAATGTTACACAGCAGGTTTTGACAGAACAGTAAGGATGTGCACATGGTTTTCATGTCTAAATGCTCAAACTTATTAGGACCCAGTAAAAGCCTGTCATCCAGTAAATACAGCATTTTAGGGTTAGCTGTCCAGCAGCTTCCCATGCATGTTTTTTCAATTGATCGCAATGTGTGGTTCCTCTCACACAGTGTCTTCTCAAAATAAATACCAGTTGTCCTTTAATCCTCATCTTTTTAATCTGGTATGTTATGTTTCTGAATAGAGAGTGATCCGGATGCATGCTCAGGTACAAATATTTGGGCTGCATGCTGTCTGCTACAGAGGGAGCCAGTGCACATTTAAAGACTGGTGAGCATGATAAAATTTATGCCACAAGTCTTCAAGCTAATTGAATGGTATGCAAACTACTTTTAACTATGCTTGGAGAACATAGTTAGGAAGTTCTAGCTCACTCTTTAGCTGCGTACAGAGAACAGGTACTGCATACTGATATCTACAATATTAAAAAACATATTAGTTTTATTGAAGGTGGGCTGTATTCTAGCACAGTGAGGCTCATTTCCCTTCCTCACTAGACGCCACCGGTGTTTTGACGCGAGTTATCGCGCGATTTCGGCGAAATC
>JBAMHV010000001.1:4891203-4906231 GCA_037177535.1 Pseudomugil gertrudae | reverse complement strand
GCATAGCAGCACCTGACTGTAATCCAAAAAGCCACGCAATAAAAGCTGGTGGTATACCTTAATAGGTGGTGGAGTCCCCCCCTTTTTTTGTGCGTCCCTTTCCCTAGCCGAGCTGGGACGTAACAATATATATATATATATGTATATATATATATATATATATATATTTATATATATATATATATATATTGTTTAGCAATTTAATCCATTTTATTATGCTTTTTTAAATAATGATGGTTGAATAGGGTATTGTATAATTTTTTAATAAACAAAATAGCATAATACACTGAGTATTTTATTAATTTTCATATTTATTAGCTTATGAACTTGAAGAAGAATGAGTGTCAACAGCCTTCAAACAGCTATAGTTGTAGAGGCTACAGCTTACCTGTTTTTCAAAGTCATTTTTGAGCATCTATCACAGCTAACTACAACTGTTGGCAAGCTGATGTTGCAGTTTCACGTGATATGCACCTGGCCACCGGCTCAACAGTCATGCATGTAGCGATTTAGAAAAGGGTTGCCTACTCTGTGTCAGGAACTAGGTTAACTAACTTAAGCTAGTATAAAATAGATAAAATAGTATAACCCAGACAGAATATGTTCTGAATGCTTGTCTCAAACTTTCGAAGGTGTCACCTTAATAAAACGGGTCATGGTGCAAACAGTTATCCTACTTTATTACACACAACACTAAACAATAAACAACAATTTATTATCTTGTTCTAAGCTGAACAATTCAGCATATTAAGATGAGGAATGAATGACATTCAGTTAATGTGGCTTGATCATGTACTGCTTCTCCTCGTACTGTCTCACACTGCACCGGCCTGCACGTGCTTTCTGAGGGTCCACTGATGTCATGGATTGGTGGCTGCGACATATTTACAACACTATTTTGAAAATGTATAAAGTTGTATAATATTGAGGCTACATTGTTGACAGTGTTACTGTTAGAACTAGCTTAATTTTTACTAACATAAAAAAGCCAAAACAACCATGTCAAAAGGGCACTTTGGCCATCAGACAGCAGAGGCCAGACTCCCTGCAGCACCCCTTATCTGCACGTACCAGATGCAAACCCTCATAAGCTTTGAAAACTTTCTACCCAAAGTAAATAAAGGTGGGGGAATAAAAATATAAAGAAGTGATCAAGTAAAAAAAGTGATAAAGAGCAGATTCGAAGATGATCTAATTTTAATTTGACCATTCAATGCACAACTAATAGCCAGCTGGAAGAGAAGTGACCTGCTGAAAGACCAAAGCTTTTAATAAAAATATTCTTGTGTCCTCACTCTTTCCAGACACACAACTGACATAAAAGAAAATTAAAGACATTATTAAGCTAAAATGGGTCAAATAGAAATGTGTTGTGTTTATTTTTCAAGGTGTCATACTAAGGTTTTCTGAGTTCGAGGATTCATATTTTTACAGAGATGGCAGCAAAACATCTGACTATTTGTCAAATCAGCTACGAGCTAAAGTGAAGATGCCTGGTCAAGCTGTGAAACAACACAAATGTGTATCAGAAACACTGAAGAATTTGTTCAGCACATTTTCTGCATAATGCATTAAGAGAGGTAGCCTTCAGCTTGGATGTTCACACTGAATACTTCTACAAAGTTTATACCCAATTCAGCAACTCGGGTAGTAAAGTTGAAGAAATTCAGCAAGTTGGCAGCAGTGGAGGGCACAGTGTTCTGTGGATTGTTGCCATGTGGCTATTTCCTGAAAAAAAATGCTCCAAGATTTAGTGGAAATGTTTTATGAAGGGATAATCAGAAATCTTCACACACTATACTTATACATTAAATAGACATATGTTTTAAAGAATATTAATATATACTATTATATATAATATACAATTCATAGCACCTTATTAAAAGCTGTTTTCAAATGACAAGTGAATTCTTGACTTTGGTCTCTTTTCATAACTAAAACAAACTTTTAGAAGATCTTACATGCTTATGAAAATTGGTAAAGAGAAGGGCTTTGCCTTTATTCTAAAATCCCATCACATGAATACAAATCTGAGATAAATAGGCAGATTTGTGAGAAAGATTAATATTATGTCTGGAAAAATATGAAATAATTTTCAGAAATAAATGTTTAATCTCTTTTTATTGTTTAAATAATACTAATTGTTAAACAATATGATAAATACTGAACTTACTGAGCTTTGATACTTACTGAATGCTTTATTTGTTAAGATGCAAAAGTAGTAATTGAACATCAGCCAACTTCAGAAACCTCTAGGACAGCATCCTTTACTTTTGTAAGTACAAACCTAAGTGTCACACTTAATCTTGGTGAGAAATGTGATGCACATTTTTTTTCTTTTTTTCTTACATTTTATGATTTTTCTAATAAAGGGAGAGGAAAGGTCTGATGTGAGAACATCAGAATATCAAAGCCTGGCTTCACAACTGCTCTGAAGCCAGAGATGCTGTCCAGCCCAGTAGCCTGAAAGACATTGATATGGATGAACCCCATAAGGAATTTGGCATGGTGGAAGCTGTTCTCAGCTCTTGAGAAATGGAAGTTTGCCACAGTAAAAAACAGAATCTGAAAGAGTTTTCTAAAGCAGATGTCCCATTTTTAAATCTGAAGAGGGTCAGTAGTTCCAATATAAGCCAAGACATATGGTAATGAACAAAACTTTGCAATCTTAATGTTGAATGCATTGTGGGAAAATAAAAGGTTTCAGTGTGATGTGGATACATTCGAGGCAGATTTGCAGATCTGTGCCAATGGCACATGAGAATACTGGAAATTCCCCCAAAGAAGAATTGACAGAGGCACATAAGGGACACTAAGCTATGAGGTAAATCCACAAGAGTCTAATTATGTGTTGCAGATCCAGGGTATCTTTTCAGTTTATCCGGCTTCACTGACTCCAGTAAAGTACACTCATTTCAGGTATTATCTTAATGGTAGCTCAAATAGAGAGAGCAGTAATGCCAGAACCTGAATGACGCAGATTTAGTTGTTAATATTTGTAATGTATACTGATCTGATGTTTGTTTTGCTTTAGTAGAAGCTTTATAACTAAATGTAAGCAGTTTTAGAAAGGCTGGAATAGATTAAGGAACTAAAAACTCCTCTTTAAAAAAAACTGCCTGGCAAGATAATGTATTTTTAGTAGACTAAAACCAGAACAAATCAAATAACGCAACCAACATGTAAGCTAGTGTTGATTATTTCCCAACATCTTTAGCAACAGTAAGTATTTTAAAGATAATTTATATATTTACATTTCTTTTCTAGGCTGTTATTTAAAAAACACCTGATCCAATCATTTAAATGAATTAGTGTTTTTGACATGATATTTGCCCACTATTTCTCATCCTGTTTTTTTAAGGATTCAAGGTTCAAGGTTTTTTATCGTCATTTCAACGCATGTATAGACAGCGCATGTACATGTGCTGAAACGAAATTCCTTACCCTGGTCTCAGGTGCAAGCCCAACAACAACAATAGAAACAGCAGCAGACAAAGTATAAAAAAGTTATAAGTAAAATATAAAATAACAGACTAAGATGAATATATACAAGTAGGGCTGTAAAATGTGCAATGTATGCACTGTGCAAAAAACTGCATTTGTACACAGTGTTGTGAATGTCTAGTGTTGTGAAAGGGGGGCTACAGGGGGACAGACTGCACTTACCAGTGCAAAATGTACTTTTCATAAAAGTATGGCTGCTAAGATTGAAGCACAACCCAGAACTTTTACATTCTGTTTATACTTCATTAATTTAAATCAAACTTCCTCCTACATGTTAACTTTCAATCCAAAACCAAATTGCCCACCTGCTTAACAGTTCTTGTCCCAGATTCAGACCCAGAAAACAAAGAAGAGCAAGAAGCTGGTGACAAAAAGAAAAACAAGATTGTCTACAGAAACTGAGAGCAGTCATGCTTGAAAACTTATTTCCACATTGTTTTCTTGAAATAAGAAGGTATACCTTAATTGATTTATTTATCTTCAGATAACAAGGATTTTCTTGAGAAAACACACTAGAAATGAGCAAAGTAATACTGGGATGTCTTAAATTACTGTTATTTATTCTGACCAACTGCAACAACAGATAGTTATTCATTTTCAAGCTTGCCTTTATCATCTTGTGATTTTAAAAACAACAGAGCTTATTATCTTGGAATAACCAGTTAAAGCAGCAGATTATGTTAAAACATAATTTTCCCAATTTCCCAAGATGTGCCTCAACAGAGTTGATGTGAGGACCCAAACAGAGGAATTAGGCAGCATGCAGACCGGTGAAGGAAAAAAGGTTTAATAAAGACTTGTCTTGACATGACAAAACAATTCTAGAGTACCAGTACGAAAATGAACAGGCAACATGAACTATAAAGAGGATAACAAGACACAGATGGAGTTAATGAACCAAATGAAACCAGGTAAGCTTAGGACAGGCACACAAAGGAAAAACTATTAAATAAAACAGGAAGCAAGAACAAAAGACAAAAACACAGAAACTCCAAACTAATATATAACAAAATAGTAAGAGAAATTGACTTATTAAGTCAAGACAAAGTTTATGATATAGTAACAAAATAAACAACTACATATCCTAACATGGCAGTTTTCTGGTTCCAGTTCTAAAACAAAAAATAGAAAAAAAGGAAAAAAGAAGGTAAAATTTTCTAATTAATTACTGAACACAATGCTATAGTTGATAAATTTTTCTGTTACATAATAAAAAACTTGATTACAAACAGCCCAAGAAAAGCACACTGCTATCCCTCAAAGTTTTTTAGGAACATTTTGGTCAACCTTTTTTTTTTTCCTTTCTCATGCTCTCATTCGGGCCAAGGACAGTAGTCCAATTAGATACATTGGTTAAGCTATAGCCATGGTAGGTTATCCGTGCATGGAAACACGCTCTGTTAAAGTCCTGTTTATAATGTTCTGATATTGAATTTCTTTTATTTTTCCATTTGGCTTAGATGCTTTAATTCAATCGGAAATTTGAAATGATGCAAAGCTTCCCCTCACAGCTTAGACCTGAATCTTTATTTCTTTCAGGTGCATGTTGACTTAAATACTAATTACTTTGTTATTTGATAAGAATTTAACCCCACCATCCTCATCCATAGGCTTGATTGATTCCTGAACTTCATGTTTTAATCCAGCTACCTTGAAGCTAATTTCGCAGTACAAGAGGGACCTTGTTATTTAGACTATTATCTTTGAAAGGCAATGTGTTTTGCACAAAGTTTTCAAGCATTATTTCATTTTTATTCAAACAGTCTGCAAAATGTTACCATGGTGGTACAAAACTTACTTTTGCATATAAAAATACTTTGTTTTCTATTTTCTTTAATACAAAAATGTCTCCATCATTGTGGCTTTGAGTCAGTCTGTATCACTTTAATATGAACATCCTATGAATTTTCTTTAATAAGGAGCTAGTGATCAGAGAACGCTGTCATAGTTCTTGCAGATTGATGGATAAATTTAAGTTGGTGAGAAATAATTTCCTCAAAACAGATTTCGAAGTATGAGGTTTCCCTGCCCCACATTGTGCATTCGCAAGGGGTAGAAGGAATCCTATTGATTGAAGGATTGTGGGAATTCTCCTAAGCATTTCACAGCACATTTCACCCTATCAGCATTGCCTCCAGGCATCACATTAAAAGCAGCAGTCTAGTGCAGCTCAATGGGGAAAGTAAGGAAGAACCAGACACAGGTGAAGTGAACATAATTACTTATGTTTTGATAGAACAAGGAGACCAAAGAATATCATGGCCTCGTAACTGCATCCAATATCATCTTCATTGTTACAGATTATTGATTCACCTGCCTTTATATATTCAAAAGTTCCTAGCATGTGTTTTTCATGTTTTATGGCTTATCTGAAGAGCTAAAACAACATATTATCACCTGCACATCTCTCAAACAAGATGCATGCTTTAGGATTTGTGTGCAAAATAAACCTGATTTATTTACAACCTTTGACTCATGCCTCTTTTGGCAACCTGAGAAACGCATCATAATTATCAAACTTCCTTGTATTGTCAAATTCTCCAGGCTGTGAACAGCAGCAAGAGTACAGATAATTCAATGCAGACCTTTAAAAGTGGAGGTTTTTGCACTGCAAGGAAGACCCCTCACTATAGCAAATGTATGGCTGTTCAGCAATTAGTAAAAGTTATATAAAGATGGACACCAAGAGGGGCAAAAAAACTATGCTAATAGTTAGATACCAGGATTGGTTTGTGCAAGTGAGTATGCTCAAGTTAAGACAGTCACCTGAGCAGGACTGAATGAGCAGGTGAGTAAAAAACAAACTTTTAAAGCTGGGCAGAAACATTCTTTTAATTATTTATTTATTTATTTTAATCTAAAGTCTATTTGTCTCTAACAAAATCTGAAAAAATAATCAATTTTGGGGGGGATTTTGTTTTTTTAACATTTATCATCATGTGATGGGTCAAAATTATTTGTAGTGTGATTTTCCAGTGTCGTCTGCTATATAACAAGGTTTTGAATAAAGTTTCTATCTTAAAGTGATCCAAAAAATTTCAGAAACTGTAATAAATATGACATGTTTGGCTTTATAGGTTTAAAGCCAATACTTGCTTTGCCAGCTCACCTACTTGGTCCTGTCCAGGTAGAGAGGGGTCCCTTTTAGGGTGAACAAGAAAGCACCCTTAACTTCCAGGACTTTGTTATGGCGACTGAGTCCGAGCTAGATGAAATTGACCTTGAAAACAAGCAGGGACAGCATTCAGTGATTTTCTGGCCAATTCCTACTATTCTCAACAACTCACTCATTGGGCCTTACCAGATGAACAGTTACCCTTCTGCAAAGTGAACAAGCTGACATTGGGTTTTATCTACCATTCATCTGGACTGAGCTTAATCAACAACTAGGAACTGGCCTGCACATGTAATGGCAGCACGGGTAGCTACTGCAGCAGTTTTGTTCTTTGGCGACCTAAAGTATCTATTAGTTTCCTTTGAAAAGGCTCCGAAACACAAAATTATCACACAAGACACGACTGCATTTATCAACCACCTCGTCATTTACACAGTATGTACAAACAGAAACCATCAACAACTTTTACACAAATGTATTTTGAGAAAAGTTGCAGCAATGTTTCTGATTCTGGATGTTTTATATAAATATAAGGTTATGTCATGCTGTAAATTTTATGTTTGACACAAGAAAGAGGAAAAAATCCATTGTAGAGACTCTGCAATAACATCTAGGTTGTAACTGTTGATAATTCATTGTATTGTCATTCTGAGAGAGACATCTTTAGTGAAGAACTTCTCCTTTCTGCTGAAATAATTATAACTGAATTATTATGGATACAAAATTATTCTAGAGGATTAGAGTTGAATGAGTTAAAATTATTAGGCAGGGTCACTTTAAAAAATATTGTAATACATTATGTTAACTATTTTGTTGCATCATTTTCTCAATGGTTGAAAAGCTGAGAATTAATAAGTTTTTTTAAAACACAATGTTTCCCCATTTTTGTAGGATTTCCAAAGCTAGATAGCCTCCTTTGCTGTGTTAATTAATAATTTGACAAATATGTTGAAGGTGTCACAGGTCTGCACATTAGACAGGCTTCTTATCACAACTTTAAATGCAATTAATAATGAGAATGTTTTTTTTCAGTGATATAAGCAATGCATCCTCTAATAAAAAAATGGGACTATGTTAGCAGAGGATTTGTCAAAACATTTTAACTTAAATATAATCTTTACAGATATGGATGTTATGTGTCCACTTCAGTGGGACATGTGAGCAATGTGTTTTTCATTAATGGCGTCAGTGAGTTTGTGGCACACAGTATTAGAAGAAAGAGGTGAAGACAAGTTGTGTGTCAGCAGGAGCTGATTAGTTGTTGATCTTGACTGGATCTGACATCCTAGGATGCACCATGAGTTGCAAGAAACATAGTGCCCACCTCACACCAGTGAAGCAGAACATGAGGACTATGAGTTATTCCTCAGAGGTAAGATTTATCTGAGATCCCATCTGTTTCCTGGAAATGAGCAGATTTGTCCCTTTCCTGTTTCATCGGAACCTTGCTCTGGTAATGGCTTCCAAAAATGATTTTACATCTTGAGTTTGTCTAACCAATAAAACAGTTTACATCAAACACTGAAATAATCAAATTCTTTTCAATTTATTGATCCCCAAATTAATAAATTAATGATGTAGACTGGTAGTTTTGCACACCGACTCTCATCGCCAGTTCTGAACATTTTCTACCTCTCTTTAAAGTTTATTCATATCCTCACATGCTAATGTCCAATTCTTCACGTACCCTGAAGGCACATTTTTCTCAGTTGAACAGTTAGTTAAGAAAAGGACCAGAAATAAAACAGCTGGTAAGTAACAGCAACGGTTAACAAACCTTTAACTCTTATCTTAAACTAGCTGCAGGGATCTTTCACACTAAGGATTTTTCTCTTAAAAAAAACAAATAAACATTTTTCAAGGTTTCACATTTTGTACAGCCACTCACAGAGCCATCCATCCATTATCTGCCGGTTATTCTCTGAATGGGGTCACAGGGGAACTGGAGCCAATCCCAGCTGACATCAGGTGAGAGGCGGGGTACACCCTGGACAGGTTGAAAGTCCATCACAGGGCCAACACACATAGACAAACAACCATGCACACTCACACACACTCCTATGAGTAATTTAGAGTCTCCAATCAGCCTATCATCAAGGTATCCCCTTTGGACTGTGGGAAGAAGCCGAAGTACCCGGAGAGAACCCACGCTAACACGGGGAGAACCCACGCTAACACGGGGAGAACATACAAACTCCACACAGAAAGGTTACTGGTTGGACCTCTCCCAGCCGAGGCTGGAGACTCAAACCAGCAACCTTCGTGCTGTGAGGCCACAGTGCTAACCAACTGCACCACTGTGCAGCCCCTCCATTCACAGAGCCTTTATTCACATTTAATTTGCTATCAAAACATATTTGGTTACAGCATTATTTTAGGTTGAGGTGAACATTATAATATAAACAACTAGTGCAGATAAGCTGAAATAGCTTTAAATGTTAATTAAAAATTCATCATATATACTAAATCAATTGCTTTGAATGGTTTTCAGATGACCATTACATTGTTTTACAGATAATTTCAGATGTTTGAGCAGTTACATTTGAGACTGACCAGATAGTTGTTCCCTATTGGCAGCTTACACTTACACTTGGCTCAGATAACTGCTGACATTGCAGATAAAGGAAAGGCATGCTGATAACTAACAAATGTCAAAGAATTTAATAAAAGTATTTTTGCCTTAGTACAAAGCCTGAAGATGCCTAATCACCAATAAGGATTCAATATTTATTGTTTGATGGCTAGACTGGGAGGAGCCATTAAAATACCAACAGTATTCCCTCATCTATCAATTACAAAAGCATGATGATTGACTCCATCCCAGGGTGGCTTAGATCAAGCATCACATGCAGTTTTGTGTGTCACTTAAATCAATAAAATTAAATACATTACCACTTAAAGACAGGATCTTTGTCATGATCAAAATACATCTTGTGCATGTGAACAAACTTATAAAGTTTTTGTTAGACGGAGCTGAAATATGAAGACATAATGGAGCAATAATACTGTAAACACAGCTGGTTATAGTTATTAGCAGACCCACTGTGGATGAAACTAAGCCCATAAAATGAAAGCAAACAAGCAGAATGTTTATCACAGATCCGAGTGTTCATGAAGTGCAAAATTAGTTATAGAAAAAAAGTAAATAATTATATTGGTGACAATAAAAGTACATTTTAGTTCCCTTTAGTATTTAGAGACAAACCAGATGTGAAACTGTGCTTATATTGTATCATAAGTATGTTCTAAAGATGCATATACATGAAAATATGCAGCTCCAAACTGATTACAACCCTTTCAGCTTTGATTTAATTTTGTACTGTATAAATCACAGATTTTCTGCAGTTTGACACCAAACTCAGAGATAATTATAAAGGAGTAAAACAGCTGTGAAAAATTGATGATGATAATGATAGCTGACTGAGCCTAAGGAACTGTTGTCTATCAAAGCCTTGCAGACTTTCAACTAAATTTAAGGCTTTAACTATTCCAAACTTCAAATAAAAGAGAAGTCTTAATGTTATAGCTGCATTTCTAGTGCTGACTAGTATATGAAAAGGGGGAGAAGCTGGCACTCATCTGTTACGCTCACTTTACTATAAAATGTGTTAGGCCTGAAGCCCATTGTCCTGCTGCTGATAACTACTTCACGGGTGGTCCCAGTCCAACAACCCATGAGTTACATAACCCTGATTTTCTTTTAGCCCCACCACTGTGAGGCCATTCTCTCAGGGAAGAACAGAAATAGCCTTTTAAATAAATGCCCAAAACAGACCCGTCTTCAAGAAATGGTAAATTGTTGAAATGAACCTTGTCTAGGTTCCACAGTCTACTTCACAATGTGTTTCTTATTCAGCCATCCATACATACTCTTATACAAGATATGATTTTTTCACATTTATCAAGCATCAATGTGCATTTCAGTAACTCCTTTCACTAATGGGTTACTGTAAGCATTCTGTGTCTTGACCAAGGACAATTCAACACATCCTTACCTTCACAGCATTATTGTCTAACCTATATTAAGACTTTCTGAAATGATTATAAAGAATGCTGATATAACTTTTTGGCCAGAATATATTTTAAGCAATTATGCTATGAAGCAAATGATATGGAAGTGCTTCGATTGAACTACCCATCTTCCAGCTATACCTTCATATAATAAAATAAAAGGAGAAAGAAGGTGACGTCAGAGTAACAAACTAAAAAAAGCAGGAGGCTGGCTGGAATAACGTGCTAAGAAAACACTCCATACGGACATCAGAGAGTTATCATCATCTTTAAAAGCATAGCTTACATCATTCCCCATCTTAATCAATTGTTTAACCATGACTTCAAAAGTCCCTTAACCCCACTTTGATACTTATTATGGAGGACTTGTACCTCAGAAAGTGATATGAATATGTAAAAAGGCCTTGGAGCATAAGTGACACTATGACACTAACTTCATTGTAACTACATGTTCTATTAAAGTAGATCATTAACAGTCATGGTAATAGCCCTCACTGAGGTTCCAGTTCATTAATCTTGACTTTTGTGACACTGTAGGACCTTTAACTTATGTCTAAGATTTAAATAATAAAATTATAATGTATAGATTATTTAACTTTATTGAGATGGAAATAAAAAGAAGGGAGTGGGGAGGGGGGGTTGTGTGGAGACAAACATTGAAATTGCCAGAGATGTTTTTAAGCTGTAAAAGTTATTTGATTGATTTGGCTAACGCACCTTGCGGTAACAGCATTTTCCCACATGACCAACTAATTTAATTAGGTTTCAGATGTGGACAGTAAAATGAGTACTTTTTCCATTAGTACACAGCAGAAAGGTTGCTAAAACATGATACAGTTTCAGCGTATGCATTTTTCCTCAAACCAATTAGACTTCAGTGCTTGCACGTTTTCCCTCCACACATGATGCATATGATTGTCCCTACTGTGTGTGTGTGTGGGTGTGTAAGTGTGAAACCCCCACCAGGAAAATCATTTTGTCATTGCAGAGGAGAAAAAACATTAAAACTGACATGTCTACATAAATCTGTCTTTTTAATTTCACTAAAACACTCCTTTCATTTAATGTGTTTTATGGTTTTCAGACCTTTAAGTAAAGGGTTGCATGGTGATGCAGTGGTTAGAACAGTAGGAAGGTTGCTAGTTTGAAGATGGGCTGGGGTGGCCTTTCTGTGTGGCGTTTGCATGTTGTGCCATGGGAGCAATCTCTTATTGCTGCTTTTAAATAACCCCTCTAAAACATTGCAAGACCCCATCTTCTGCTCTTTACTGGCTATTTTGTTCTCTAGAAAAATCCATTCTCATTGCCTTATTGTCAAATGTAAGATTTTCAAAAATGCTTCCATAATAAAATCTTATGGTGTCATCAAAGCCAGAGACTTAAAGAGACTTGAGCAAACTGATCCAGAAGGGTTATTCTGTGCTGGTGATAACTCTGCAACTGCTTGAGCTGATTGTGCAGCAGTCCTGAAAAAAATGCTGGAAATAGTAGAAGCTTCCTAACATCCTGCGCACAACACTGTGAATAAACAAAATATGTTCACTATGAGACTTATTCAACTCTAACACAAGACTGAAAGAAATTATTCCAGCCAGCAGTCATCACCCAAAAAAATAAGACACAACCTCCTTCATTTCTTAGTTAATTATTACTGTTTTATTGAAAACCACTGAAAGGAGTGTCTGCAAGTTTTTTGTTAGACTCATTTTTTGTTAGACTCTAATTTCTGATTAATATATTTTATGTTGTCTGCTAATTTCTGGGATGAGATCCAGCTTTGCCTTGACAGCTTTGCCTTGACCCTAAAAAATATAAATATAAATGAATGAATGGCTATTTTATGTTGTCTATGGTGGTGTATCAGTGAAGGATAAAGTTGACTTTCGTTAGCATGATAACATCTTCTGAAAATGGTTTTGCTACTTCCTGGTTGAGTTTAGACAATTAACATTTACAGCTAGGACATAAAATACAGAAATGGTTGTTGGGTGCCTTGGTGATGACAGATCTTATATGTCAATAATAATAATAATAATAATAATAATGGCTCAATCATTTATATAAAAAGTTTAGTATTTGGATATCTCTTTATTTGAGTGCAGAATTGTGTAACAGGGGTTAAAATATAGTGGAACTATATTATTTTAAAACTGTTGAAAGTAAGGTGAAGGTTTGTTGTTAGTGTGCCAAAGTTATGACTTATGATTTTATTTTATGTCTTCAAATGCTGGTAGATCATCCAGAAAGCTCAACATCCACTTAATTCTCATTCTCATTTGCTCTTACTCTTCAAAATGGATTTTAAATTTATTTAAAGGACAACTTAATGGTGCACAGCATTCTGCTCCTCTTTTGTTTTACTAAATCAATCAATTACATGCTGCATCTTGCCACTCTTAGTCAATGTCAGCAGCAAATGTTGCCTCTTAACCATGTTTTTTTTAACGTGACATGTAACAACTTTAATGACAACTTACAGTGAACAATTTATTCACATATTGTCAGTCAACAATTTCACTATTGACCTCAACTTAATTTTAATATTGCTCTGTAAAGCATATAGCTTTTTGTGAATTTAGATTCTGTCTGTGATTGCCAGAGTAGGACTCATTTATGTAATTCAGTGAATAGTGCTGGTAACATCCATTATAAAACTAAAGCAAGATGGTGCTTACTTTAATTCTAGTTAAAAAAATAAAGCCTTTATAATCAAGATAACATGACCAACAAATTGCCATAAGTGGAAAGAACTGTTGAATATTTAGCAGCCAAATAAATCTGAAAAGATGGTAAAAAATGGGTAAAAAGTACAAGTAGTTACAGTAAAGTCCAAAGGGCAGGTACAGACAGAGTGAAACCACCTTTATTTACAATAAAGAAGGGAGCAGTGATTCTATAAAAAAAACACAGATGTAAATTCAACAAAAAGAAGCACCAATGGGGGAAAAAAGTGTATAAACCATGCAGTAGAATTAAAGCTGTCAAATCTGTGAAAGCCAGCACAAACCATGCTAGTGTAGAAGAGACACAGCTTTAAAAAAATCAAAAGAACCCATCAGATGAATGAGCAACACTAATTTACTACGAGTAAACACTGAACTTGCTGACTGGAGTCTTTGAGTAAATGACTTCTTACAAACTGTCGAGCTTCTCTTGAAAAGAAAAGGCTGGTATTGCGTTTTCTAATTATTATAAACAACAGCACTGAGAATTTCAATGAGTTTTGCCTCCATAAAAAGATTGTCTGTCTGCCACTATGATTGCGCTTTGGTGCCCCACTAATCCACTCTCATATCAAAATGTTAAGATGCTGAATTATGATTTGTTATTTGCAGTAAAGTTTCACAAAATAACAAACTGATACAACTGTCATCATGTAACATGATCTAATCTCTGAGTTCTGCTTTTGGAGCATTGTTTGCTCCATGTTGTATGACCATTAACACTATATATAGTATTACTAAACCATTTATGGTATAGCTAGAAAAAACTATTATCTCCATTCCAGCAAGTTTTTTTTTCTATATTCTAAGGTTACTTTTGATCAACAAGTGATGGCAATAGTCTATTTAGGATCCTGATAATTTAAAAAAGGTTTATGAGACATGATAAACATAGCAATTTCATACACAATTGAATCGAGCTAGGGTTATAGCTAAAGCAACCATCCTTGTCCCATCAACACTGATGGCTAAACAATCTGATGATGTGTGAACAGTTAAAGCACTAACTGGTAATGCTAAAACATAAAACTTAACTTTGCAACAAACACTGAGGTTATGTGCTTTAATAGCTGTATGAAATTCACTTTCAAGTTAATGTTGAGGGCTTGTTTTTTGCCCTTTATTGTCTTCTCTTGATTTAATCACCCCAGACACCAAATTAGCTCAGAATTTTTAAACATTGTTAATAGTTGGTTTTATACTTGTGTTAATCCCCTAAAAACGGGAATCTTGAAAATTAAAAATAACTTTTTTGACAGGCAAAGTAATTCTCCAAAACACATGGTCACATCAGTATATTATAAGATCAATAAATTCCATTCATGCAGTAACTTAAACCCAGATAGATATACTGTACCTTCAACATGAAAAGCAGATTTTGTGATTGTAGTATTAGCTGTCTATAGCCACATTTCCATCACCACTAGAATTGTGGTAAATAATGCAATAAAAATACTGGTAATAAAAACATCTACATTTTCAAAAACTTTGGTTTTTCAGATGTTTTGGCACAAGTTTACCAAAAATATGTGAAGGTAACACTTTTTTCTGCATTTAGGTTTCCCCATACATGTACAGTTTCACAACGATTGCACTAGCCCGGCTCTGGCGTCCACATGTCGAAGTGTCCTTGAGCAAGACACTGAACCCCAAGTTGCTCCCGGTGCTGCGTCAC
>JBAMHV010000001.1:4827681-4848106 GCA_037177535.1 Pseudomugil gertrudae | reverse complement strand
GTGCATGGTTGTTTGTCTATGTGTGTTGGCCCTGTGATGGACTGGTGACCTGTCCAGGGTGTACCCCGCCTCTCGTCTGATGTCAGCTGGGATTGGCTCCAGCCCCCCCGTGACCCCGTTAGGGAATAAGCAGTAAAAAAAATGGATGGATGGATGCATTTACTCATGCAGAGAGGAGTCAGATACCCGGTGTATTTGGTAATTACCTCCGCCATGGAGGTTATGTTTTCGCCGGAGATTGTCTGTTTGTGTATTTGTGTGTTAGCAACATAACTCAAAAAGTTATTGATGGATTTTGATGAAATGTTCAGGATATGTTGGGAGTGTCACAGGGAACAAATGATTAACTTTTGGTGTCGATCCAGAAAAGATCCTGGGCTCTGAATCACTTTGAATTTTTCAGTAACATCATGGTGCTGCTTGGTGGAGGTCTGCGCTCTCAGAGTGCTTATCTAGTTTGTGTTAGTTATGCATTGTATATGACCACCATCAATGTATGAAGGTTTTAATTAACTATATCATGGTTAAAATCTGTTTTAAAATGTAATTGTAATAAACATAGGAATAAAATGTTGCTTAGTAAACTTAACTAAAAAGAAAAAAAATACTGCAGATAAATAGTTTAAAGTGCCTTCAAAATAAGTCAAACAAACACAGAAGAAAATAGACCTCCTTGTTTAAATTTGGGGTCAATTGCCAGAAGGGTTGAAATCCACAGGAGAATTACCTTCATGCCAATCAGCTGACAGACGCCAACAGCTTGCCCTTTAAGGTTCATTGGAATACCGCTGTTTCATCCTTCCAGCTTCTCGAGGGCAATTTAGCTGTGCCTTTGCGTTTAAATTAGAACCTGGTCAATTAAGCACGACTTCTGGAATCCACTTCTGTTGTTGTTTTATAGTTCATGCAGTGAAACATCTGCCACGGAGAAGTGGTGGCTTTGTGCCATAGTTCTTGACTGGGTTCCCTGACCCATCAAGGGGGTCCCTGGGTGGTCAGAACCTGCCTAATTGTTGAATTTAAGGCCACCCTTTGAGCATCCAATCTATTTTTCTCTGTGCACCATGGGGTTTAGAGAGGTCAATGAGCCAATGGACTAATGGTAGTAGAATAATTAATGTCTATCTGGACAACCTTGATATTTCTTCCTGCACCATAATGAAATATGCAAGAAAAATGCAACAGTGCAGATAATTTGTTCATATTACTTATTGGTTGTTGCATAAAGGAGTCTTCAAGGAAAATATGTTGGGAATTGCCTGCCCATTGGTTTGAGAAGGGTCTTTATTTCCTACCCAGGTTAAAGTCTCCAGCTAACTAAAAGGTGGCCCATGAGCATGCTCATTACCCTTAACTGCTCACTGGATGCTCGCATCTGGCAAGCCTGGTGTGACTAGGATGGGCTAAATGCTGATAAGGAAATTACCAACTTAGATTAGAATAGTGTAATTACA
Source organism: Pseudomugil gertrudae (assembly GCA_037177535.1). NCBI lineage: Eukaryota > Metazoa > Chordata > Actinopteri > Atheriniformes > Pseudomugilidae > Pseudomugil > Pseudomugil gertrudae. Next base: position 4,846,652 of record JBAMHV010000001.1, on the reverse strand, counting down.
TTGAATCATTATAATTATATAGAACATTTTTGATAGAAAGCCATATAACTTACTTTTAAGACTTTAGAACTAGATATAGAAGCATCAGGCTGGTTGGATAAACTTGTCTCTGATATCTTTAAAGAGACCAACGAGGCAAATTCAATACAATGATGTTTCACAAAACCATTTAGGAAAAGGGTATTCTTCAGATGTAGCTATTATCTATTATCTGGATATTGTTTCTTTGAAATTGGTTATCTTTTGGGTGTGTGAGGTAAGACCAAAAGTGGTTTAGATAAACTTACAGCTGGCTAAAGGAATGTGTTGCACAGAGCAGGAAAACACCCAGGCCACCAAGGCTAAAACAATGATTTCATTTTATTTTCTTTATACCTCTCTTTTCATTCTTTCATGAGTAACAGGAATGATGTTGTTTTCTCACTCTCACCCACACACATCACGATATGTGTTATGTTCTGAAGTTGTTAATGTTTATTCCATAGCTGCTGGCCATATAGCACTGAAAACCTTAACTCATCTCCCAGCAACACAAAAATCCTACAAAGAATTTTAACTAACTTGTACCTATAGGACCAACAATACATGCCGCAACATGAAGTATTTAATCAAAAGTGATGTCGAGCCGGTAGTGGTAGCAGTGGGTATTTTATTCAGGATTGCGGCAGACACATACCTCTGGGATACATCTTTGGTGAGTTTTAAAACCATTATGGATTTTTCAAAGGGGTTTTCTAACCATTGTGACCAACACACATATTCTAAGAGGTAAACACACACTTCTGCCTCGAGCAACTCTGCAACAACTGCTCCTTCCTGGCCTCATTATGGAGCAAACTCTACTCAGAGGCTCCTTGGATAATAACATAATACGTCAGATGAGACTTTATACCTTAGATGTTGGAAGTTTACTTTGTCCCTCCATGTCCTTTATTACAGCAATACAATTATACTTTTCTTTTGAGGTTTTTGCATTTTATTAATCCATACAGTTTCTAGGCCAGATTTCAAACAATTCTGTCTTTTATTTTATAAATCTCAACACTGAACTAACAGAAAATATGAGTAAAATTTTCACAAATCTATGAAATATTCATAAAACAGGGGAAATAAGCTACTATATAAAAATTAGAGGAGTTTAGAAAAAGTGCTTGAGTAAAGCAGGATACCCGAATCTGTCTCCCTTCAATTAATTCAGTATTCTGACCCGGCCTGACTTCATCGGTTGTGCTGTTTGTGCTGGTATTGTTTAATGTAAAAAATGTCATGATTCTAATATTTAGTTTTCTAACTTCTAAAAGAATATAATGTTGGCCTAAATATGCTGCTTTGATAGAAGGCTTAAAAGGAGAAACCAGTTGACATAAAAAATGACATTTCTTTTTTTTTTATCATAATTTAAGGTAAAAACTAAAAGCCGGTCATGCCGGTGTCACACATAGATTAAGATATGCTAAAGTTAAAGGAAAGTTTTGACACCCTTAAAAATAAGTGATGCCAGATTAGGTCTAGCTTTTGGTTTTCCTTTTAACAAGGATTTTAGATTTGTGTGCGAGACAGAGAAATAGCTGCATTGAAGTTCTGCAAGCAGCTTCTCTGTTGTAAATATCTGCATAGAAAATAATTCAACAAGTTGCCACTTTTGTAGCCTGTTTGGAAACTTGTCCTCTTGTTTTCAAATAAACATAAACCCCATGGATGCAGACCTCAGTGTACATCTCAAAAGGGTTGTATTTTTACATAACAACTTTTCTATGATTTATGTTTCTGAATGAGAAAAAAATCAACCATTTTTGGCTGCAACATCCTCCAACTGAATTAGCAGAACTTAAAGCTAACTGGGATGCTTGGTGGATTGTTTAACCAGGTGAAACACAGGTGTTGTGCTGCTATGTTCAGTCTGAGGAGGTTACTTCAGAGAATTTTTCACTGCTGACTGACACTTGTCATCCAGATGCAGTATTTATTTCACCAATTGAGTGCTCTTGTTATTTTCATTGAAATAATTCATAAACCTCCATAATGAAAGCACTGTCCTTTTAACCAGCTTTGTCAAATGTGCACTGATGTGTGCAGGATTGACAGCTGAGCCACAGAGACTCAGAATGAGTCAGAGCCTTTTCTTCTCTCTTCTTCTTTTAATTAGTGGCAACAAAACAGAAACTTATAATAAAATATCAACAATAACAGAATGCTTAATGTGAAAATACTAATCTGTAAACGGCAGGAACAAGACTGTACTGTGAAATCATGGCATCCCGCAGCCAAGTGTGATGAAAGAAATGAGTTAGATAATGCTAAGTATCACATTGTTTAACCATACATTCTTATCTAAATGTTTTAGGATTATCTATCTATGGCCATGAGCGGTAGGTAGTGTCCGAAACACTGAGATTACAAGTAGAGGAAGCTAAAATGAGTTTACTCTGCAGGGTGGCCAGGTTGTCCATTAGAGATAGGGTGAGAAGCTCAGTCATCCAGGAGGGGCACAGCGTAGAGCAGCTGCTCCTCCATATCGAGAGGAGACAGATGAGATGGCTTAGACATCTGGTTAGGAAGCCTCCTGTACACCTCCCTGCAGGAGGAGACCCTGGGGAAGACCCAGAACATACTGGATGGATCATATCTCTCAGGTGGCCTGGGAACGCCTCAGGTTCCCTCCTGGTGATTTGGCATATGTGGCTGGGAAGAGGGAAGTCTGGGCTTCCATGCTTAGGCTGCTGCCATCATAACCCAAACATGTATGAGCAGAAAATGAATGAATGGATATCTTTGTATTGCTATGTGCAAAGGCAGACTGATAACTTGTCCTGTAATTTACACCAAAAGTATTACATCTGGCATGTATTTTAAACATGAAAATGTTTTTCCATTATCGGAAAATGTGAGCTTTGGTTTGAGCTCATTGAAAATGTTTTTCAATCAATCAATCAAACTTTATTTATAAAGCACTGCACAAAGTGCTTTGGGAAATTAAAATACCACAAGCCTCCACACATCAAAGTAAAAACATAATTTTAAAAACACAGTCATCATCATTATCTCTTTCAAACACAGCCATATGATTATCCACATACACACATTCACCTCCCACACACTTTTCCCACATTCTATGAAAACATTAATTTATATCTCTTAGTATAAAAGTAAGTAAAAGACAATCCATCTATTATCTGTACAGTTTATTCCAATAAAAGGGTCGTGGGTCGCCCAGCAATCTTTGGTATATGAGGAAGAGTACACCATAGACAGGTTACCAATTCAGCACAGAGCTAATCTGGATGGTTTTGGATGATGGAAAGAAGCCGGAGTATCCAGAGAGAGCCGGGGTAACATGGGGAGAACATGCAAACTCTGTCCAGAATGTCTCTGAACCAGCGAATATCTCGCTGTGAGGCCGCGGTGCCAACTGCCACACCACAGTGCAGCTGCATGCTCAGCTAGAATTAAATTGAGACCTACCAAAAGTTGTCAAGGTCCATTTGTGGTAACAGTTTAATTGGTGCCTCTTTAAGAGTCATGCTAAAGGTTGTTACATGCACAAGAACTTGTGCATGTAACAACCTTTAGCTTGTAACAACTTGTTCTCAAAGTGGCGTAAACTAAATGATGTAACTTAATTCTTGCAACCCAAATCCTTATGGTTTTATTATTGAAAGATCAGCAGAGCAGAACTTTTTGTGCACATCTTCATTGTGTTGTTTCACAGTTTGTTCTTTTCCTTAATCATTATTTTCAATTTTGTGCCAAATATTGTCACTTTGTCAATAAGTCAACTTTTCTTTGACACACTAATGATTTAGCATGGCCTGGGCTGAGTGTGTTGCATTTCTGATGCTCTTTAGTGGAAGTTCAACCTTGAATTGAAGCCACTGATGTATCGTGGTATGCTGTAATTGCATGCTGGTTTCATTAAGATCAATTTATCAAATTTGGCTGTCCCTAGATCCCTGGAAGAGATTTCTTTGGTGTTCCCTTTGATCAGCTGTGCAAGGAAATTAAATATAAAAACTGGTGGAAATTTTTCCATAAATGTCAGAGTTTGCTGGGAGGTAGAAGCTTCCTGCAATGCAGAGTTATTCAAAAAATATCTGGCTATGCTTTTCTGTTTTCACATACAATCCCACAGCTTTTAATAAGACCCCAAAAAGACAAAAAATATTCAAAGTTTAGCAAAAAGTAAATGAATAAATATACCAGTTTAAAGGTGTATAATTTAACATTATACAAGTATGTTTCTGCTCTAATATTGAAGTGTCTTACTCTTAAATATTATATTTTATCAGCATCTAGTATAAAAAATTGTTTTCACGTGCTTTCCACTCTTCAAAGTTGTATAGTATTAGCAGTTACTACTTGCTTCCTATTAGATAATATATTTTATGTTTTGGAATCTCTGTGGTAATAAATTAAAGAAGAAAAATCATCTCTTTTATCATTTTTAATAAATGCATCTGTCTTCTAGGGATTCCAATCATTTAGGAGTGGTCACATACCTTATCTACTTTAATTCAAGTTTAATATTAAAAGGTTTCTATCAGTCGGCCCCAGGGCAGCTGTGGCTACACATGTAGCTTAATTACCACCACCGGTATGTGTATGTGAAGTGAATGAATAATAAAAGTGATGTAAAGCGGTACCTTGAAAAATGCAATATAAATCCAATCTATAATCATTATTATTACTAGTAGTATAAAACTAATTGGAAAAATTGTACAACATAGCAGTTTCTGGGTATTAAAAGGTGCTCAGAGCAGAAGAGCAGGAGAAAAATATTAATTTCATATCATACCCTTGTCTGATGCTTTCAGGTGTACACTATTTTCACATTTAGTCTGACTTCATCCAACACAGATAAACAGATAAATATTGGCCTTTGACTGAAAACTGGCATCCTCCCAAGAAAATGTCCATGTGGCATATAAGGATTTAGAAAACCACCTGTGAAGGGTAAATGTCATTTATGACCATGACTCGTGCATTATGAGAAAATTATGCTTCTGTCTTTTACTATGACGGCAATTCTGATCAGCTTTTGCTCTGACATGTTGTTTTATAAGTAATCATGGCAGCTTGTAAAATGGCTTCTGGCTGCAATCTAAAATATGTTGTGCAGAAAACATCACTGTTTTCAAATTTAACGAATGAGAAGAATTTTGTAACCCAACCAGGAAGTGAGGAAGGACATTTGGTAAATGTCTCCCTAAAGTCCAAAGGACTTAAATCCTCCATCTCCTCTAGCGCACTTTATGCCGACTCTGTGCTTTATTAAAGAAATGGCTTGACAATGACATATTGATGTTCTAGAGCTGTAAATCACTGCGATGGACTGGCGGCCTGGCCATGGTGTACCCCGCCTCTCGCTCGGATTACTCCAGCTACCCGCAACCCTGAAATGGACAAGCGGTTAGGAAAATAGATGGATAGATGGAGGTGTGAACCACACATTTGATCATGATGTGATATAGCAGTAATGATGTATTGGTTGCCATCAGATATTTAAATGTAAAACAAATCTTTTCTTTTAATAAAGCCATAAACATGCAGCACTCTTATTGATTTCCTCATAAGAAAGCTTAAAAAAACTAATTGTAGACACTGAAACAGAATGTAAACTTTGCCTATTTTTAAGACTTATTTCTCTTGTGTCAGTTGTGGGGATGATACCTTACAGACACAAATGAAACATATTTAAGGTTATAAACAAATAGTAGATATACCAGTTCCATTGAAGAGTCATTAACTCTACCAGGTGAACTAAAACATAATGTCATTGTTCGGTATTTCCTGTCTAATCCATGGATGTGCACAACTATTTTAGTTGATCACTCTCAGCTAAATGATTTTTGTTTGAAAGAGTTAATATTTATTGTTCAGACACAGAACTGTTCGCAACACAGTGCTGAAATTATGTTTAAGAATGAGAGAAAGAGAGAAACGTAGTGCTGCACTTCAGCTGGGCTCGGTTAACAAGGCAAATTTAACAGCAGGGGGATTCAAAGTGTTTTACAGGACAATTAAAACATTAAACACAAGCATGATTTAAAATTAAAACAAGGAAGAATGGAAAAATGAATAACAATTAAATCATTAAAATAACAATAAATTACAGATTTAAGAAACATGAAACCAAAAAAATCTCAACTGAAAACTATTGAAATGCAGCAGAGAACAGGTGAGTCTTTAAGCTGGTTTTAAATAAACCGAGTGTTTCAGCTGATCTGAGGCTTTCTGAGACTTTGTTCCAGACATGTGGAGCATAGAAGCTAATTAGGGTTTGAACAGCTTGTCAGAGCAGGAAAAGTAAGCTATGAGAAAGTGGGTGTTTAGGTGTTTCAGCTCTTCTGGTTTTCAACTATTGTGCAAAATGAAGGGATGGAAATTCATCACTGAAGGTACTTAAAAATAGCTTTTTCAAGAACCACAGATGTATTTGATTAAGAATATTGCATGATGTCACACACCATCTCTCTGTTTTGACCCCCAGCCCTACGTTAACCTGCCAGTCCGACTGCACGTGTACATTCTGAATAGCCGCCTCCTCTCTCGGTCTTCTCTCCCTATAAAATGCTTCAGCGAGCTAACAATGGCAGCTCCTCTTCTCCAGGACAACAAAGATGTTACTTCAACATGTTTTAAAAGACATGGCGAGTGGGTGGAAGAGGTAGAGGGATTGGCTCATGAAACACACAGACTGAAGCAGCACAGTTATTAAAGTGCCGGAAAAACTGCACCTCAGAAGCAAAAAGACCGGATTGAAAAATGATGAAAAATGACTGCTTGTTGCTGTCATTGAACACTTTTGTGGATGCAGTGTTTAGCTAACCTGGCATAGCAGATGCTCCTTGGAATGAGGCAGCAGCTGTAATATTATTATTCAATAGCTTTACTTTCCCCTTTATAAAATTTATGGATCTGTATTATTGCCTACAAAACAAACCTGTCTGTATTTAAAATGGCTTGAGCTATGTATGGGGCCCGAGACTATTTCATGCATGCTTGTGTAAAATGACCATGAATTGTTGTTTATTTTAAAATGCTGCAAAAATAAATAAATAAAATATTGGGGCAGCAGCTTATAGATGCGGCCAGCTCAGGTTCGAGGGACTTTAAGAATAAGGATCTAAAAAGGTTGTTAGTTTACATTTAGAAACAAAAACTTAGATAAGTTTCATAAGAAAGTTGTAACAACATATTTCCTACACTCCTAAATGAAAATCTCTTAAATTCAGAAGCCAAACAGATATTTTCTTATAATATCAGAAAGAGAAAATTGTATTTTTCTGTATTTTTATTTTATATTATTAGTTTAAAACTCATTTTAGTAATAAACAAAAATGAGAATTTGGCATTGTAGGCTGTATGTTTTATTATGAAAACCCCCTTTATTAATATTCTTTTCTTTATGCTAGTGCAGTTTCCGAACTATTTGGCAAAAGATGGTTTAATACTATTGGCATAGGAAGAACTTTTTCCACTCCTTTCTTTTTGTAATGTTGATGTGTTCTGTTGAGAATTCCTAAATGAAATAAATCTTGAATCCAATCATAGTCCTGGATGCTTTCCAAACATGAAAAGTAACAATAATATGTCTGAAGATGCTGCTGGTGGTGCAGCTTTGCCAAACATCTCCACGGGGTGTTGTTTTCAAGCCCTCTGCCATGTTATTTATTCTTTTCTTGATTGTATTGTTGAGAAAAACATTTTTCACATCATATTAATGTCATTTAAGCATAGCTTTTTTTATCTTTCCTTTTTGTACTAGTAGTGAAAGTTCTCTTAAGTTTTTCCAGTTGGCAACAAGCTCCACTTGCATGTACTTTGCCTGCAACACGTTTTACATATTAAATATATATTTTTTCTCTCATCAAAGATTGTGTTTACTTGTTGCTGAGTCTTTCTTGCATTAAGCTTTTAAAAAAAATCCTGCTATTTAAAGTTAATTTGAGCCCAATATGCATATATATATACATATAGAAAGGTTTATTTATTTATACATACGTGTATTTATTTGTAGGGTTGTATTTTGCTATCAGAATGTATTGCAGTCCAAACATCCCATGGCAAAACTGATGCCATTGTTTATCCAATAACCTCAGCAAGATCCAAAGATACATTTATGTGTTTCTGTGTGTTTAGTGGAAAAGATTGTAAATATAAATGTCCTTTTTTGCCTTTTGTGTTTCTTTGTATTATCTGTTGAAATGAAAATGACTTGGACATGACTCAAACCTGTTAATAAACAAAAAGTATAGACAAGCATGATCCTTCTGAAATGAATGTAGATGCCACAGTTTGCATTCTCAGTGTGCTACCAGCTCCTTTGAAGAGCAGGTCACATCAGGTTTTCTGATGAAAAGGTTTCAGTTTGCAGGGGCTTTAGTCCTCAGTTCAAAATGAAACATGCTGTGTACCAGGCAGATTGAAACCCGCATGCTGATTTGTTTTATTTTGTGTATGTAAAAACACGGCTAGAATATGAGGATTCAACAGTTAAATATGATTCAAAGGCTGAGATAATTTTGTGTTTTATTAAACTAAGTCGAAACTAAATGCAGATATTTAGCCTCAAACATGGTGTTGTATATTAGGATTTCAGCAAGTAGTGAGAGTGACAGGTGGGCTTCACTATGAGAACTAAGGTATAAAAGATATGTGAAATGTTCTTTTAGACTTATATATTGAAAATGAATAACCGTCACAGTTCTAAATGGAGTTCATCTAATATAGTGTGATGAATAGTGTGAAACATACATATTAGCAGGTTTTCAAAGTAAAAGAGCCGCAGTTCTAAAAATATGATATGTATTTGTGTTTTTTTAAAGCATTGAACTGATAGTTTCTTTACTTTTTCCTCCTCTGTTGACAATAGCAAATACCAAATTCAGTTCTTCAGCACATATGGCTCATTTATTGAATGGAACAACAACAGGTTTTGTTCTGTTTCAGAGAAAAATCTGCTCCTCATCTGACCTCATGTCGTATCCAATAATAATCAGTAAAGTCAAACAAACCTCTGGCAAAACAGAAACCTTGGGGGATTTCAAAAGGCCAATTTGAGCTATTTTAATGCATTCTCATTTCTCTTACTTTTAGGTAATTATAGGCCACTGCTTGTTTGTGCCTATATTTCTTGGGTTTATTGCATGCTGCTGTAAAATTGAGGGGGTAGCTAGAAATTTATTGCATAAATAAAATATGGTCTTTTATCATAAGATTTGTTCACTGAAATCAATGATATTAAGAATTTGCTATGCTGTTACAAGAAAAGTTACTGTATCTGTAAAACTGTAGCAGTGAGGTGGTTACTTCTGCCATCAGAGTCAGTTTGAACCAGTATGATAGAGTGGAAAATGCATATAGGGTGCAGCCATTGGTGAAACCATAACATCACATAAACAGTGATAATGTCGTAGTGCAGAAAATAAATCCAGTTATTAATGAATTATATGCAGATATAATGGCATAAAATAAAAGCAAAAATTCTGATGCGGTGATACAAGCCGGAGAGGTGCCAGGGTATAGCAGATATCACTCAGAGAAAATTCAGTCGACTAAATGGGGTATATTTTTTTCATTAATTATAAACAAACTTCAACCAAACTATGCCACCAACCTCTTCCATCTAAAACCTCATCATAACTGGACACTGGTTGGTTTGCAGTAATGTTGTTTGGCTAAATCTGACCCCAGCAAGATTAATTATTAACATTCTCAGGAGAGCATTATTTAATACAACTCTGTGAAACAACCTGTGGATTTTATAAAAGTATATAAAGGACGCTATTAAGTGTAAGATATTTATTTTTAAATTAAACCAATGTTTAAACAGCTTTCTCTGTTTTTCTTCTATTCTACAGTTATTTGGCAGATGCTTTTATCTAAAGTGACTCATGACTTCTGAGAGTGAACACAACACATCAGCCACATGGAACCACACACACACACACACACACACACACACACACACACACACACACACACACACATACACAGGCAAAGGATGACAATAATTCTGTCATTGTTTTTTTTCTTTCAGGTGTAGTAACTTGGAGGCAGCCATGTACCATGTTTTCCCACTGTGCTTATCAAATCTTGTGTAATATTTATTTACCACTTCCAAACTTCATCATGTAGTTTACTTTTTTTTATTTTGGCTGTATAGAGTGGTTAAAATATGGGAATTAATATATTAATATCTCCATATTGATTTAAAACTAAGTATTGTTTTCTGTCTGTAACTATTGCAATATTTGCTAAATGACTAGATTTTATGTTTGTGTTAATAATGACATGTTCAAGGGTCAGTCCTCTATCATGAAAATGACGGCCTCCTACACAAACACATTAATGGAAGTGTTACTGCAGCTGCTCTGCTAAATGTGTTTTAAGATTTCTAAAAGAAAATGGTCAAAAAAAAGAAATGAAAAGAAAACTTTGTAACTCTGAAACAAAGTAGCTCCAACATGACATAGTGCTAAAATAATTTTAATATCAAAACATTATTGCGCTCATAGGATGGAGAAAATATAAACCTAAAGTGTTTTTTTAAAACAACTCAGCTGATTTTTTATTTTAACAGATCATTGAAATAAAACTCAGTTGCTTTTTAGGTTAATTTATACACCGTAAGGTTTGCACAAAGTCTTAGTCTCTCATATTATTAGACAACTGATATGTTTAATTGTTTTGGCCAAGTTTTGTTTTATATTTCAAGAATAACTCATTCAGAATTTAGGAAACTACTAATAGTACTACAAAAATGTTTTTCCCCTATGTTTTGAATAAATGAGCTAGTGTGTAAATCTGAAACCAGAAATGACTCCAAACCAAATAAACTCTCTATTTGTTTGCATTATTTATCCTTTCAGAATATCATGTGTGTTAAGGTTTGTAATGTTATTTGTTTTCTTAAGATTTAAAAAGGAGGGGAGGAAGGGCATAAAACTTTTCTGGATACGTTCATATAAAAACATGGCATCAGAGATAACTGTAACAGCATAAAAACAGTTGCTTATGTACCAAAACTACGGTGTCTGATGGAGACTATAAGGGAGAAAGGCACAACTGACTGCAGTTTTAGGTCTAGAGGAAAGATGTCGGATATTAACTGAGGTACTGTACTTGTCATTATGATAGCTAATGTGTCAACACACTAAAAAGTGTGAAATTAATCAGACAATGAGAACAGCAAGGAAATGTTTGCTGAGCAAAACCCGCTTAAACTTGATTTGAGAGCTGTAACAACACTCTTATGCATTAACTGAAGACAGAAGTGTTGCCATCAAAGTGTAAAAGCATATGACAGGGCAACTTTTTATATCTTAACTGTACAATGGATGAAAGAAAAAATAAGATGAGACAATCCACATAAAAGTATATTAAAGAATGGCTGGTTGTACAGATACATTAAACTGGTAGGATGCGGTTTTTCAAAGCCACCAAATATGCTTTGAAATGTCAGAAATACAGTGTAGAAGAAAAATCATTCTTTTGTAATGTAGCATGCTTTTAATGGGACAAGGCATTATCAACTATACAATATAAAACCTTAAGTGTAATGTAAAGCACTTTGAGCTGTCCTGTACATGAAAGGTGCTATATAAATATACTTGCCTATTTATCACATGATCGGGGTGTTTCTCCTGACAGCATTGTTTTATAGTCATAAACATAAAATGAGGTTTTAAAATAATTTATTGTTACAGTACATGAAAGGAAGCTGGTGTTAGTAATGATAGATATATAGACAGACAGACAGACATGTATACAGACACATGTACAGTAATACCTCGAGATACGTGATTTATTTGTGCTGTGACCTTGCTCATACATCCATTTACTTGTACCTAAAACCAATTTTCCTCATTTCATTTAAGTGAAATCCCATTATTCATTCCAGCTTGTGTCCGGATGTTTTATGTGTTCTGAATAGGAAAAATGTACAGTACCGGTATTTGCAAATGAAAAATAATGTATAAAAACATACAGTAATAAAAGAGAATGTTAAAAAAATGAACTGGTTTTGGAGATAAGATGACTTGGGCTAGCAGTAGATGCATATCAGGGAATCAGAATCAGAGAAAACTATTTATCCCCAAGGGGCAATTTATTCGTAGCTTCTCAGCCATGCAATCAGTGACACATGAAATAATAAGTAAATATATGAATACATGTCAAGGATATAAGCATGGGATGGATAAAGAATAAAAGCAATAATTACGATAAAAACATCATTAAAAATAAGTCAGGTCCGAGTTGAGTATCTTAACAGCAGAAGGGATAAAAGACATTAAGTAACGGTTTGTATGGATTCAAGACATGTTAGAGCGCCTCCCTGAAGGCATTAGAGAAAACTCTGTAGACAGGATGTGCTCCGGTTGGCTCAGAATTTTCTTTGCTCTTTCTCTCACTTGCTTCCTCCAAACTGTACCCAAATCCTTCTGTTGGACTTCAATAATTTTAAAATAGACTGTTTAGGGCATTCTTGTTTTTCAGAAACAGCCAATTGAACCAGCAGATAAAATAAAAGTTAAAAGACTTTCAATAAAGGAATGATAAAAATTACATAAAATAGTACTACTGACATTAAAAGTACAAAGTTAATGCAGAAGATACATTCTTTGTTGTCCCTTTTTTCTTACACCTTTTCTTAATCCCATGAACTTTTCCAATAAAGTCAAGAAAAGAGTTTTGGGAAAGGCGGTGGGAGGTCATTTTCTTGACTATTCAACCATACTCTACATCAAGGTAGTACTTTGTTGGCTTGACACATCCAACTTCCTACACAGCACAGTCTCTTGGTACAAATCAAAAACCTAAAACTTTAATATACAAAGCAAATTCAGACAGGGGGAAAAGCCAGAATGTTGGGGTTTGCAAATTTATTGGAGAAATACAAGCCCTGACTGACTTTTTTTCCTTATGTGAACACATAATTATTGGAAGGATATTTAAAGGTTCTACACACTCTTCATTTTAAATCAAATACCAAGAAATCTTTATTTTTCTTTCTTTCCATTTAGAAATGTACATTATAAAAATTCAGTTTCTACCAGCCAGCAGAGATAAGGACACCGATATTTGTCCAGAGGGACAGTTTGTTTTAACAAAAATGGGATTGTAGTTATTTTTCATATTATGATCGAAAAAAAAACATGATCTAAACAAAAAAAAATGTTTAGAAATCCATTATCATAAAAAAAAGCACACTTTAAATGGTAAATTTTTACATAAATGGGTAAAATTTCACACACACACATACACACACACAACATTGCTTGCCATGGGCCTACACAATATGGGCAATGATAGCGGAAGCAAACCACAGTTAAAGCAAATATACAGTAAGTTATAGCAGGTCTTACCTTAGCACCGTAGCAGAAAATCAACCTCAGAGGCTTAAAGTCTTTGTTGTTTGTCCTCAACCTTGCAACTTTTGCCGCCATCCCTGCATCTTCTCTATCAGGTGTAGCAGAATTGCTGGGTTGTCCAGTGTGATTGGCATACCTGCTAGCCTCTTCTTTGTTGTTATTGTTGGCTTGTCCACTGTATGAAATGTAGATGCTACATCTGGGTGGCCTGGTTCTTTCAACCTGTTAGTAAATCCTAACGTTGTTGAGCTTAACTTGCTTTCTTTTGGACATTGGGTATAGACTGCATGTGTGTTAGCTTCACATTTACTTCCTTTATTTTAATGTAGAGTGAACTTGCAGTGCCACCACTTTTCGGTGGTCACAATAATTATAGCATCTACAGTCATTTTAGGCTATGGAGAATTTGTGAGCAATCAACATACATTTTATTGCCAGAATTGTATACACCCCCCAAAAAATTGATAATTAATCATGTTTCTAGGGGACTCATGTTTAATTAAGGAGAGCTATACCTCCCCCAGCTCCCCTGTGGTTTCCACCCTTCATCCAAATTTGAATTATAGTCAACATTTTGATTTGTTCTAAGATATACTGTAAGCATTGCTTTGAGGTTTGATAATGTCTAAAACAGACAGGTATAGTATTATCCGTCTTCGTTTGGCTAAAATAATAATAATAATACAAATAAATAAATTTTAAGTAATGGTTTGCGAGGCACACAAAGCAATATAAACTCACTCCATTATTCAATAATTCCACATTCACAATGTTGGAGGTAAACCCACAGTTCTGGGACAAACTGATATGCCTGCCATAATAACCCATGAACTGAAATTCATGTCTCAGTTGCCAACACTGGAGGCAAGGTAGGTAAAATACCTTCCAGGTGGACACAACTGTAGAATTATCTTACTAAAGCAAGGTTCAAACTGTGTAACCTTTGCTTATCAGATGGCACCACTATTTGAGCAAAACACTAAATTAAAAGGAAATTTCAGAGGGTAACATGTCAACTTTAATTTAGAAGATACATTTAACAGTTACACTTAGCTGATTAACATCTTATCAAACAAAATATATAATCTTTGCAAAGTCTATTTATTCTTACAGAAAGAAAGAAAAAGAAAGAAATACTGAATACAAATTATCCTACCACTGATTAAATAAAGCCTGTGTGATGTTCTTTTATTGTGTTTTGTCTCCGTTTTGGTCCCATAACTTGAACCGGTTATGGCATCCAGCTGTTCTGTTTTAGCAAAGTACTGCCAGAAATTTCTTTAGCTGATGTTTATTGTCCTCACATTTACTCAATGCTGCTCAAAAAGATTAAAATATTAGTTTAATTTTAGCTAAAAATTGTTCACCCCTCAACTATACAATTGCTTTCCAAAAAGTGGATTTGTTTATTTAAAAAAAAAACAATTATTATTTCTTACTGGTTTGGTCATTTGTAAGATTAAAAAAGCAATTAACAGCATGCATATGAACATGAGTTTTTCCAGGTCTGGCAGCTTACCTTTAAGTCTGCCGTGCAATTTAATTTCACATACCTTGAAGACATCTCAAAAGACACAGGAAAAAAAGAGGAAAGGCAGCCAAGGCTTGAATGACATCTGTCCTCAAGCCTAAACCACACTCTGTCCATCAAGATGTCAGAAGAAACGTGTCTAGTCGGGATTTTGAGCTTCAAGCACAGTGTGGGCACTATTTAATAACACTTGGGAAATGCATTTGCTCAGGGTGGTTTTAAAGCTAACATGTCTGAGATAATGTTGAAATGGGAGTTTTAATTGTGTAATAAGATCATTGCTATGCATGAGCAGATTGGTTCCACAAAGAGCAAGAAACCCTGTGGTTAATGTGCCTGGGAGTAGTATCCCCGGTTTCTTTTCCTACCATTGGTAGAAATGTTACTCATATTTTATTTGTTCATGTTGGTGCTTTTAATAGATCATGATAAATGTAGTAGGATGAATGCTTAGTTCTCCTTTTATACAGCTTGTTTTCTACATTAGGCCAGCACCAGCCTACTTGCTGGTTTGCTTTTGTTGTTTGTTTTTGTTGTTTTTTTTTGCTTTTTTTAACATTACCAGTTTGCTTGACAATGTCTCAATATTTTAAAGAAAAACAATCATTGTTGACCTTCCCTCCACAATATATAGTATTTTTTGGGTTTTGTATCTTATACTGTACAGTCCAGGTTGATAAAAAATGACATTAAATTGTTTTTAATAAGATAACATCTTCTTAAAACACTGTGGCCCACTTAGTTAGCACTGTGGCATCACAGAAGGTTGCTGGTTTGACCCTTGGTTGTGGGGAGGTCCGAGCAGTGGCCTTTCTGTGGAGTTTGCATGTTCTCCCCATGGACGCGTGGGTTCTCTCCGAGTACTCCGGCTTCCTCCCACTGTCCAAAGACATGCATGTCAGGGTAATTCTAAATTCTCCATAAGACAGAGTGTGAATGTGAATAGTTGTCTGTCTCTGTGTTGGCTCTGCAATGGACTGGCGACCTGTCCAGGGTGAACCGCCTTTTGCCCAAATGGCTACTGGGATAGGTTCCAGCTACCTTTGACCCTTAATTGGATTATGTGGGTAAACACAAAATCTGACTGATGACTGACTTGTCAATACGAGCAATTGAGCAAGGATAGCCAAGTTTTGACTTCTTATTTGTGCACTTTTATACTGTAGTCTACCTACATAAGAACATTTTCTACATGAAAAATAAGATAATGGAATATCATTTTTTCTTACTGCTATCTAGGGATAGACATTTACATTGTCCTTATTTTAAAAACTAATGTAGGCTGCTTATATAAAGTTTGTAAGTTTATGCTGTATATAAAATTAAAAGTCTTTGAGAAAAAATCCTTTTCAGAGACAGTTAAAAACAAAATTTAATAAGGACATTACAAAATGAATACATTTTCTAGCATACTGAAAATAGGTCCTTTTATTGCAGAGTCATGTAATCATTTATAATCAGGTGTCCTCTAAAAGCATCAGCTTGAATTTTGAGGTGGAACAAACTTTTCTTTTTTTTTACTTTTTGGTTATCTTTGATGTCAGATGTGGAATGATTATGAGGGAGAAAAAACTACTTCCTCTATGACCTCTCACTGGTAAAAGTATACTTAGGTATAGTTTCCTTCAGTGTAGCTGTAATGACAGTATATGGGGAGCTCTACTGTCATTAAAAAAACCATTGTCTCTTTGTGGTTACCATTGTGAGTAGTTCTAGATGTGTTTTCCAAAGAGTGACTTGAAATTGTATCCTATGAGTCGGTGGTTTGACATTTTCAGCATCACACCACAAGAGCTTTTAGCTTCATGTGTTGGGACTTATTATAAGACTGAATTAAAATGTCAGTGACTTGTGACCGGGAAGATTATATGATATGCTTTTGACCCTTCTGGTGCCAACGGCTCTTCCACAACTAATAAAAATGACCTTTTAAATGCAGTTTACCCCACAGTATTTTCAAAGGCTAATACATCATCTTCTTGTCTTATCTTCTATTCTGTGTGTGGAGGCTTGATTTCACCATCTTAGTATTTCTTCATTGGGCCAATATGATGTAGTTTCCTATTGATAAAATGGGTTGTGGGCTTTAGAAGTGGGATTTATTAATCCAGAAGAAGGAAATGTATTCAGAGACTGTCAAGGGATGTAAAGACTTGACAGATATTTGCCAATTATTTACAACATTTTCTCCACTGGAAGCAGTGGGGAGCATCTGTAATAAAATGAACAAAACATTGAATGGACTGATGTGACTAGATATGGATTATTTAAAAATATGTTTTTTGAGTGTTTGTGTGTGTGTCAGGCTTACCAAAACTGGATTTTTGGTCATCATGATTATATTGAAGTATTAATGATAATGGTGGTTTATACAGGTACAGGTACTCCCAGGAGTTCCAATGGGCAACATGAAAAAAAAACAAACACAGTGCTAACCAGCTGCGCCATGTGATACAACGTGTGTGAGTAAAAGTAAGGACACTGTGACTTCCATTAACAATATGCAGAAGCAAAATCTGCAGGTCCCTCTGGTCAACAACTGGTGATGTTTAATGCATGTAGAGATTCATCGCCAGGCTTTTACACTTTTCATTCTCTTTTTTTCTTTAAGTGCATACAAAAATGATCAAAGGACCTATACATTGAGCCACTCCATCATTCAAGCAACTAAAGATGTGAAGGCCATTTTTACTCAAAGTTACTCCACCACAACCCTGCACTTTGTAAATGTGTGGTGCCAACGTTTATGTGCTAAATTATGGTGTCGTAATTTTACATTAGATGATAATAATTTAGCGGAGGCCAACTCCAGTTCCAAAGAGCTGCAGACCTGCAAGTTTGCAAGTGTCTCTGCTGCAACACACCTGACACACAACACACTTAAATAACAGACTTGCAAGGCGAGTTTATTTATATAGCACCTTTAATGTACATGTACTTGCACAGGGCTTGACAAGTTCTGCAATAGTCTGCTAATTACTTATTGATTTGATTCAGGTGTAGTGCAGCAGGGAAACGCCTAAGACTAGCAGGCCTGCAACTCTAGAGGACTGGAGTTGGCTATACCTGCATTAGTAAGTCAACCCAGGTTTTTAGATATCCGCTTCAGCATCCCAATGAGGGTCTCTTCTACGACACATGGAAAATTTATGGTGGAAAGATGGCTTCAATATAATAGAAAATGACCATGCAAGTCTTATCAGAGTCACCTGACATTCACATCTTCTCTGGTGTGGTCAGTTTTATTAATAACTCTCAAGCACTGCAGCTGCAGTTTACCAATAGGTAAATGGAATGATATGTAGATAAAAGAAAAACCTTTATAATGAACACAAACTAGAGAATTTTCATTTCATGGTATACGAGAGATTAACAGACTAAGCCAAAAATGTGACATTTCAACACCTAGAATTTTTTTATATTTGAGTATTAGATTAAATTATATTCAAATCACAGGTGTTTCTTTGTTTAAATATATTTATAATTGTATTTATATCTATCTGCATGTATCCTTCATGGTTGTTTTTTATATGCATCAGTTTTAACAGTATTGTAGTATTCAGTTTAAGTCTGACACTGAAAAAGAAACAGACCTCTGCTATGCAAAAGTACCATAAAGCATAAATTATAGCATCAATAAATAATAACTTTGAATATTAACATTACTAATTAATCATTTTTATCTTTGGAGTGTCGCTTCTTATTTTCTTGCTGTATCAAGCTTTTGGCATAAAAGGAAACCTATGATGTCATATTATGTTAGATGTTGGACTTATTTTATGCAAATATTAAAAATGCATACAGCCCCTCTGTCCTGTCACCTTTAGGATGATCTGACCACAATCTTGTTCTTTTCACCTCCTCCTACAAGCCCATCCTTCAGCAACAACCTGTCATTAGAAAAACTATTAAAACATTGTCTGATGATGCTGAAGATGCTCTGAGTGGATGCTGTTGTAGATTCAATGAATGATGGACTTGGAATATACCAGGAATCAGTATACATACATAAGTTGGTATCATCTGCAATAACTGATTACAGCAGGTGTATCTAAGAATAATATGAA
>JBAMHV010000001.1:4806926-4821153 GCA_037177535.1 Pseudomugil gertrudae | reverse complement strand
GCATTGCCCTATCGTTATTTGTATAGATATCCAACTTTATATTGAGATCTGATGTATCTAATGTGTTTCTTTAAACTGCTCCTTTAATTTTTGTGAGCGGTGTGTATATATATATATATATATATATATATATATAGTATATATTAGACCAACATGTTGACACTTTGAAGCTGTAAAACCAGAACACTTTCATCTCAGAGGCCTGTTTTCTGCGTTTTACAAACATGCTCACTCATTTCTTTCCCACAAATAACCATTTATTCTTCACACATTTACTGAAAATTACAGTTTATTGAAAGGACACTGAAAGGTCAGATAACACAGATACACGTAGCTAGGAGTACTACTCAGTGCATGGCACATTCTCAGGGAGACGACCCATTGTGAGTCTTTGGCTCTTTGCCTCCGGTGTGTTAAAGGCAGAAAAGAGTGCTGAAATATTAAACGTTGAACAGTTGGCCAGCCAACTTGAGCCTCTATGTTTCAAAATGTGGAGGAGTAAATTAACCTTGCTACAATGAGTGACAAACAATAATCTAAATTGGGTAGTAGTAGTAGTAGTAGTAGTAGTAGTAATAGTAGTAATAGGAGTTCTTTTTATTTGTCAATTCATATATGTATCACAGGAAACAGTGTCAGACCTCACCAGTGCAAAGGGTTTTTTTTTTTTAGAAAGATCACACATTAAGAAAGCAGTGTCCTCACTCAAAATAAAACTCAGATAAGTAAACAACAAATAAACAATCATGAAACAAGTTACCAGTGCCATTGCTACCTTTGAAAAGAATTTCTAAACGCATGCCATTTTACTATGGTTTTCAGATGACAGTTGGAAATTTGTTGACAGTTCCAGCGTCACAGCTTTAGCAAACAACGCATATATGCAAATGTATAGCTGTGTTTGTATGCTTAAGTATGAGTTTGTGTTAATGTGTGGGCGCACATTTTTTGTGAGAGTGTGCAAGTGTGTGCTCTTAAAAAGATCCTTCTGGCGATGCAGGGTATCTGCTTTCCGATGACATGCTGTCCGCTTAGTTGTAGCTCTCCAGCTTTGTGTTTTTGCTGCTGCCTCCCTCTGCCTCCTCACTGTCGCGTGTGAGCTTTTTATTGAATTTTCCAGTCTGCGCTTGGCTCCTTTGCTGTTAGGATCAGGAGAAAGAGATTCATAATGAGCAAGGCTGAAACAATGATTCTCTGCAGTAAACATGTGATGTTTTGTAATCTGTGCTGAGAATGCCACTGAAGGTAAAAAGAAAAGTGAAATAAGAAAAAAACACAACTTTAATTACAATTCTTTTATTGCATTTTTTCTGGATGTAAAAATCTGATTGATACAATCTCAGTGCTTAATTTGTTAACATGCTGCATTAATTCAGCCATGTTTAGAAGTGGCTACTCGAGTTGATAGAGAAAATATAGATGTTATCTGTCTACAAGTGGATGGTTTTGTTTTGCTCCTGATGGCTACAGGCACATAGCCTGTATTTAGGCATCTCTTGTATAAATTTGTATAAATTAAGATAATTTATAATACATTTTAAATCAACACAAATCAAATTCTTTAACTTGTAAAGTTATCAAAAGGCTGTATGAGATGACTGAGTTGCACCAGTTTCTTATTTATTTATATACATAGTTGGTAGAGCATGCATCTCCCATACAGGAAAACCAAATGTGAATCTCACAGGTCAAATTTATTTACATAGCCCCATTGATATGTATTGTATATAGACAGATCTAGCTCTGGTTTGGAAAGCAGCTGGTACAAATAACACCTACCAGTTGGGCCCTAAAGCAAGACCTTTAATGCTACTCCATAACCAACTCATGGAAGGCATTCTGACTCAGATGTTGCCTGGTCTATGTCACATATGGAGAAACGAGGGCACCTTGATGACAAAGTGGGTGTTGTTGGTTCATTACAAGTTTCTCTTTCTCTATTTTAAATTCAACCAAACAAAATGAACTGAACTTTAAACTAGCTGAAACTTGAAATGTTGTGCAATAAATCAACTGAACTCTGAACTAGTTGTACACGTATTACAACTCCTACCAGCAGAATCTTCCTTCATTTTCCTCTTCAGCTCTTCCTTAGCTGTACTGAATCAGAATCTGTATTCAGTCTGACTAGGTGATAATGATTTTGCTAGTGCTTTGAAGAACTGATGAAGTACTGAGCAAGCTACATGACGGGTTTGTGGAAGTTAGATGTACTGTAGATCACAATGGGCTTAGTCCATCAATATCTTCTTACAAATCATAACTTTGTTAAGTTGTATCTAGGAGGATTCTTAAGGGAAAAAACTGTCAGATTGAGAAACATGTTTATTTTTCTTCTTTAATTGGTAAATACAACTCACTGTAAGAATTAAGTACATGCGTAGGTGCTTTGCACTGGTAAATGCCAAAAGAAATTACCTGAAAAGGTCAAAATTCATAAACCTTGTGCAAACACACAGAAAGAAATGAGACAGACGAGGAAAAAATAAACAAAATGCCAAAGAAATGAATACAAACAGAAAAATTAGAATAAAAATGTCCACTGAAACCTATTTTATTATATTTGGGAGAAACACTCAGCTCTAAACCAGCTGCATGTAGACACAACTTCTTTTAATGCATATGAGGTTGTAGCTCGAGGTCTATCTTACCTATCTTATTCCAACAATTTTACACCCATAAATTATTGACATGGGAACTTTTGCTTTCCTGTTGTTCCAACAGATGCCTTAATTTTTCACAATTCATTGTAAAACTTTGTGTAGAAATGAATCTGCTATATCAACAAATTGTGAGCTTTCCATTGCCAAAGTTGATGATATTCAACAGTGTGAGGCTGTGATGTTACACAGCAGATACTTAAAACCATTGCTTAGAGGATATGAAGCTAAACCAGGAGCAGAGTTTCAGTCTAGTAGCTTTTATACTGTTTTTTGTACTAAATAAAACAAGTATTTTGTCAGCAAGAGTTGAACTAAGGTGTCAGTGTTATTTGAATTTAAAGCTGAATGGCACATTGAAGCAAAGTGCTAGCAATTTCCTTCTAACAGTTTGAAGACAAAATTGGTCTCCTTTAATAAAGCTAACTCAGCTATTTTGAATAATTTAAGCCTTCTTTGGCAATGACATGTTTAAGCACTTCACACCAGCTCAGAGAACCAATTCTTGAAGCAAAGCATCTGTTTAGTGTTTACTAGTGTCACATTGGAGAATGCCTTAAGGCTTGCTGGCTGCTCACAAATTGAGTCACACATCGCTCTGCATGGCAGTGGGATTCAGTTCTATCACCTGGCTTGAAGCAAAACAAATAAAAAGGGGGCTCATCACTGTCAGAACAACATGCAGACTGAGTTTGGCTATTCAATTTAGAAAATATACGTAAACATACAGGGTGTGTGTCATTAAATAATACAAAACAATGAAGAATATTCTTTAAAAAATGTATATGATGGCGATGAGAGGAAATAAATACATTTACATACACTTTAACCTGATTTTAATATATAATTAGTTTTGAGTGTATAATGTTCACAATGAGGGGATTTACTCCTAATCTACTGCATTTCAACTTTTTAATACCGTGAATAGTTATTTACTGTTAAAATGATTCACAACTAAAATGCAGATTTTAATAATAGAAATAAAATAACCCACTTCGTACATACCAGACCTTAAAAATCTATCAATTTAGATAAATAATTTTACATGAGTAATTTTGAACCTGCAGGAGTTCAAGGTGGAATCTGTCTTACTTAAACTTGAGAAAATAGAATCTGCTATTTTTCACTGTTAAAGTGTGTGTGTGCGTGTGTGTTTCACAAAACAGAAAAATCTCCAAGGACTTTAACATGAAAATGTTCTGGATTCCATTAACTTTAGAAAGAAAATTATACTATTCTCAAAGTTAGTTTATGGCATAAGATAAAAATAAAAATTATTCCAATCACATATACCATTTTAGCTTCTATAACTTATAGATAATTTAGAAGCTTTCAGGTTTTGGAAAAAGTCAAAGAAGAAAATCTTCACAAAAACATTTAAATTCTTGGTCATTTTATCATCTGAAGGACAGGGATTAAAAGAAGGAAATAAAGAAATAAAAAAAATCAATATCATGTCATAAAGTTATGTCAATACATCCTCAGGTGAACAACACATATTGTATTGTGTAATTATTTATTGAGCGAAAACTAAGCCAAGGTCCTCAAACATTGTGTGACAAAACTAAATACAGCCTATAGTTAAAATCAATAGCTTGAACTAGTATGATCACCAGTAACTTGGAGTGTATACATATTTTCTGTATGTGTTTTCTTGTAGCAGACTTTTGCATAGCCTCTTTACAGTGTTGCTTCCGTCCAGTGATGCTCAGTACTCTCTAACCAACACCATTCTTTCAGGGAGAGGTCTGACTTTGGACTGGACCATTAAAACAACTTGATGCTTATTTTTATCAATCAATTATGTTGTGGAATTAATGTTGCGTTTGGGATTATTAAACTGTTGCATGACCCAATTTGACCAAACTTCGGCTGTTGGATATCCTTGGGTTTGATTGGATGATACTTTGATACATGCTTACATGATGCTTTGTATATTTCTCATAAATCATCATTTTAGTGTAATTTATTTAAGGGCAATTTTTCTGGAAGTTTAGTTGTTTATTAAGATGCAGTTTAACAAACCAAAGTCGTGCTGCCATGTTGTGTTTAGAGATAAAAGACTCACTTCTTTTTTCCTGCTGTGCTGTCATAGATTTTAGTGGATAGTATCGGAGACGTGTGTATAGTTTGTATAATCTTTGGAGTTTCTCTGAACCTTGCATCATTTGAGCTAAAATATCTGGGAAACCTACTGTATTCATGTCAAAGTGCTGTATGTCCTATATTTTGCAACTTAGGTTGTGATTACAAAATGTTTAAACATGATGATGACCATCTTGTTTTTATCAAATATTTTTACAAATATCATTAATTTTCTTAAACATCAAACCTTAGTTTAGGGATAGATGGATAATATTGTTTATATGTATGTAATGAAAAGTAGATATCTAAGCAAGAAGGCAAAAGAAAGGAAAAAAAGTAGATATTAAGTCTTAATCATTCTGTAGAAGAGCAGAATTATTTATTAGCATAACACCGCTGTCATTATATGCTTAAAAATAATGTTTCTTTCATTACACCTAAATTTGAATATTGATAAATAATGCATTTTTAAATGGGACATTTGGTGTTTAAACCTATTCAAATTTCTCCTATAATAATAATTCTGATATCTCAACTGGCATGACAGTTTTAAAATGTCAGACACAAGTAGTACTGATGCAACAGTGCAATTAGGATGTACTACATTAATGGAAGCTGTTCTTGTTGTCTCATTAATTTTTTTAAGTGCTTGAAACTTTCCAAAGGGAAATAAAACAACAGCAGCAACAAAATAAATTATTAAAGGTTAACTTCAGCAGAAACACCTCATGCTTGAGCTTATTAAGATCCAACTGTGCACTGTGACTTTAGAGTGCTCACATTCCATGTATTTAATTGAGTAAATTATTAGTCAAAACTCTTGATAACATCACAAAGTCCTGTGAGTGGTTTTGTGCAATTGATCTGTCGGGATGTCAATGCTGAGGCTGCATCAACGAACAAAACAGTCGAGTGTGTATTGTGCTCATTAAACGTGTTGATGTCTCTCTGATTTTAAGTCTTTTGTTGTGTTATACAAAAGATAAGCCAGTGCAAGACTACGAATCTTTTTTATTCGAAAACAACTGAACATCAGACAAGACACGCCTCAGGTATTCAGCCTCATCAATCGAACATGGGAACACATAATGAGAGCAGAGTGACAGAAATCGGGAGCGCCTTAATACAGATTGATCCACAGGGACCGGAATGCAAATCACTACTAATCAAATTGTTTACTACATCATTAATGGCAAGGGCTTTGCATGAAGGATATTCACAGACCACAGGAAAAGGGTGAGTTGAAGATTTTGTGCAACAACACAATGCCAAGATCTCTCTAGTTAATGACATAGTAAAAGATACACTTCAAAAGATTCACAAAGAAAGTTAGTCATGCTAATATATATATATATATATAATATATGTGTGTGTGTGTGTGTGTGTGTGTTTGTGTGTGTGTGTATTAGGAAATAAGGCAGAGCAAGAGACTCCCTGCATTTGACTTCACAAACAGATACCAGCTTACATATGAGAATATATTTCTCAACACTGGACAAAAATCTGAATACTATCTAATTCTTGCCACAATCCACCTTTAAACTATCCAATAACTAAATACAGAAATTTAGTGAATTTTTTTGGCACAAAACAAATTCATTGAGTCAAATGTGAACATTTGTAAAGATCTCTTGAAATATTCTGTCATTTTTGTGCAAACAGTCTGCGAGTCTAATTACGGATATTTGTCATTTGGGATGCAAGACAGTTGCTCAGTTACACAGTATTGCACCGCACTCAAATGAGATGCATTGTTTTGACGTACCATCTGCCACTGCCAAACAGGTGTGACTCAATTCAATAATAGGATGAGAAAAGCAGTTATGCATAGACTTTGGCAGGGTGCTGAATGTGACACACTGTAGGTGACACCAGCACACCTAATTTTAGATTTCTGTGGATTATTATTTTTTGGGTGGAAGTAGGAGATTTTTGCTTTTCATGCTATCTTCATTTGTTGTGCTACTTTTAACTGTGATATTTATCAAGAAACGTTTTATTATTATCATTTGGTGCTTTCAGACATGATGTAAAATTGTTAGCTACTTTTCTACAAATGATTATTATAAAAATTATAAACCAGAATTAATTCAGTTACTTTCATTCTTACATAATTACAAACATCTGGCCAACTGCATGGGTATCAGCGGATGTTTAGTGCGTTAAATATGGATTGTATGTCAAGAAGACTTGATTTTAATCCTACCAAAACTCATCCTAAGAGGTGTTGTAGAAATGTTTCACAGGTTTTGATATTAAAGTGAAGCCCACCTGCTGAAGCTCTGGTTGTTTTTTACTTTCTGGAGCCGATTCCTCCGTCTGGTTCTGGAAACATTCCCCCACGGTCTGAAGGAGGGAAGGGAAAACAGGTCAGCACAGAGTATACATCTTCCACATCCCAGCTGTGTTCAGTGCAAAAAAAAAATTAAATAAATAAATAAAAAAATAAAACATGAAGTTGGTCGACCTATATCACTAACTTAAGTATGCCTTTTGATCCTCAGAAGTAAAAATAGCTGAGGGGAGTGTTTTTTTTTCTTCTTTTTTTTAAATAACGTACATCAAAACCAGAATTATCCAGCTATACTCTTTTGTGATAAACACTGGCTCAGAATTACAAACATTACATTTTTTGCTCAAATAACCTTGAATGATAAACAGTAAAACTGATGATCAAATTATTGTTTCTAATGTAAATTATTGATGATCAAATATATATACTATATTGTATATACATAGTAGTGTGGTAGTATGATTTAAATCACCTTATTGGAACATTTTTGTCCAAGCTTGACATAATTAGCTGTCTGGTTTTTCCTCTTATATTTCCCATATATTTCTTTACATTCACCTTTCTTCAATTCTGACTGGTCTTCTAGCCCTTGCTGTAGAGAAATACCCCATAGCATCCATGTTTGGATGGAGGGATGATAATAAAGAGTTGATGCCCAGAGGCAGTTTTCCATCCATCGTTTTGGGAATTGTGGACAAATGGCTCAATCTTTGTTTCATCAGACTGGAGGATTTTACTTCTTATGGTCTGAGATTTGTTCAGATGGGCCTTGTAAAGTTCCCAGTGGACTGTCGTGTGTCTTTTAGAGAAGAATAGTTGTTCTGCACCACACTTCCATACAGGCCTGATTGGTGTAGTGCTACATCAAGTGTTATCCATTTGCGAGATTCCCCCATCTCTACATTTGTAGTGACCACGAGCCAGTTTATCTGTCTAAAACCCATCCTCCATTTAGCTGAGCAGTGAGACCTAGAAAATCTGTTCTGAAAGCTGATGTGATGAGATCTGTGGCTTGACATAAACCTGTCTCAGACAATTCTCTTGAAACATACCTGGATTTACATGGTGTATACCTTTTTAATAATATCCAAGGCATACATCAGTTTCAGTCAAGTTGTGGAAAGATTTGATTTTCCTACAAGAAACCCATCTGCATTGTAATAACTTTGTTTAAAAAAAATAATCAGGGCAACGGGTTTGTTTTGTTATTGTTGAGTACTTTGTAGACAGAGGAGATGAAAATTAATTAGATCTATGTTAAATATAAACAGTGGAAGAACACAGGAAGTGTCAAAATCTTTGGAATTTCTAGTTAACATATTTATATTAATGGGTATCACCTATACAAACTAGTGTTTCTATCAGCCACAAATTTCAGTCCACTTTAACCACTTTAAAGAATAAGTCACTTCGCTTAAATGTAATGTCTACATGTTTCAAAGCACAGCAAAAATAAACTGTTGTCTTTTCCAAACCCACATAATTAAAGCTTAAACAGTCACAAGTATAGCACTTATTTTAAACTGAGGCTTTAAGCTGTACATGCTGATATAATATACATGCTTTCTGCATCTCCTTTCAGCCTACAGAAACAGGAGAACAGGAGATGTGTTGGTGTTAACACAAATAAGTTCTAAGTTGAGGTTTTCAGTATGTCTCCTCTTATCTGTATCAGCCAGCTCCCCCTTCCTGCAGCAAAACATTTTAGAACCATTAGAAAAGTATATAATCAATTTCAGGATGCTAGTGTACATTGTTTTTGGCACAATTTTAAGTGATCATCTTTTTGACAGATGGCTTAGTCTCCACATGGATCCATCTCCTCTCTGGGTGGCATTCCTCCATATCCGCTGTCTCCCCTGATCTAACAGCTTATATCTGTAATAGTTCTTGATGGCCACTTGTCAAAATCCTTATGAACCCTGTTCGCTCCCCCTGCTTTCTTCAGATCCTCTTGATTTTAGCAAAGGCTCCTCTCTCTGAGTCTTCTTGATGACTGGCAGCTCACATTCTCCTAGATAAACTTCAAGACTGTAAGGTTCTAGGGTGTTTTGAGAAAAATCCAAATAGGAAAGGTCAATGACGATTTCCATCTGTACTCAATAGCTGCTTTTCAAGTGCCAACAAGGCAGCAAGTGAGGAGCTCTGAAGTAAGTAGTAATGTTGACATTTTCTAATCACTGCTACAGCAGCCACCACAGTTTCACTGCAAAGCTGGACCCACTATAGCTTAGAGGACAGGTGGATGGAATAGAAGAAAGAAAAATCAATTGCCCTGATTTGCCAGTTTTTTTTAATAATAGTTATTTAATTATATGAAAAAGTAGTTTTAGTCCAAATATTCTCTTTCAACTATTTGTTCTATGAAATCAAAAATTCGTCAACTAAACATACACAATCTACTTTGATGAAAAGAGAAGCAGGAGATCAATATTGCCAATAAATCTTCAGCTGATTGACCAAAGCATTAATCACAGCTTTAAAAAGCTAAAAAAATGTTGGCATGTCCATGTCATACTCCTAAAATATTACACACACAAAGCAAACAACTCTCTATTCATTTTCTATACTGCTTATTGCAATTCAGTATTGCTCAAGTGATTCCCAGCAATTAGCAAGCGAGAGGTAAGGTAGACCCTGGACATATCAGTCAACACAGAGTGACAAACAGCCTCTCACACTTACTCCTTAGGAGAATTTAAAGTGACCAATTACCTAAGATACAGGTCTTTGGATGGTGGGAGGATGCCAAAGTACCTGCAGAGAACCCACGCATAGATAAAGAGAACATACAAAGGAAACTCCACAGCCGAGGCTCAAAAAGCTACCTTCTGATGCAGGGATGTGAACCAACACACACCACCATACAGCCAACACAAAGAATGCATGCTATGTTTTTTAGCTACTGTTACCAGGGGAAACAATCAATTAACGTGCTTCCTATTTATCTGAATTATATGCAAAAAATTTTAAACAAGATTATTGAAAAAAAGAACAATATACTAAGTCTTGGGTGTCCAGCTCCAGTCCTCAGGGGTCTTGCAGGTTTTGCTCATATCCCTGCTCCAACCTGGAGGACAGCGGCCCTTGAGGATCATCTTTAGACACTCCCATACGAAGAACAATAAAGTTAAGAGTAATGTTTTTTATAAATCAAAAAGGCTTAATTTACTTAAACTTACTTAAAACTAAAATATTTTAAAAGTGAGCAGCACAAGAATATTTTTTAAACATGCAATTGTAAATTATATTCTATTCATGCCCACCAGTGAAAATATAACTTTTACCAAAGTCAGAATGAAAAACAATAACTTGGAGAATTCATCAACTTGTTGCATGTAATGAATTAAGTTTATTATTTATTAACCTGACAAGGAGACTTTGAGTAAAAGTGGCTTATGAGATTTGTGAGAAGGAGTTGACCATGAATTTAGTCAGCAGATGAGGCTCATGAATATGAACCCTCAGGTCACATAGGCCATTACACTTTAATTACTCCAAAGGCTCACCTTTTCCATCTGGCACTCTTTAACTCCGGCGCCCTCTCTCCTCATTACTCCACCATTCATGGGTGATTTACTGGCTGTGACAACTCTCTGAACTTTAGAAATATCCTGTAAAGAAGTGAGACATTTTCAATTTAGGAATAAAAATGAAAAGTGTATGTTTCTTCAAAAATAAAGTAATTAGTACTTCTCAATATAATTTGATGTGATAATAAACTGTGTCAGAGTGGCTGTTTTATATTGAAAAGAAGTGCAGCATCTGTTTAAATCCCTGCTTACTGCAGTGAACACATAATACAGCTAAGTCTATTAAAATGCTCAGAGATTTGCAGACAGTCATAAACAAATTAACTGCAAACGTTTCCTGTAACAAGGGTTCACAGGTTGTATGATACTTTAGAAGCTTAGCAGTGCATCAATTTTACAAACTATCATTGCAGTGTATGGAAATAGTTAGGATCTAATTCCAAGCAAAAGCAGTATGTTTCCAATTTCCCATGGATGATGACTACGAACACCTAAACAAGAAGTCAGTTAGAAGGCAAGGAGAAACATCAAGGAAAGAATAGCGTAAAAACAGTGGAGACAAATTGCTTTAATAAAGAATTGTCGAGACCAAAACACAAGCATCAAGAACTGCAAAGGACAGATTTTATTTTCTTTACTTAGCCCTTTATAAGCTGATATCTGCAAGTTATAGATGTTTTCTTTGCTTCAGTACATGAAAATAACTGTTTAGTGGGTGAGATTAGCAACTTCAAATAACCTTTTGACTTTTAACAGTTTATTTTTCTCTTATTTAAACTTATATAAATGTTTTACAATTGTTCAGTTGTTATTCAGTATAAGCTAAAATAATATAGGTTCTATCATTTTAGCTCATATTGGTGGGATTTGAATATATATATATATATATCCCATTTGTCTAACTTTGTAAATGAGCAAAGATCATTGATGAGTTATAAGTGTGTAATTGTTCAGTCTGTGTTTGGAATTTACTTCTCTGAGAGCCACATAAGCTGGACTGTAACAATGAGGGAAATGACCCACGGCAAAAACAGCAAAAGTAATGCTGAAACAGTGGGAGGAAAACAAGACAGGCGTTCAAAGATGAAACGCTTTTCCCTCGAGGAGCTACAACAATCTATCTCCTCACCAGCTGAAATGTTAGTGTATCCGTGCTGCAGGAAATTCTAGGTCAGAAAATAAATAGAATACAGATTTCTAATGAGTTCTATCACAGCATGCACGGTTGAGACCCCCCCTCCCTCACTCAAGTTACTTGAATTATTTTCAAAAATCTCTGTAAAAATTCCAATGGCCAACTCCGTGGGTAAACTGGTTCCAACCCAAAAGAAAATTATATAAAAAAATATGAAGGGAATCTGTAATAATGTATGATCATGACCTAAAATAAAATTTGAAACCATTTCTAAATGACTTTCTGATTAGAAGTTAATTTTTTAAAATAAATAACACAAAGTAAAGTCATTTATTTTCTATACAATTCAGGAGCCTGTCCCAGCAATAAGCAGGTGAGAGGCAGGGTATAAGCAGGACAACCTATCACAGAGCCCAACGTAGATCACGATTGTCTATTTTATTACAAAAAAGTCACACACATTTAAGATAAATTAAATTTTTTTTATTTCGTTTTGTTTTATAGGCAAAAGTTTAACTGTATTCCTGTAGAAATACTAGTCAAAAACAGTTTGAGCAGTGAACAACAGTATAAAGCTACATTATAAACAACATTCGGATTGGAGACTTAATAAGACAAACCTCATTTGTTGAAAATTGTTTTTAATTTAGACTATCACACACTCCCAAGGAACAAAAACATTGTCTTGAATTCCTTGCATTTGTACAAAATCTAAATTTGTATTGATTGGAGATGGTTTCGTCTTTCCCAGCTTAATGACCATCGACACGTCTTTTTCCAAAGTCCAAAGAAAACATTGTTTGGTTGACTATGATGGATACAATTTCACAAGCACTTCATCCAAATCAGACTGATTCTCTATCTTCAAATAACACATATAGCCTCTCAATGCTGATTCTCATGCTGACAGCAATTTTTTTTAGCATATTTTCTCTCCAGTATTACCAGGTCAAAGATGCCAATGGACAATCTTTTAAAGACCCTGTGGCAGTTTTTTCAATGAGCCCTTTTCTACCTATGCTGAATGTGGTACAGAATGTTTTCAGTCTGTTACTACCCATCAGTGAACAAAAAGTTAGATGGCTTTGTTTTGTCATTTTTGTTGTTGTTGGTTTTTTTTATATCAATTGCATGCATTGCGGTAAGGACCAAAGATCAAAAGACAATGACACTAATAAAGCAGGTATTATTTTTTCTGTCTTCTCTCAGCCATTTTCTGCACAAGAGTACAGTTAAACTGGATCAGAAGTAGTCTCTTGAGAGCACAAAGTAAGATAGCTGCAAGATGAACATAGGCAGACTTAACCTGTCACTGTCAAACCACATTCTTTTTGTGTCAGCTGAGGCAAACATCCTCTTACGCAGATTCAGTGGAATTGGCTTAACTTGAAGAAGTGACCCCCTTTTAGCCATTTCATGCATAATTTTCAAACTTTTGACAGGATCTGTCAGAATCAGTCACATTTCCTGTAAGGTAGTTGAAGGGATGGAGCATACTCAGAGATCTTTCAGTAAAAACAATTTTTTACCAAAACTATTCATCATTCATGACTTTTAAAGTAGATTGTAGCCTGCTAATAAATATACTAAACAAACAATGAAGAAATATCATTTATAAGATAGTAGCTTTTTATGTCCAGAATCATTCCTTTCACCTTAAATGCATGATTCATGCAAATTTCAAAACTGTCAAAAAAGTCTTTCTTTTATCCAAGTAAGTGAGTAAAGTACTTATGGGTAGTCACTGTCTTACATGGGATAGACTTATGTAATGGGACAAGCTCACCTTATGTGCCACTGGTGGCACATTACACCGTTGCTTGTCTAATATAAGAGGCATGTAGCTTCTGTGATCTTTTCACAATATATTATGTATTGCACAAGATTTTTATGACCCATGTGGATATTGCGATATTGTCTATTGCGGTCTTACTACAGTACTCTGACTTACTTACTACAATAACAATGTGTTTATGGCTCTGACAGCAGTTAGAAAGAAGCTGTTTTTTAGTCCATTGGTCTTGGTTTTGATGTCCCGATACAGTCTGCCTCAAACAGTAAACAACCCGGGTGGTTAAAAGTACTTCAGGATGGGTTTGCTCTCCTGAGAGCCACAAAGGTTTTCCAGTGATGGTAGAGGGCAATGATATTCTCTGCCATTTTGCTCACCCCCTGAAGAGCTTTCCCGTTTGCTACAGCTGGCAAACCACGCCCAGAGGTATTATGTGGATTGATAAAAAGATACAAGCAGTCTCTGGCTGATGTTGTTCTTTATTAGAAATCTCAGGAAGTGGAGGCTTTTTTGTGCCTTTTTTTAACCAAACGTGTGGTGTTCTTGCTCCAGGTCAGTTTGTCCTCAATGTGGACTCCCAGAAACCGGAAGTCACTGAGCCTTTCCTTTGTAGCGGAAACCCCCCAAGGCAGGAGATAAGGATCACCACGGCTGCCTACTTCAAAGCCTGCCTCTGTTGGAGGCCACAGAACTAGTCTCCTCTGCAATCCACATAGACTGGTTTTGGTG
>JBAMHV010000001.1:4790642-4806826 GCA_037177535.1 Pseudomugil gertrudae | reverse complement strand
ATGACAAATCCTAATGGAAACGCTCTGTTTCTGGGTATAATCGTGTGAGGCCAGGCGGAGTAGGTACTAATGGAAAAGCACCTTAAGTGAACTCATCACCACCTGTGATGCAACCTACTATTATGGTGTCATTTGCATACTTAATGAAGGTGTTGCTGGTGTGGACAGGGGTGTAGTCTAAGGTGCAGAGAGTGAAAAGCATGTTGCTCAGTACGAAGCCCTCGGGGAAACTGGAGTGTGAGGGATGTGTAGGTGTGAGTATCAATCCTGACTCTCCGTAGGCGTTCTCATTTTTTAAAAAAGTATCCAAAGACATGTGGATGGAGGTAGTCTGTTGTACAATAGTTTTCTAATGAGACTGTGGGGAATGATGGTGTTAAAAAGTGAACTAAAACCCGTAAACAGAAGGTGTAGTTTTCTTATGTAGTCTCCTCTTTCCTGCAGTTTTTGCTGCTGCTATGACATCATGCTCATCATTGCTAAATATGCCTTCTAGGTTGTTGTCCTGTAGGAGCTCCTCGACTTAATCCTAGTTCAATTGTGTCCAGAAATATCTAATCAGTATGTGAAGTACCTTCCATATCAAAGTAAATATGTGTAAATGTTTGGCCTCATCCCTTTCAGAACTTGCTAATGCTGTTGCTACTCTGCTGCAGGAATGTTGCTGATCCAACCTGAATGCTTCCGCTCTGTTCTACTCCTTTTTGGGAAATACACCCTTTCACCTTTTATTGGATGCGGCTCTGACAATATTGGATATCCTCCTGAAAACTGCTTTGCTGTGCAGTCATACTGCTTGTTTTAATTTGTTTTAAACATAAACATGTTTTCTGTGTTGTGTGAATCACAGCTTGTGGCCCACTGGTACTGTGTTTTAAAGCCAGCACTGGTAAATCACTCAGTGCAAGTTATAGTTCATGTGAGGGTGGATCAGTCTCTTTCTGGACTATTTTGGGTGAAAATACCATCCTAGTATGTGCTAAGAATAAAAAAAAACATCTGTATTTTAAGAATGTTAGCCTGATGTTTCTTTCTTTAGTTGTGATAGCAGCCAGATTATACTGCAATTTAGTGTTCTTTAAACTCTCTTCCATTTGCCTATTTTTATGTTACTGGTGGGACTCTTTTTAGTGTAGCTACTGATTTATTGATTGATACTGATTTATTCTTTATTCTACTCTTTATTCTATTCTTTTCAACAGCTCCAAGAGTTTTTATAATGTTGTTTTTCTGTAACTAAGGACTTACTGGGGTGGTGGTGCCTCCCTTAGGTATGATGTGAACTGTTCTGCATTTCTTGGTATAAGTGACACTCTGTATGGAGTATGTGATTTGATGCACTTCTAAGGTTATTCTGCCTCTGCAACAATTTGCAATTAATTAATCTTGTGTGTGTGTTATTTTGCGTATTGGGTTTGCAAATATATGAACCTTTTTTAGAGCAGACTGCAGATTTAAATGATTAATTGATTCTCCAAACTGAGCACATTTATTTGTGTCTATTATAAGACATTGTGTACCCCACACAGGTTCATTGCAGGAAAAAATAATACAAAAAATCCTTTAATTAATAAGTGGACTTTTATTGAGTTTCGTACTTAATATTAATCCGATTCTGACATCTACAACCACTTTATTAAAACATTTTAAAGAACACAGATAGAAAGCAAAAGAGTAAGTGCATGAAATCAGGTGATGAAATATGTGGGTTTTTCTACAGCACGGTTATCACTGGCTCCCCAACATCATCTCCCATTACTTTAAAAATTGCATACTTTTGAACACTTGGCTCTCTCCTCAAGACCGTTAATTATGAAGCAACTTCCACTCCAGTGTTGCTGTTCTCCTCGCAGTTATAAATATTTTAACAGCTCCTTCCACCACCTTCATGCATGTATGTTAGCAAGATACGGAAAGTGTAATCACTCACACGCTTAATGTACATTATTCTACATTAACTCAAAATATTGGTTTGATGCTCAAAGTGAAGTCACTAGTGGTTGGAACAAGCAACTTTCAATCTAAATACAAAGTAGATTTTAGTCTGATTGCAGTGTGTTTTATTACCCAGCTAGTAGATAAAGATTTCCTGTCATCAGTAGTTGCTAAAATAAACTCAACTGAGTAGATTACGGTGGTCTGAACATCAGCAAAAAAGATTTAGCAGTTTATTATTAGCATATGAGATTATCCATACTTTTCGATGTGATGGAAGCTGTGATATTTGTATACATGAATTCAGGTCAAACCACCTTATCAAGATGATAGAGAATACTAAACATTAAGCAGCATTTACGTTTAATGGAGATTATGTATATGCAGACCGACAGACATTGCTGTTCGGCTCCTGTGTCGGTTATGCACATAATTTGTTTTGCTTTCAAAGAGGTTAGCTGTTATACCATTGTGTACCATTGGTTAAAGAAAACGATGTCACTGGAAATTCTGGGGGATGTGTTGAGTCATACAGCTGACACAGCCAGTGAAAGAGAAAAAAATGGAGGAAAGGACACAAGAAGAACATATCAGGAGGCTTTTTTAAGTGTGTGTAACACCCACCAAAAGGTGTATGAATGCAAATGTGAAATCTGAACTTAGCAATGCCTAGCAGTGGATGATTCTGACTGAACAACCATGACAACCATAAAAGACGTGTAGAATTATAAGGGCGGTGACCTATTACGTTTCAAACAATGTCTCCATTTAGATACAGAAGGGAACATAAACGGGCCTTTACACTAACAAACTGAGATATAGGATACAATAAGCTGCCAAGTGCTTCTCGGCTGTTAATATGCATAATGACTGTGTAATCATCGAAGAGCCAAGTTCTTGACATTTGTCCCCTCAGCTGTTTATCATTTGCCATCATGTGCTTTTTAATTTATTTTATAATTATTTGTTTATTTTTACAGCTTAACTCAAAATAGATTTGGCAGAGATTTAAATGAGGTCTGACCTACCTCTGCATGCACAGGCAGAGTGAGCAGATGTAGTGCCACAGTAACTTTTACTGAGGGGCTCACTCAGGTTTTTCACACAGCCTGTCACAGTGGCAACTACTTGCAAGTAAAGTGCTGCAATTTCTATGCTAATGAAGGCAAGTCAGAATTTATTAGCATTATAAATAAACAAATAAAAAACAACCCACACATTTCTTTAGTTTTTTTTTTCTTTAGTTGTCTCTGCCTTCGTATAATGCTTATTTTTCTGTATTTGACTTGGGTGCTGAAAGGAAGATGACGGGGAAACATTTTCTTGCTTCTGCATAGTGGGATAATCATGTTTAGCTGCAAACACCAACCAGAATGTAAATGTGGACATAAAGCATTAACTATAGATAGTTTCGTATGATGGGGGACAGTGAAGGCACCCGGTGGGGATGGCGGTATTGGCCTGATAAGAAATAAAGAAAAC
This sequence comes from Pseudomugil gertrudae, assembly GCA_037177535.1. Classification (NCBI taxonomy): domain Eukaryota; kingdom Metazoa; phylum Chordata; class Actinopteri; order Atheriniformes; family Pseudomugilidae; genus Pseudomugil; species Pseudomugil gertrudae. The sequence goes on along the minus strand of JBAMHV010000001.1, from coordinate 4,803,409 downwards.
TAAGAAGAAAAAAAAAATCCCCTAAGTGCCTTGTCAAATCTCAGCACCCACGACAGAGACGCACAGTAAAATGGGACTGCTTTGAGAGGAGAAAAGCTTCTTAAAGCCAGAATTGCTTACCAGGATCATGGCAGATAAGAGACGGCAGTGCTGTGGCCAGCCTGATGATTTCAAAGCGACTGCAGCGACTGCTGTTCAGAAATCACAACTAACACAATCTCTGATTGAGGTTGACATAACTGCTTGGTGGAAGGCAAAAAAAAAAAAACATCGATTCTATAGAGTATATTCTCTAGCAACAAAATTGATGTGTATATTCTGCTTTATTTGTTTTCTGTAGCTCCTTTTTTCTGATTATTGAGGTGTGTTGAGTCACAGACACTTGTGGATGTTTTTGACGAGCAGGACCGAAATGCATCAGTAGGATCTTGATACTTGTTATTGATCTTACCACGTCAAAGTGTTTTCACTACAAAAACACAAAGCTTAGTCTGTACAGAATGCATAATCATATTTCTAAATGAGTCTTCTTGGAGTCACCTTGTTTTTTTTTTGTTCTAAAAGGGATTAAACCATAAGCCTTTAGTTGAATCTACTTTGACCTTGACTTTGAGCGGATCTAAATAAAAAACGTGTCACACTGGATTAATAATTTCCATACAGCACAAACATACAAAAATCCCCATAATGTTCTAAAATAATTCTGTTTTACTTAAAAAGCTACGTTAAGATCAGTAAATCTTGACTGCTTTCTAATTTATGACTACATTATTAGTATGAACAACTTCTGGAGTCATGTTTGCTCAACTCTTATTCTTGGTAGTAATTGTTTCCTTGCCTTTGTCTGTCTAGAGAGCCATCTTATAGGCATTGGCCTGACAAATAGCCACTTGAACAGAAGGTAATAATCGACTACCACTTAAATTCATATTGCAGACTATGCACCATGTGTGCTCTGAAGTGAGTACTTTGGTACTCACTATATTATATAATGTCACCAACCTGAAAGACTCAGTTTGATAGTACTTATGCAAAGAGTTGAAGCAGCAAAACAAACAAACAAACAGGAATAATCATTATCTATTAGAGGGGCATTTTAAACTAAACTAAATAATAAATCTTTTATTTTAACTTAGCAAAAGAAGCATATCTATTTTCTAAAATCACCATACACTGTCTATAATGATAACTTAGCATGTGAGAGCAGGAAAATAACAGATAAAAAGGAAAAAAAAGCTTACTGTTTTAGCAGAATACTACTCTGTATGTGTCTTTGGATACATTTAAATAGAAATGAACCATTATTAATGGCATTAATTATAGCTTTTACTGCTGTGCAAGACAGGCCAGTCAGAATGTCTGCTGTGAAAACAGATAATTGGTCATGCTTGTGGTAACATAAGAAGACCGTGGGATTACTCATTATGCAAACAGCTATGATTCCCACAAGGACATGCAACTATGGAACAAATCATTGCTTGAGTTTAATTCTATAGTCCTTTCTTTTTTTCTAACAGCTTATTTGTACTGAAGTTTGGCTTGAGTTGATTGGAAACTTTACAAGGTTTTCAGTGACAGCTCAAAAAGGTTAATTTAGTCATCTTTCTTCAAAAATATTTCACACTTTCTTCATTTAGAAAAAGTTATGGTTAGTTTATAGTTAAAGCAGAACAATGAAATCAGCCATACTGGATCATTACAAAATAAACAGCCACATTATTGACTGGGACAAAGCATAAATGATTGGATCACAGGCAGACACAAAAAATGGATCAATGAGGTTTTTGTTGCTCTCACACACACCGGGAACTCTCTCCTCCAATAACCATACAGGTGTATCCTGACCCAAAGAATTTGTCTAGTCAGTCGGGTTGATCAGTCTTTGGAAAAACAGCTGATAAATGACACGTCACAGTGGTCAGGTAACAGTTGTGTGAAAGACCGCAAACATGTCAAAATAAAACCAAACATCTACTACCCTGTGTCACAAAGATAAAACTTTTAGTGCTTTTAGTGACAGTTTAGTTGGCCAGCACGAGGATGCCAATGTTAAAATATCACATCTGGAAAGTAACCTAAAGTCATGTGAGTGTTACTGGCTCAACATTGCACCTGCAACTTTTGCTGGTAATGTTTCATATTGTGCGTCAAGGAATGAATACCTACACCCAATGAAAAGACTGAACTTGAAAATTGACTCGTCAATATGTTGTAGGAACAGAGGGAAATGTTTGCATATGTATTTTTTTTTTTATAAATGGCCTTTTAATCTTTGCCAAGTTGGATGAAGTTGAGAAAATAGTTTAATTCATTCTACATTTCTTATTTAGACCTTGTACATGCAGCTCAGAAGTAATGATGAAAATTTGTTTCCTTGATAGGTTTAGGCACTTAACAAAAGAAGATCCTCACATCTATTTCTGGTAACAAGTACACACAATTGGGACAAAGAAGTCCAAAACAGAAGAACAACCTGACCCCTAAAAAGTCATTTCATTTGGAACATTTTAGATTTTTGAGAGCTAATTTTGCTCTCTAAAACAGCGTTGTTAACATAAAGAAAAGGTGGTGCTTTAAAAAAAAAATAAAACAGCCTTTTTAATCACATGAAAGACAAATGCAAAGACCTGTACTGCCCTGTTTGCCTGCTGCTATAATAGCTGCTTTTTTGTCTTTTGTTCTTTTTAATTGGATGGATAAAACATGATGTTGACACAGATGCTTAAAAAGATCAGTTTATTTCCCAGGTTTTAGACTGTAAAAGATGTTAGATATGCTTGGTTTGAAAGATCTCAGGATACTTACATCTTACATTCTGTTAGTTCAAGGACAGCCAGACCTCATCTATAGTAGATATGTGATAAACTGTGCAAATCTCTCCACTGATTCATTAAATGTGAAAAAGTGGAATTTTTATAACACCCAGGCTGTCTTTTGGAAAAACTTTCATTCAAAAAGAAGGACGTGGAATACGGAAATACCTTGGCATGTGGCTGTTGAAAGGTGACTCTGGAGCTGTTGATGAGTGACGAGTATCTGAACAAGTGGGTGGGGGAGGTAGGGAATCTGTGACTGCTGCTGGGTTGGTTGTGCAGGACAGCTGAAAAGCAGATGTGAACTGTGTCCTTCAGCGCCTTCAGCTGAGACTCCTGTCCCCAAACAAGATTACACAGACAATTTCTGAATCCTTCCATCTCTCCTTCTATCCACATGATAAATTTACTTAAGCATTAAAGGCAGGGGAGGCCATGCTTTAAAGTGACTGCAGAAAAGCCAGAAGGCATCGTTAGGCAAGACATGAAGCGGAAATCACCAGAGCAGTAAAAAAAGGAAAAATAATCATCATCAAAATAATCATTTCATTTTAAATCAATAATAACAGGCAAATTTATTGGAGTAATTATTTTACAACAGGCCAAGATGTCAATACTCCCGAGATGAGCTATAGAATTACCAGTTTGACTAATCAACATTTATCTCCCTATGCAGTTTTAATACATCTAACTCCCTCTAACTGTATGTGAATAGGCACATGCATTAAGAACATATTTCACAAATGAATCCCGGTGCATGTTTTCAAAGCACTGAAGTTGAACACTTTGAATCACACCCTTATTAATGAGAAAATTGCAGGGAAAACTGATTTCTTTTTTCTGCCACACTTATCTTCTGTGCTTAAACCCTACTCTCTAAAACAGCAATTTATGCTGCTACATATATTTTATTCATTCAGGAATTGAGATGTGTTTCTCATTTTGATGCTTGACATTGCAGAGTTTAAATGGGTCAGAATACAAATGTTCAAACCTGTTGTACAAATACAGAAATGTTACAAGAGGGAAAATTCTATTACCTTATCCAGTGCTGTCTTCTCTAGTTCTTCCTTTGCTACAGTTAGCTTGTGCTCCAAGTCCAGTAGCTGCTGGCCCTGCAGAAAGAGTTTTTGAGTCAGCCTCATCTGTGCAAACAAAGCATTTCTTCATCCTTAGCTCAGCTCTCTTGTGGTATTAATCAAAGTACTGTAATGTTTGTCCTTTTTCACATTTTTATGATCACACCTACTGAGAAATGCATTGATTGCACATTAAAGTATGCACCCTAGGCTTTTAACAAAAATATTTCATTGGGATATTTCAAATTCAGCCTTCCAAATCAAAGCTTTATTAACTTTTCACCTTCTCAGGAACACTGGTACTGAATTGGATCCTGTTTTGCCTTCAGAACTGCTTTATTTCTTCATAGCATTGAGTCACAAGACATTAAAAATATTCTGCAGTTTTTGGTTCATGTTAACATTTGATGCAGATTTATTAACATTCTCACATTTGATGCATATTTATTGACCACACATTCATATCACCCATTCCACTACATCACAAAGGTGTTCTCTTGGATCGAGATCTGGTGACTGTTGAGGGTAAAGGAATAAGCCGACTCATTCTTGTGGTAAAGAAACCCATTTAAAATGGCTTGAGCTTTGTGACATGATGGGTACACTGTAGTCATAATGTTTACAGTCTATAAAAGGTCATCTGCTTTACCTGTTGCCCAGTTCTGGTGACCCTATGTGAATTGGATCCTCAGTTTTCTGGTTTTGGCTTAAAGGATTTGCCTCTGGTGTGGTCCAATGTAGCCCATCTACCATTTGATGTGTTATGTGTTCAGAGATGGTATTCGGCATACTTTGATTATAACCAGTAGTTATTTGAGTTACTGTTTTCTTTCAACCATTTTAAACGAATCTATCCATTCTCCTCTGACATCTGGCACCAACAAGGTCATCTAGACAACTTGATGGAAATTATACATTTTTTTGAGTATTCGCAAACTCTACAAATGGTTATGTGTGAAAATCCCATTTAACCAACATTTACTTAAACTCTTAAAACCCTTTCTTCCTCATTCCGATGCTTAGCCTGAACTCCAGCAAGTCATCTTGACCATGTCCACATGCCTAAATGGACTGAGTTGTTGCCATGTAACTGGCAGATATTTGTATTATAAAGAATTTGAACAGGTACCTAATAGGTTGCTTGCAGCTGTATACGCTTAAAGGCATACAGGGAAAGGCTAGTTTCAATAAATTAGCTTATATATTTCCATATGAGGATCAGCAGAGTTCTCGATGAGAATTGGTTTATTATTGATAGCTATCAGGAAGATAGAAAAAAAAACCTTATTGTGATCATTTGCATTCAGACTGTGTAAAAGTGGCCTTGGTAGGGGTAGACTGAGCCATGAACTTTTATTGGGTGTCTTTTACTGGCCTCTCAAAGTGATAAACTGCATAGGCTTACATTATGAAACATCCAAGGTCAGGTTACCAAACAAACAGCTTCCACAATCCCTGTGAAAAGAGTGAATTTATTGTGTGGCGATGGGAATGACTGATGGGTTTCAGGGAGTTTTATGGACTTGTGTCGCGCCTCAGTGAATTTTGAGAGACAACAGGGACACTTGGCATGTTCACCAATTTAATTTCCTATTCATCTTTTTTTCTGGCAACACATTTGAATAATTCTAATGATGAACATGTCTGTCACTTCTACCACTCTATGAGGCAGCTCAAAGATTTCTTTGTGGATATGTCATGCTGGAACAGAAGGATTGAATGACAAACACCAGTGTGATTTTTCATAGAGTTTGATTTCTCTTTGGAGTTTTTTTTTTTTCTCCAGATACAGTACAGGAAGTTTGGGACAACTGAACAAAGTAATTTGTAACTGTTGGACTGTACTTAAAATGAAACTCAATGTTTTTTTGCTTTAATAATGGCAAATCAAAGCCTTCCCTGATTCACAGTTATTGTCAGACCCTGCAGGTGTGTCAAGCTCTGGTCCTGGAAGGCTGCTATCCTGCACCTTTTTGTTGTATCCCTGCTCCAACACACCTGATTCATATCAAAGGGATTCAGGAGCTTTTCACCATCTAATTCTAAATGACCCATTAACTTCCAACAGGTGTGTTAGAAGGGAGACTAGTAAAACCTGCAAGATAGCGGCCTACAAGCTTAACACCTGTGCATTAAGTGAAGCATACTGAAGTTTAATTACTGGAGATTGAGGACATTTAATTAGGTATTTGTGAGTGTATAAAATAGCGTTCGATATTACAGTAGATTAAGAATTGCACAAAGAACTAATTAAGATGGTTTCAGTGAGAAAATTGTTCCCTTCCAGCTGTGGTAGATATTTTTTTGTTTTCTTTTTTGTATTTATGGACTGTGTGCAGCAGAAACACTGCAAAACAACACCAACAGCGGAGTTTAACAAAGTGTAGATTTGTGAATACTAATTTTCCCCAGGCACAATGAGAAAAAAATGCAGCCCTCTGCTAATGTGTCTTCTAAAGGATCCTAACATTTTTTGTGTGCGAATGTGAGTAGCATTACAACACAGAGCCATTACATCCATTACATGGAGCATCATCAGCAGATAGTCCTTTGAGGACTGGGGGCACGTAGCCATTGACCCAGAAACGCTGTCTTTCAGGGTTAGTGCTTCCCCGTCTTAAGCTTCATATTTTTGAACGGAGTCCATTATGGTGGTGTGGGGTCAGTCGGGCACTGGCCATTCTGCTAGATGAGACATTTGCTTCTATCAAGCTGTCATTTTTCTTTACTGCTTATTTTACCCCAAGTTTCAGGGGAAAATGTTGTAGGGATAAATTTATAAGTGAACTGATGGAGAGAAGACGATGTGAAAGTTTGCAAACAGCTCCTCATCCAAAAATATTCTCATAGGGAAACGGCAAAGTAGTTTTTAAGTGTTTGTTTTAGCAAAAAAAGGGGAACCTGCATCTCTGTGCTGTTTAGACACGGGACTGACACATGATTCAGACTCAGTGCAGCTTTCTGTTTCTTTTGGTTGTCTTTTAAATCCAAGGTTGCTGTAATGAAAACTTATCAGCTCAAGAAAACACTGATGATACTAGCTTCTTCAGTACAGCATGTCCTCTTTCTGTGAATCAATCTGTTTAGAGACAAAACTGTTCAATTTTATTTGAAATAGTTTTTCATACAGTTTAAAGCTTTTGAAATATACCAGAAAGTATTTCAGAGCAAATGCTGCTGTGTCAATGGGCTGCTGCAATGCAGTCACTAAAATGCACTAAAAACTCAGAAGAAGATCTAGAGCATATAGATGCAGACCACCAGCAATAAAGAGGCACACATCTTCTATGGCAGACTGAAATGATGGCAGCACCAGAAATTAATACAAAGATGTGTGTAGTTCATACATATTGAATGAAAAAGGGTGTGTTCAGAGAGCTATTCACTTTGGGAACCGTTTGGAAAAAACAAAATGCCGGCTCAGTAAAATCTCCAAACCATAAATAACTCGTACAATCACCCTAATTTACCCTGTGTGAACAGGACCATGGGCTTTGTTTTTCATTATTACTATGTCCATCACTTTTAAGACAGCTGAATTGAAATATGTTTTTCAATTGTGTTTTAAAAAAAAAAATCTAAGGTTATCTGTGCACTGTGACATGTGCTGCAAAATACACTTTGATATGGAACAACAGCTGTCATAACCAATTCAACCTCCTGCTGGTCAAGGTGCCTTGACAGACATCCCCCCTCTGAAGCTGATGACATTTACTAAGCTTGAGTTACTCCTTGCTACTTCCTGCTCCTTCGTCCCCTGCTGGGCTTTTGATCGCAGGACATGGGGAATACAGATGAGTTTTCAGGAGCAGACAAAAGGATCAGGGGTCAGTAGAATGTGACTCTATTCCCTTTAACCTTTCTAACAGAGAAAAAAATCAGCAATAGCCATTTGAACAAGTAAGTAAATTAGTCTCAATCTTAAAGGGCTGCATATCACTGAGAAACATGTTTTAAAGGTCCGAATGAAATGTTTGCTTGACATTGAGTGATAAAGTTGTTTTGTGTGAGAGACTGATGCAATTTAGAGACAACAATTTACAACCAGTGACACTGAGTAAACAAGTCAATACATTCATCATTCACAGGCTGGGAATAGAATAAGGACCAGAACATCCGGGGACAATATATTCAGCTCCTAAGCTGTGAACATAAAAATTCTTCCATGAAGATTGAGTCCTTTTTTTATTATTCATTTATACTGTATATGACACAGCCTCAGAAATTATAGCTTTATAACATCAAAACATACATCTAAGAAATAGAACAAGCTATTGTGCCAGAAATGTCGACTGACATTTTAACACCACAAACAAGGCCTGAAAGGTCAGCCTGTGTTCCGGTGAATGCCAATAAATATTATGTGTGAGCTCAGATATAAGAGCATTTAGTCCTTGCAATATGAGGGGCAGTGGTGTATGTGTGAATGCGCACTAAAACAGCAGTTTCTTGTTTACTGCTGGTTGCTTTGTGCTTGCAGAAGGAATATGTGAGAAGGACACACATTTCTGAAGCCCTTGAAATATGTGCCAACTATGGAAATGTAGCAATACATTGTGTCATATGTGGTTTGTGACTTGAAGATTTCCTCATATAACCTAACACATAATCTGCATCAGTTTTATCCACCCCTGTCTACATCATTTATCTACACACCTCCCTTGATTGAAAAAGATGGGCTGGATCTTGCAGAGGGGAAAACAGAGGACAAGGCTTTGCAGTATGTAGTTAAAGCGCTGGCCGACTGACATTGCTGGCTTCTGGCTTGCTGGAGGCGACATTGTAATTGCAGGTTGAATTAATTGGAGCTCCTTCCATGATGGGATCATCTCTTCAAAGTGGCTAGAACTGGTTGTTTACTCCTGGTCAGAAGCTACTATAAAACCACCCACCTTCAGTTTGAGCTTACCTTAAAAATTAAATCCTTTTTCCCATAACGCAGTTCTTTCAGTTGAGCCTGGATTTTTTTTGACTGCAAGGCAAAGATAAGGAAATAAGTGTTAGCTTATTCAAATAGCGAAATTGGTTTTAGATCATGTAGCAGGATTCTGCCAGTTCCAGCAGAAGACTCCTTTGTGAGAGTTCCCTGGGAGAAGCATTGGCTTAAAGGAAGGCCCATACTGAGGGGAAGAAAATATCAAATTTACTCTTCACTGAACTATGTAGTCAACACAATGATGCAGTCATGCACTGGCATCTTGCCCTCTGTCTAAGCCTGAATTTTCACTCCTGCTGCACACATGACTGCCGGCACTGCCACATGCACACAGGTTTGCAGGTTGCGTCAGGGTCTGTCCCATCATCGGTAAGCAGCACACAGCAAACAGAGTAGTTTTTCACTGCAGCCCACCAAAGCAAATGCAGTGACCAGCTCTGCCTGACATCCACTCTGCTGCTACACATCAGTGGACACATCCAGGACAGCAGCTGTCTTCACCATAGCCTGATACGTGGCCATGGTCAAAGCTCATCATGACGTGAGCCCAGACACTGAAAGTTCCCATACACAACTCAGAATTCCATAAAGTCTTTCAGAGTAATCAGTGAGGCTGAGAAATTTGTTTTCTAAGGTCTTTGGGTCGATATGCATTCTGAAGCCATACAAGGCTGAAGCTTAATGTTATGCAAATAAAGCTGTTTTGACTCAGTGTGAACCATAAAGACACTGGAGCTTTGAAAGTAAAGACAAATGGTCGACATAGCCTATTTTACCCATCTAGTGCCTTTTTTTTATCTATACTTAACACAGGCGGTTAACATGTGACACATGGCTTGTTCTTTCCAGAAGTACACCTCTCACAGTGATGAGGGACAATTGCACTTAACAAGGATTTGTGTACTTGACAACCACCTGTGCCTTTTTTATGAGATTTTTGATCTTGTTATTCTTGTTTACAAGGTTATTCTGTGTCTCAGGACAGCCATGTCTGTGCTGTAAGTGGATTTAAAAATAGTTCTGGGGCATCCTGTACAACAAACAAAAAGAAATTTCAAATAAAAAAAAAAGGTCAGTTTAAAATAAAACAGATAACAAACCTGCCTTTCATTCAGTATTTACTTATTAATGACACAATTGTGAAATTAAATGATTCCATTTTTAACTTCTATCAGTTAAGTGGCAAGACATTTACACTAATCACAGAACAACTCATATAATGTGGATCGTATATATGGAGAATTAACTGATAAATAAATAAAACTGCCAGACTATTCAGTCATTTTTTATTGAAAAGACTAAGAGTGAATTATGAGTGCACTCCTGGTGAATCACTGCAGCATTTTTCTGATTTTCTTCATGGTGATTCAGACCCTACATTAATGTGGTAGTAGGGGAAATGGGGGTGGACTCTTTTCAAAGGGTTAAAGACTACAGAATGCGCTGACAGCATTTTATATGCTCTGCTATAGTTCAACGTCTTCCCCAAACTTTCACAGAACACTCGTGTAACGTGTCAGTGTGACTCACTGTCTTTCTAGGGGAAATGACTGAGATGAGCAGTTACATTTTAGCTGTGTGGTCCAGGGACATGGCAAAGTGTACACAGTGTCTCTTTGCAACCTATGCACTGCAAACTTATCATTTATTTATATTTATGCTAATTATAAGAAACATAGAGTTTGGTAAAGTTTGAGATTCAAACTGCAATTTTCCTTTATTAATAAATGAATAACTTGAAATAATTAGCTGGTATTACTTCAAGATGATATTTCAAATAGTAAACGTCATATACATACAAGCATATTCAGAAATAAGCTAACTTATAAATCTCTGGAATCTAGATGTGAGCTGCTTTTCATTAGAAAAAAGGGAGTCAACAATAAATGTTAATGAAAACATTTAAAAACATTACATCTAAAAATGGTTCATGTTTGTAGACATAAAGCTCATTTATTGATGTGTTGCTGATCAAGGACACATAAAGGCTCTAAATGGTCTGCAGAGTAGCAATGAGCATGTGTTAGGACTTCTTCCTCTGTCAGGTTGTTTTGTGACTGTTCGGCGCTGGCTACATAAAACAACACGGTGCAATCTTTATTTGTCTTGGGAAATTGATCCGCCGAAGCAGACACTGACAACATTAATATTCATGATCAGTTCACCTGGTTATGTAGTTTCCATGAAGAAGAGCATGTTATATCTTGTTGACTGGTTAGATTATCTGCAGCCAGTTGTGATAAAGTAATTCTGGGTAGTGCCGCCACGTCACCACATACATTTGTCATTTTTGCCACACTGAATTTTCTTCTATATCTTATGTGATGAAAGTTATGGATCACTGACACATCAGATTCTGAGGAGCATAATCTGTCTTTGATCTGAGTTATAGATAGATTTTGGTACAATTTATCAGACTTCTTTACTGGTATAAATCAGTATGCTAAATTAAATCTGCTGAGCTCTGTCTGTCATGTCAGTCTCCTTGTTTTGCAATAATACCACCACAACTTGGTTGCCCAGCAACACTGATGCTTTGTTGGCACAGTTATTCACAGCCTTTCACATAGTTGTAAATGGGCTATAAGAGACTCCCTTTGCAGTTCTGTGTATGATATCACATTCTTTTATTTTGTATCAAAATGTCACAAAAACAAGATAAAAAGATAACTTTTGGAGGTTAAAATGGTCACATGAAGTTGAACATGCAAAGGGGTAAAATGACCTTATGGTAGTTCTAGCTTAAAGAAATACAAGCCATTATATTTAAGACAAATGTTTTATTCTGAACAATAATATAGCTTGTTTTTGATGTTGAGGAAACATATTTTTACCTCTTTATATCACTTCTAATCCTCTCCAGTTAGATTTGGGTCAAAATTACCATCAGGAGACGTTGTCCATTACTTTCTGCTGGCCTCCCTGGTGCTTCCACAAGTATGTTTCAGGCCTGTTATACGAGACTGACTGAAACAGCTCTCACACTTTTCAATGTTGTTCAGTAGCACCAAGCTGGTAAAAGTAATTATAAAAAATGTATTCTTATTAATTACATTTCTGTTTAATCAATGTAAAAATGTAAAGTTAGGAATAAAACCCGATCAGGCTGAGTGTGTAAGGCGCAGAGGCAAACGCCTCTGTGTGCCAGACACAACACCACATGACTGAGCCTCCTCTATCCACACAGTGGGCTTTGTGCCCTTTTCTGTAAAAAACCTTGTTTTGCTTTCCCTTTGTGAACAGAGAACTGTTATAACTCAACAAAAATATCATCATTTTGTTTCATTTGTCCAAAGTACATCCTGCTAGAAGCATTATGCCTTGTCAACAAGCATTTTAGTAAACTCTAGTCACACTCGCACAGCTCCTTGGAGCCCATTTTATTTAGAAAAGAAAGCACATTGTTGTTTCTTGATCTAGGAGATCAACTTTTATCTTGTTTTTTGAGGTTTTGCATGGTTGTTTTTTCAACAATTCTGTGATTGAAACAGCTTGAAGTGCCTCGACTGAGCCAAAATAAAAACGGTTCATATACATGAGAAAACTACAACAGAACAGTGGTAAAAGGCTAAATTGACTCAAACTCCTTAAAATGTGCATCAAACAAAATTAATCTGTGAGAAATTATCAACATAAATAACTCTGGCTTCTATGACAAAAGGTTTGTATGATTTCTTATGAAAAATAATGCATGGATGTTGTACATCTTACAAGACAATTATCTGGGAAAGATTTGAAGGCTAAATGTAATTTACTATATGGTAAATCTTTAAGATTATTGTCACATAGAGCTCTGAGATCTGCAGATCAGGCTCTATTGATGATTCCCAGGTCTCGATTGACAACTCGGGGAGACAGAGCGTTTTCAGTAGTGGCTCCCAAACTTTGGAACTGTCTCCCTCTTTCTGTGAGGTCTGCCAGGACATTAGATAGTTTTAA
>JBAMHV010000001.1:4751340-4771738 GCA_037177535.1 Pseudomugil gertrudae | reverse complement strand
ATATATAATTTTGAAGCTCTATTAATGTGAAAAAATATTAAAAAACAAAAATGTACAAATAATGTTCATGTGTAAATTATTAGATGAAAGAATGCTGTCAAATAACTTATTAGAAATATACCAGCATGTTTTTAATGGAACATTCCTTCTACAGTAAGAATTAAAAACAAATAAATGGATCAGATTCTTCAAGTAAAAAATGTTACTTGTAAATAAAATAGCTGCAGTGGTGGTTTCACAGATGGTAACTGCAGTTTATCTTTTTGCATACTGCAGCATTCTGGCAGCATTGGAAGGAAATGCAGATTTATTACAAGCCACCCTCAAGGTCTCAGAGGGAACACGCCCTCCTGTTAGTATGAGATACTGATCCCACATGATGGGCTTTAAGGTTTAGCTGCCAATCCAGATTTCATCGTTGACATGGTATGGCAGGATTTCTGCACTATTTTTCTTTGGCCTCTTTTGATCAAAAGAAATGTTGCTCTCTGCATTTATGTAAACTAACTGCCGGGAAACAGTCCTCACAAACGGTTTTAATCAGGTCTAAGCATCTCTGCAAATATGCAAGCTGTGGCGTATCAGTTCTAATTAAAAAAAATAACACAGCATTAAAGACTGTGTGTGGAGTAGGTCACAAAGTTGCTCATTTTGACGTCATCTGTTGCATAAGTGGCCTTGCTGATGATAAACTGACAAAGAACAGAGCTGAAAAAAACTCTATAACACAACAGAGCAGCTTCTGCCACAAAGTTTGCAGTCTAACTCTAACAATAAGAAAACACTGTTTTTCAAATCTGTTACAAGCATTATCGTCACTATGGACTGTGGTGAATGCCCCGCTGACTTTTTAACTAATCTTCTATTTCATATTTCAGGTCTTTTTTGGCTGTAAGCCTGGAAAAAAAGAGGCATTTAATAAAGCTTTGAAACTGTTTTACAGAGCAGCAACACTGGTAACAAAGGCAAACAGCAAATGACACATTACTTCTTCTATATGCACACAAATCTGAATAAAGGCAAAACTTAGTGATTTGAAGAGCGGAACAAAGAATCTCCTCCTCTGCCATTGGATTTAAAATTCCTCCGTGCATCTCCTTTCAATGAATATGCCTGCAGAAATTTACGAAGGCTTTTGTCTTTTTCCTGAAATTATTCTGGCACTTCTCTTATTATATACCAGCAGGAGGCAGCTGCAGTAGTTCTCTATTTGGATATTTTAAGTTGGCATCAGAAGAGGCAACAAAACAAGCAGCTCTTGTAAATGGTTGATATGAAGAAGCAAACCATAAACAGTATTTTAGCCTCAACTTCCAAAAATCATCTATGATTTCAACATCATCATTCTCCAACTCCTTCTTTAAGACATCAGTCTATTTGGGAAACATATATGACTAATCACTTGATACCTTGCACAGATTTACACGTTTTGCTCTATTTGTGTATTTCATTGGGTAACTGAAAGACTGTTTCCCTCATCAACTATGGCGAATGAGAACCAGCAATGCATAGAAGGCTATCCTGAGAACTAACTGGGACAAAAGACCAGAATGTACACTTAAACCAAGTGGATGAAACCTGCGCATCAGAAAACATGACAAAGTTGGTTGCAGGTGACAAAGTTATTGAATGGCTGCTCATGTCCAAAGGAAAAAATTCAGTCATATGATTTCTTGGTTTACTGCTTATTACTTTTTTGAAAGTAATCTAATAATGATGAACAGATCCTCGGCCACAAAGGAATCTAACAAATGAAAAGGAAGACTCATTTCCCATTTATACCCAATGTTACCCAAAGTATATGGAGAACCACAGAGCTCTTTGAAATACATCTTTACTTCCGGCTCTCGAGCAGAGCAGTCGCTTTTTTACTTTCCTCTTCCCCTCCTCTTGTGTGATTTGCTCTGTCTGTCTGCGTGCCACTTTTCTTTTAAGTGCACTTCTCCTCTTTTTTCTCTATTACAACATGGATCTGGTCAACTGGGCTCTAAATGATATTGATCAAGTTTATTCCACCCGCAAGGCAGTGAGAGGAGAAACTGCCTGCCCGACCGGGACCTTTCCCACAGGATATGCTGAGGACCCGTGGGCCCGCTGGCGCTCGGTGTGTGTCTCAGGATTCTCTTGGTTGAGGACGTAGAGGATTTGTACATCTTTGCTTCACGATGATGGGATTTCTCATATTTGGAGTAAGTGGATTCCTCGTGTGTTCCAAATTCCTGAAGCTGCTGCGTGGGATTGCAGCAGACGTTCAGGGCATCTCTCGCTCCCTGAAAACTCTGACTCTTGCTATCGATGAACAGGGAACAAAGTTAGAAGCTAATCTGGCTCAGGTTGGCAGATTGCTTGTGTTACCAGAACTCATTCAGGCTTTTTCCAACAGTTTTGAGCGGGCGATGGGTCGCAAGGAAGGTGCTGCAAATTAACCATCTTATTCGACTGTTTGGGCTCCAGGATCCCAGCTGCAGAACTAAAGGTCACAAAACAACGACCTGGAAACCAAAACATGCCTAATCTTATCTGGCGGTTTGGAATTTTTTCTCCTGCAGAAGCAAGTTGGATAAGCGCTCTGTCATCATAACCCTTCCCCCGTCTTCCATGGGATGTGTCCTTGCTGGATCTCCTGACGAGCGCACCGTTGCCATAGTGATGATCATACGGTGAACTGTGTACGGATTGTGGACCATACACCTCACTATAGATACACGCGCACATTCATGTCACATGATACATAGACACTTCCTGGTTGTCACTGTCTCTGCTCCACACCCCATCTAGTGAGGGTTGCCAGCATAGACTGTTGAGCGCTCAGCTTACAGTCCTGGGGACTCGCACCCCCCCTACCCTATGTCACATGAACTGTCTTTATATGTGCTTTGGGGTGAGGTGTTTTTTCCTCTCTCTACCCGTGTGTGTGTTTTTCTAATCCCCACACTTCTGCAATTAGCTGCACCTAAGTACTGTCCAATTCTGTATGTCATGTTTGTCTCTCTATGTAACCTTGGATTGGCTGTATTTGAATACTGATAGTTACAACTAGTTTGATAATTACATTTAGCTTTACAGTACCTTTATCTGATCTTGGATATTGAATTTCCCTCTGGAGATGAACACAGACATACTTTATGATACTATTGTGATTTGACACACTCAGTGTCGTGATATCTGATCTTGAATACTGAATTTCCCTCCAGGGATGAACAAAAACTTACTATTAAAAGAAAAAAATATATAAATAAATAAAACAAAGCACTAGATGGTTATTTTAGCTTCATTGTACCTTTTTTCTGATGTGCTTTTGATGACTTTTGTTTGTTTTGTGATATTATTGTGATTTGATACACTCAGCTGGCGTAATGATCTTACTGATCTTACTCGTCATTAAAATGTATTGTTGCTATATGGAACTATATGGAACAGCATACAACATACAGATTCATAAAATTATATGGACTCCGGTCCTTTTTAATCCTGTATAGCCAAATGCATCATATGTGATACTTTAAGTTTATTAGACATTTTGCATCCCTTTATGGTAGAAACTTTATTCAAAAAAGTTGTGTGCATCATATGGTACTGATCTCCTGCCCTCTGGTGAACCTAAAAAAACAGAAGAATACACTACAATAATTTTGACCCATCATAGTAATAAATAATGACATAGCAAATAATCCAATTGTTAATTTTTTCAGATTCTGTTAAAGGGTTAAATAAAGGCTGCAGATAATAAAAAATTGACTCCTGTTCAGTTGTTCTTGGTTGGGCTTTTAAAGGGTTAAAGGAGCCAACATGGAAACAAACTTGGAATGTTTTGTTTTTTTTCTTTTGCATTACAGAGATGATCCATGAAAGATTAGGAAAAATAAATCTATGTGCCTCACAACCCCCTAAAAATGCTTGTTGAAGTGTCCCCTACAAATCAGTGCACTTCAGTTGCATTGATTTAAAATGATTTATTACAGTTAACCATTTCTAAGGCTTGTTTTTAATATTGTTTTAGAAAAGGACTATAGTTGACAAGAAATGAACGTTTCATTGGTCAGATGCACTACTGTAGTGCTGATTCAGTCTGCTGACTGAGTCTGCAAGCCTGAAAGCTATTTGCAAACAGTGAGATTTATTGTGACGCGACTTATCAGACTTCACAAACTCTTGTCAACAAATGTGAGTTGACTGCAATGGAAATGCATAAATAAGGACTTAACAGAACAATCAGAGATTACCAGAATCAAAAGGCCCATTTTCTGGTAATTTCTTGCACTTGTATCCCCCCAAGAAATTCTGTTTACTCCTAGCTGCTGCAATAGTGGATTGATGAAAGGAATCTGGAAAGATCTGAAAAAAAGTGTTCAAGTGATGGGAAGAAGGCTCTTACACTGAAAATGATCTCTTAAAACTCAAGCTTTGTTGATTTATACTACTACAGCAGCTAAACCAAAATGCAAACCTGGTTACTTGTGGATACAATGAGGATTTGTTCCTTACAAGTCTTAGAAACATTTTTGACACTGACCAAGCAGAGGAAGGGTTCTGTTAACCCACTAACTCGTACCAAGCCACACTGGACTGAAGGAGAAGCTGTGAAAGGTGTGCTTTGATGGTAAAATCATAGACTCACCGACAACTTTTCAGATTTTTACCAATCTTAATGAAGAGACTCTCAAATGATTAAAAACCTGATAGCAAATTCTTTCTGTGTAGTAAAAAATAATACATTTAAAAAATAAATAATGTGAAAAAGATACAAATTGCAGGCATACAGTTTGTCTGCTTTGATGATCAAGGTTTAATATCTGAAACAGGCTGATACTTTGCCAAAATATAAACCCCAATCAAAATGTTATTGTGGTAATCAAAGCTTTATTCATCATCTACAAATTAGAAGCACCTCTAAATTTGTTACTCAATATGTAGTGATTGGGAAGTTTTACATCATCTTAGCAATCACTACTGATTGCTTTTTCTATTAAATTTATTTTTCTTCTGCATAATCTTTTGTTTTGTAATTAAGATTCTTTTCAAATTTTCCTGTTAACTCTTTTCAGCAAATCAAAGCAGGTATGCCTTCATTTGTATGCCGACAGCTAAGGTTCATTCATCAGCATATATCAATCATTGTTCTTGCACAAGAAGTCTGGCCTGATTTCTTCCACATATAAGATCATAGGATAGAGTGCAATCAGAATTTATTTTGTCTGTTCAGTGCAAATCATGATATGCACCTCATCATTCGTCTCAGTCCATTTCACTTCACCCTCAGGTTATTTCTGTAGCCATTAGCTTTTATCGCACATCAGTGATGATATATGAAATTGGCTATGATGGCTCTGAGAGGAGGCTTGCCTTTATGAAGGTTGTGTTTGTTAAAAAGAAAGTAATTGGTGAAGCTGTTTATTATATTATCCTATGAGGAATACAAATGTTTTATAGTATAATTACCTGACAACTGACAAAAACAAGTAATATTTTCAATAGATGGAGAAATGAACCATTCATTAAATATTATTAGAGTACACATGTCTCTACTTGTTGCTTTTAAATGTGTTTTACTACTTTGGTTTTTTAATAATTTTTTTTTCTTTTAAGCAATTTGTATCAAAATCAACTTAACAATTTTATCCTTTACTGACACTAATGGCAAAATATTTATATCAGCAATGTTTTAAAAAAAAAAGCTCCACAACTTGCAAAATGTAATATTAAGCCTCTATTAACTGCAGAGTGGGTCGAGATTCTCAGAGAAATCAAGCTAATTCTTAGATGTGTGATTTTTTTGTGTGTCTTTGTGACATTACATTAAAAAGGCTTGAAAAGACAACAATGACAAAAAACAACTTTTTTAGCATCAACAGCATCCATGATCCAAGTCAGTGTGGAAATCACTCTCTCTAAAATATACTCATCAAAGACTCTGAAATCAATTCAGTGGTAATGAATTAAGATCCATTCGGAGCCATAAGACCATCCTAGTGACACACTTAAAAAAGTGAGCCGTAATTTTTATTTTTTTTTATAGTGAAATACAATAAAAAGAGAACAAAAATAAGAAAAAATAAGAATGCTTTTCACATTCTGATAATTTACATACATTTCCCTATAAACTAAAAACTATATTCCTTAGTATTGATATGTAAATGAACATCAACATCTGTGATTCAATTACTTTTTTTTTTACTTTAAACTTTAATTAAAAAACACAGCTAAATAGTAAATAACAAAATGCAAGTATAGGAGAAATGGTGGATGTCAAAAGCATTGTGAAATATTTAAAACAGAATAAAAAAAAATCAGAAAAAACATTTTATAAATTAAGTTAACTTGCAAAATTTGAATTTGCTCTGGGATGAATTAACCATTTTTCAATTCATTTATTCAATTATTTTTATTTAAAATGAAGGAATTGTTACAAATAATATAATAAATGTATTTGGAATAAGTTGACTAGTATTGTTTATGGACAAATTCATTATCCACTGTATTTAAAAAAAATGCAATAATTTGCAGTCATTTCATACTAAATTCTGTGAATAAAATTTAATCTCAGAGTCAGATCGACTTTGTGTGATAAAATCCGAGATCAAGTGACAACCATTTCCTTAGAAAAAAAAGGCATAACTGATATAATAAATGCAAAAACAAGACATACTCTGATTATTATGCAGGGCAACATTCTTGATGTTTAGATCTGCAACAGAGAATGCAAACCTCAAAATGTCATCAGTGAAAGAGGGGTGAGGAAAGCAGTGGGTTTAAGAGACATTAAGAGATAGTAGCTGCTTATCAGCTTGCTTTTATACCTGCTGAGTAAATCTGATTAAATCCAGCACTGTTACAGTTGATGAGAAGAGGGATTTACAATTAAACTTTTCAAAAATGCACTTCTAATTTGTTGAGTCTCTTCAATTACAGATCAGTTAACTCTGTCTTTTATAGTTGGTACAGCTGTTTACCCGCTCTTTGCTTTGGGGAGATTATTCTGTACACTGATGGCTGGCTTATAGTAATTAGGTTTTAGAAGAAGGTGCTGGAATCCCAACATGTAGAAACTTAAATCATAGAGAAGCAGCACTAATTGTGCAGCATTAAACACTTTTTTATGCTCCTCAAGTGACTGGAAATTTCACTTAAACAATCACAACGTCTAGAAATAAAACAATGGGTAATTATTCATTATGAACTCAAATCAGGACAAAATTACTGCAGCTCATACTATTGTCTATGAAATTGTCTACTCATTTTGGTCAACAAGAGTCCTGCAGGTTCACAAATTATCACTACTGTAACACACCTGACTCAATTTATGAAGTCATTGTACAGAACATAGTAGGTTGTTAAATTTATTTGTTACTATTATATATTTAATTGCTTCCCCCCACCCCCCACACACACATAAAAAAACAAAAAACTAAATCATCTCAGGTAAATAGGAAATCCTCCACTTTGCAGCAAATCTGATGTTTGTAGAGTCTTTAAAATAATTCTAAGATGTGGATGATTCCACTTCCAAGCTCCCTATGCTGCAAGCTGATTGATGATGTCACAGCCACATGATATTTTGTGCACTCTGTCAAACAAACAAACAAACAAACAAACATATCTGGAAACCTATACATGACAGTGCTTATGTTTTGTCATGCTAAGTTAAAACGAGACTTTGCTGAAGACTTAGATAAATATGTACATTTTTGTAAAAGTTGTCATTAAAAGACATAAAAAGCAGTACCAATATTTTCCCATATGTATTATAATGTTGATATCTGCCAATTATATTGGTATGCCAATAATATTGGACCCCACTAATATTTCTTTTTTTTTTCTTAAGTGACAATAAGTAGGATAATGACCTATATGGTGTCCTTTATTAGAAATAAATGGATTTAGCAAAAAGGAATCCTCCAACTAAAAATGCCTCTGCGTCTTCCATTCAGTACTGATGAAGAACACCCTGTAAGGTAATATCCCCTAAATGTAACAATATCAAGAGACAACCTACTCTTGTAAAATAACTATCGACACTTTCTACCTATGAAGTGAAAACGCTTTTGAAGCCACCTGCTATTAAATGCAGCCACAATGCATTTAAAACAAGAATATTTTTTAAGTCTATTTTAACTGGTTTCTTTTATTACTCCAGATAAAAAGCCAAATGGCAGACCATATCATGTACATTTGCTTCAGTTGCAGAGTAACAAATGTACTGCTTTCTAAAACGTCTTTCTTTAAATTCAGCAACTTTAGAACTAAACTATATTTTGGACCTAACTTCAAAATCAAATAAGAAAAAAGCAGAAATAAGGTGAACAATTCTCTTATTATCTTTAACAACCATGAAGGAAGACAGAAGTAGAGGCCAAATTCTCCCAGAGTTCAAACCTCATCGGTAATGATTGCATCAATGATCAAATACATGTTTCAATAAAAACTGAAGCCAATTTGTGAATACACTAAAAAATGTATTTGATTGACAAAAAATAAAAAGTAAAAAAAGAAAAAAAGCATTTGGTAGCCTCAGAAAATCCTTCAATAGAACGCAAGTAATGAAGACAAGGAAAGTGGAGCTTCAGATCACTAAATTAAAGGGAATTGTACCACTTTAGCTTCAAACATGTACATATACCCCCAACATGTCTACTGCAATTCTGTTCGGCCTTTGGATTGTACGTGAAGACTCACCTCTTGTTGTAAATCCTTGATGATTTTGGTTTTTTTCTCCATCTCCACTTTAATAAATTTAATCTGAGGACAGAAAAGGAACAAAAGACACACAGTCAGACTGACACTCTAACTTTGTAAACGTGTGTGTGCATGTGTGTGTGTTTGATCAGTGAACAATCAAAGCAAAAGTAATTCAAACCAAAGTCAGCTGGGAATTGATGGTAGATGCTGTGTGAAACAGAAAGCAGTCATTTCTAAATTTACTTTGACTTTCTATGACAGTTTATTTAAACCTGCTATTTTTATCTTTTTTTTCTTAATTGTATTTGTTGATTTGAATTAATCTTCAAGTTTAAGGCCAGTTAAACCTCTCAGGTTAAAATAAATAACAGCTACATTTATTGGAGGGCCTGGCATGAGATCTTAGGCTGATTGGAGACTCTAAATTGCCCATAGAAGTGAATGTGTGTGTGCATGGTTGTCTGTCTATCTGTGTTGGCCCTGGATGGACTGGCGACCTGTCCAGGGTGTACCCCGCCTCTCGCCTGTGGACAGCTGGGATAGGCTCCAAGCCCCCAAGCGGTAGAAAATGGATGGATGATTTAAGTAAATAACATATTGTAATTTTAAAAAAAGATGTGATTCCAACAGGGCGAGATGAGCATATTCACCTTCACTAGTTTATCATATCATTTTAAAATTGAAGGAGTGCAAAGGTGTAAACTTGTACTGCTTTCTGATTCTTCAGAGGATGACAAATAACTTATCTATACAACGTGAGATGTTATTACATGAATACGTTTGTAAAATGCATTCTGTCAAACACTATCTTTCTGTCGACAGCAGTGGTTTCCAAACTTTTACAGTCCTTACCACCACATGAGAACAGAAGGAGAATAATATTTAAAATGCGATCCAGATGGTGACACAGCAGTTATAATCCACTATATGCTGATTTGTTTGTGCATTACAGTATATGTAGAGTTAAAAAGGTTTAAATCAATGTACTGTTATGTAAAATAGTAAAATAAGTCAAATAAGTCTTTGCTTCTTCCAGCCCGATGGTGGAGGGGGCCCGAGAGTGCAGCCTGCACTGAAAAGTTGTCATATTGGAGCTAAACTTCACAAAATCAGCTTCCCACGCCAAGATCATGCCAAATTTGGATATTATTTAAACTTGGCATGACTCCTACTCTGAGTGGGTGTGCGCGAGAACGGTTGATGAGAAGCAACAGAGTGACTGTAGGAAAAAAGGTGGCAGTTAGTTTAACAATAGACGGCTACAGTTGTTTTGGCTAATGGGTCCAGACTCAAAACATTCGAGATTGAAGGCCTGAGAAAACTGACTCAGTGTGGTTATAAGTGCACATTCACATCAGTACAGTGGACTGAAGGAAAAAATTAGAACCCACATAAAACCCCCCATAAAGCACTCGTGGGTCTGGACCCTGTCTTTAGGAATGATTTGTCTACAGCAGAAATAATAATAATGATTAAGAAAATAAAAATAAACAAAAACAACCCAAAAGATGAGGAAATACAATAAAGTTCTACTTCTACTAGCCTAATATATGTAAAAAAAAAGCTTTGTAATGTAGCTTTTAGCAAATATTAAAGAAGCCTGTGGTCATGACCGTTTCAGTGACAGACTGCAACATTAATTGCAGTTATTAATTACATTAATAACATTAATAAAATATTTTGATTAGCTAATGAATGTTTTATTGATTTGGATAAAAAGAGAACTTTATGGGTACTATGATATTTATCAGGCTTTACCTACAAAGATAATTTTTCAGTTAGTCAAGAAAAATCAATACAGAATTTTGAATTAAAATATTGGTATGATTTATAAATCAGGGCACAATGCATATGTCTGCCCTGACAAACTGACAGAAGGCTAAAAGCTTTCCCTTTCATCACAGGATTTTATTATTATCTATTGATTTGTGTATGTATCTTTTTTGCTTTCTTTTTACACCCCATAATTCAGTGTTACATATTTTCCACTCTCTAGTGAGCTACCCTGGGGAAGTGGGAATTAGACCTTACCAGCTGACTCACATCTCTAAGCAGGTCACGGTAAAATCAGAGGTCATATTCAATCATTGTCACTGCCCTAAAAATACTGAAAAAAGGAGAAAAAACAGAATGATAAAGCAAATATAACACAAAGAAGAGCCTTCGGCTTTATAATTATTTTCATTGCATGAAAAATACATTTAGAATAGTTGATTTGCTTCAACTGTTTAGTATATTAATTGGCAGCAAAAGCAAATGACGGAAATAATGAAAAAAAAAGTTCAAGCTTTAATTAACTGTCTTTAATTCTCCCTGTATTTGCAGGTTTTGTAAATTTATATTCAGCTAATTTAACCTATGGCCTTGCGATAGATAAGCGCAGTTCATTTATAAGTTGGCAGTGGTACAGAGGCCCTTCACTGCAATGAAATTTGAAAACAGTTTATCACCGTTCAGATGGCCACCTATCAAGCCTTAAAGGCTTTTTAACTCTGATAGAAAACCCTGTCACACATGATATTCCTCTCATGTTTTACAAAGTTAGTGTTGCATAACAAGTGTCCACTAATGTTTAATTGCAGATTTGTTGATTTCCGGGCATATACAACACCAAGGCGTTTACTCCTACGGTGAGCAAATGCCTATTTTCCACCGTGTGCCTGATTTAATAACCCTTATTGTGTCAGAGTGATATCTTTGTTTATGGCAATCCTTTTATCATGAGCTCAGACGTCTTGTTCGTGCAGTCCCATGGCTTGTGCGTGTATGTGTGTTTATACTTGTTGGAGCCAGATGGAGGTTCAAACATCTACTGCAGATGGCAAACTCCTGCTATGGGCAACTATACATCTAAAGGAATGAATTTGGTGTAAGACAGATAGGTCAACGTTTGGTCTCCTTCTGCTTATCTGTTCTAAAAAAAAGATTTTAATCCAATGCTGGATGTCCTTTACAGAGGTCATCTAGATAGTCTTAAGGACAAAAAGAAAAAGATACATAGGGCTGGTGACCTCATGCCAGGTTTGCACCCCAGGGAATAGTAAACTGAGTCTTGACAGTTGACTCACATCTGAAAGCAGGGCGATAACATCAAAGTTCATGTTTGTGCCTTTCAGTCACTGTTACAGCCCACAGGAATGTTAGAGAACAGCAACAAAAAAGAAAATGGGGAGAAAAAAACCGTAGTGCTGCCCTTAGGTTTTTACATTTAAGGGAGTCAAACAAAAAGAAAATAACCAGTTTACTGTGTTCAAAACAGTTAAAAGAATGTTGGTTTTACAGTATATAAAGCTACAAAATCAAGTTTGAGGAGAAATTCAGTAGGAAAACACATGTAAACAAATAGTATTTATATAAATGCCTTCAGTTATTCAAGTATAAAGTACAAATAGTGGTTTTGACCTGACAATGGGATACATAAAAAAATAATTAAATAACTAAAGTAATTTCAGGTTTGTACAATATTTTATGGTAACTTAGATACTGGTGATGACAATAGCTGAAGTAAAACACAACACAAACATTTTACCACTTATTCAAGAAGCTACTTTTGCGTAAACTGGACGGGAGTGGTGTGGAATATTGTATTATTTCTATCTGAGCAACATACAGTAATTTAAACTGTAATACCATACTGGGTATCCTTTAGATATATGATGGCATCAGGCATATTATCATTTCCAGAGTAGATATATATCTTCTATTAAAGCAGTTTCAATACCTTTTGCACCATAATTGTGTAATAAAATGAGCAATTAAAAGCTCTTTTATAAAGGAAGGGTTTTTGTTCTTTCTTAATGAAATCCACCATCTGAGGAGCCCCAAGGTGGTCCGGGAGGGCGTTCCACAGGTGGGGAGCAGCAGCTTCAAACTGAAAAATATAAGTTGTAATCTCCACAAAGATGTGGACTGCAACAGTGCTGTCATGCATAAACCTGTAATCTGAATATCTTTGGAATGTTTTGACTGTCCGGCATTTTGACAGGCAGCAAATGGAAAGGATGCAGTAATAAAAGCTGTTTTCCGGTTGGGTTCTTCTGTTGTGACCCTGGTTCACTGGCAATGTTTGCTGAGCACTAAAAAGAATATTGTTAATGTTCATTACATTTTGGACGTCAATGAGAGGAATACTTAGCCTGAATATTAGTAGAGGATATTTTACACATGATGCTTTGTTCTTATACTGTATTTACTGTATGCATGTGACTGACCTTTTTATCAATTGAAATCATTCAATTCAATTCAACTTTATTTATTAAGCACCACTTCATGACAGTGTCATCTCAGGGCGCTTCACATCTTATTTGAGCCAATTCATCAAAATAGCCTAGATAAGGAAAACCATAAGATTGCATCGAATATTGACTTTGATGTAGCTACATAATGACCAGCTGAGTAGTATTTATTTGTCACAGATCTGATTGTTGGTTGCAATGTCATAATTAACACCCAACCTTGTGACTGTGCATAACATGTCAAGACTGCATCAGTACAAGCTTTTTATAAATATATGAACCATGTAAAGGCTTCCATAATGTGCTGCCAGATAGCCCTCAGGGTGGTTCAGTGATAAGGAGTTTGGTGGCAGAACTAGATCGACTGCCTCTAAAGAGCAAGACAATATAAATGTTGGACAGCACAGCAAGATGGAGGACAAGCATAAAAAAAACATTTAACATATTTTTTTCAGATTCAGATGTCCTCCTGACCATTGGTTACACCACACAGTGCGACAGTATAAAAAGAGCTGCAGCTCTTCATTCAGCAGCAGCTTTTTTCTGGAGACTAGTTTTTCCCATATTTGGTCTTAGAGACTTGAAGAGAACTGTGAAGCCTTTTAAGACTTGTGCATTTTATGTGATTTACTTGGTGTAAAGATTTGGAATTTTGGAAGGTTTGGAATTTCTGTTGTATTAGTTAGAGGTGCTGCTTTCCGTGGTTTGTGAGTTTTATTTTGGTCTGTTTGCTTTTATTTGGTTTGGTTTGAACAGCCCCACCTGCCCTTCCCACATTTTTTTTTGTTGTGAACTGTCTTTTGAGACAATAAAAATCCCTCAGACTCCTCTTTCCATCTGGTACATCTTTATTTTATGTTTTGTCCTTTTCCCCCTGCGAGCCAGGTCATAACATGGCCTCACTATCCTGCATCCACCTTATATGCTGAGCTCTCTCCAGAAAGAACCAGTGGATTCTTGTTTTTTTCTTTTACTATGCCTCTTCCTCTCCTTCTTAGATGCTTTTTCACTACCCAACTTTTTAGCTTGTGATGCAGTGCATAAAACAAAACTCAACTTTAACAGAATGAGCTTCCTTGCACCAATACTTGTGTTTTCTCAGTTTCTCAGCCTTGTGGCATTAACGGACAGAGACAGCCCAGGAAATGTTCACCGTAACATCAAACAAGTAAAAATTTTACATTGTGTAGAATTATATTGCAATAATTTCTGAAAAATTGGTGAATAGAGAATAAATTGTGATGTCATGGGAGTGCACTTTGATATGAGTGCAGTAAGTCATACAGAGTAGGGGTGAGAAGAAAAAATCTGTCGACTGTGATTGATTTGTCTGTATCACTACTCTTTTTCTTTAGCTATATTTTCAGGTAATAATTAATTTAGTTTGACCTCTAGACCACACGTATGACTAAATTTTAATAACTTTTGATGAAAAAAAAATTGAAAACAAATTGTTGTTTAAGTAATATTTGTTTTTCTTGTGCAGAACAATTCATAACACATAACACTTTAAGATCCCTGCAGTTAAGAGCAGATCATCATTCGCAAACAAAGTTGCTTAAAAGTTGTGTTTCGTCATATGGTTGTGCTGCTTTTAGAATGCCTGAAACTTAATAATCAATCATAAAACAGAAAACAAATTAGCAGCTGTTTAAATTAATCATTACAAATCATCAGTTCCTCAGTTGTTCCAGCTCAGATTGGCAATAAGCTAAATACACTTGTCTTTTAATTGAAGGAAAACAACACAGCGGCGCAGTCTTTTCTTGCAGGTACACAGTCTTTGATAAGTGTTGACAGAATAAGGTGAGAGCAGGCTGTTGTGTAATAATGAGCGTGGATCACTGGTTGGCCAGTGTGACGGGTGAAGGCGCTGGTTAGAGAAACCCAGATGATGACGGGAAGGTCAGTTTTGTCTTACCGTGGCCTGCTGCTTCTCAGCTCTCTCATTTGCCTCATCCAGCTGCTTCTGCAAGGCTGCCTGGAGGGACTTCATCTCCTCTCTGTCAAGTAGGAGGGAAGTGAGAAACACCCTGTTAGCACATTCTCCTCACACTCCCAGAGCAGAGGCCTTCAACGCTCTACCCCAGAATGCTGTTCTTCCTGTAAGTAACCACAACTGAGAGTCAAGCTGATTTATGTAGCTTAATGTTTTAGCTAACTAAGTATAAGAAGTAAGCTTCAGAGTCATCTCTTTGGTTGGGAAAAAAAATAATCAGGAGGGATGGCAATAAATAAATAAAAAGCCAAAGCATGTGTGATTTGCAGGTTTTAGAGTCAAGATATCAAAGAAGTTTGTTTGAGCAAATCAGTCTTTATACAAGTCACCCTGTCCAGGGTGTACCAGCCTGTCGCCGGCTTCAGCTATCCACATTTTCTGTTTACATTTGTGTTATAGAAATAAATGGACCAATTAGGAGAAGAAGGATTATTTTATTGAACATTCCAACAGCAACTTTTTTTTTTAAATAAATTGCTTGTTTTTATAAATTTCATCCTTTTGATAAGCACTTTTTTACATTTCAACACATTGGTTGCATTTTCTTTTCTTTCCTTTGAAGTCAAATTGCTCCTTAATTCAATTAATTTCTTTTAAATTAATAAGGTTCAAAAGTTATTCCTCTGATGTATGTATTCATCAATAATTATATTTATTATGTCAAAATGACATAAAAACATAAACAATTAATAGATTTACAAAGATTTGTTAAATGTTAAATGAATAAAATGTGTAAAAGTGACAACTGTCATCTTGCAGACATTTGATTATGTAGCATTTGAATCACTCCTCAGCAATTTAACACCCATAGCATTAAGGACTAGTACGGTATTCATTATTCATTTGACATGAATGTTAAACATCATGTAGAGGCTATTTTAGTACTGCTTGATGTGACTGTGTAGAAAGAAATGGCAATGCAAAGACTAATTATGACTCAAGTTGGCACGTGATGTGTAGAAATCCCAACACAAGAAGCAGCACTGTTAAATTCCATGTAACAGCCTGTTTACTATTTCCAAGCACGGACGCATATTTAAAAGCATGAGACGTAAGTCATAGTGTAGTGAAGCGGCAGCACCTTTCAAGATACTACACCAACACTCTGAGTTAGTGCTGAAAGGAACAGCCACATGGCGCACATTTTATATGCCAGTGGTCTTGTCTCTTAGCATAAGTTCAGTCTTGCAAACATTTTTCTTCACAGCAACCAGCCCTCCACTTCTGCTTTGGCATTTCATTTATAATCCCATCTCCTGCATCGTGGACATGAAAACATTTTGCAGCTCAAAATCAACACTGTCCAAACTGACAGAAAAGAGCATAAAAGTGTGGCGCATACCTAGATGGTCCAAAGCCGTCAGCACATGACGTGATTCTCACTCTTTTGGCAACAAGCTAACTCATAGCACATTTAATCGTTGGTAGTATGAAACCTTCCAAAATAACTGCTTAACCCACTCTGTGGTAAACATTTCTGTTGTATTGCAGTTTGGAGCAAAATTATTTTTCAGGAAAGCAATCAAATGTCTGTTAAGACTTGTCAAAAATAAATGACTTTCAATGAATCACCTGTCTGAATCCACCATGATGGAGTCAGCAAGTAATCACACTTGGCAGCTGCAAAAGTTTGAAGGTGGATTAATAACACTTTGAAAAAAAAAACTCTATGACTTACAAAATGCTTGGTAGGCAACACCAAGCTAAGCTGCAACTTTATGGTTTTTAGCTTGATGACATGTGAGAGCTGCCACAGATTTGTGATGGGCTATTGATTGGCTATCAAGGTACTGCACACAAGAGGCTGGACTTCATTCAGACTGACATTTCTGAGAGCATGTGAGCCCACAAATTACACCTAATCATGAACAGACTCATTACATACAGTTTTAATCAGAGAATCCTAACTGGCAGACCACTTTAGATAAATCCTTTTTTCAGGTTGACTGGAAAAAATAAGCACTTAATCATACAAGGTTTAGGTGCTTTTTAACTAAATGAAGACCTGCCCTTTATTTTCAAATACACAGGGGGGATTTACGATTGAATCATACATAATCCATCTTCATCTTTATCCCCAACTATAAACAAACCAGAGAATGCTTAGAATAACCCAGCTTAATAATGATGAGTATTAAAGCCCCCCTCTCCCTCCGGTAAACATTTTTTTTATCATTATTATAGGTTGCTTTTTTTTTGGTAGCCTATATCTGTTTTTTTTATTTCAAATGCCATCAACAAGAAAGACTTTGCATCAAATAAGTAACTGTCATGTCTACGTCAACTTAATATAATTAGAGAACATCAGCGCCCAAAGATTCATACATGTTTGGGTATTAGTATTTGTGGCTGTAGTAGTAGTTTTAGTTGGTTGATCTGTTTTATGAAAGGACAATGTGTAAGTTTGCTGTGTTGTTTGTGGTGCTGTGTTGGCCTGGATCGCCTCAGGTGTGAGATGATTGGTGGGTGGAGCTTCCATCCAATCTAGGAAATAGTTTCAGGTTGTTGTTCTGGAAGGACCAGGGGGATTGACATGCAACAAAGTGTGAGACGCAACTTTAAATGGGACATATCATTTAAAGGGAACACATAATGGACTTATCATTCCGAATTTTTTATCTATTAAGTCTCGGTATTTGTTGTGGGCCTGCTAAATAAGGTTGTGAACCAATCACAAAATGGGTTACCCGGAAGTCCACAATCTAACTTGGCAGACCCACAGCAAATACCGTGATGTATGGATGAAAAAAAAAATAGGATTTAAAGATATATGCACAGCATCCGGTGGGAATAAATGAACATTTTTTGCATTCCTAAACACTTAGAAGTGCTAAAAAAGTGAAAAAAGTGAAGGGTATCCTTTTCAGAAACTTATATCTGTCATGCACGATGCTCCACTTTACCTCTGCTTATGGCTGAGCTCCAGAATCCTCTGCACATCCTTCTTGGCCACGGTGTCATCATTTTTCAGTGACTAAAAGAGAATGGAAGACAAACTGTTTTTCTTGCAGAGGTTTGTTAAAAACATGACAATCCCCATTTAATATTACATCAAAGTACAACAGAAGAACAAGAACAGACATAAACCTGTGCTGTACATTGTTCACAATGTACCCAAAAACCTTAGTTTGACTACGGTCATTACAGAACCAAACACAAAATGTTGCAACACAATGCAAAACACTTGTAACAAATAAAATAATTGAAGAAAATGTCAATAAATGAGTAGCAGATGTCAAATGTCGTTGCCACTTTTCCAAATTATACTGCTTTTAACAATCTGGTAATGAATGTCCTAATGAGGGTGCATGCAGATGCACAGATTGGATTCTACTGGTGCCTTAGCAGAAGCCTGATGGGTAATTGTGAGTTAGTTAGTTCTCCAATTTTCCCACAAGCTTGTTGATTGATATTTATTTGTTACGAGCTGGAGAGAAAAAGTCCAGACTTTTAAAAAAAGCCACACTCCGAGAGAAGGATAGGTTGTCCTTAAATTGCTCCTACAGTTACATTTCTGTAAAGTCCATTTCTTTCTGTCACAAAGAAGCCTGAGCCCAAATTCATTTCACATGAATCTACCAAGGTTCCAGACTGAAAAAAGAAGCAAATAGCAGGTGGTGGAAAAACATCACAGATCTGCTGCAACATTAAAAACCACAGGTGGGTAAAATGCATAACATTGATCAGAACATAATACCATTTTCAACTGGAAAACGACATCTTTGCTTTAATATGGATTGCAACTGGATGCATTAGCTATAAACACAGTAGCTGCCGAAATGCAGCCTCTGTGGAAAATTCTTCTCATACACTGCACATAATACACCACAATGCAAAATACAGCCAGCCAAAAATCTCCCATCTGAGTTTTTTTACATTCCAGTTCAATGCAAAAGCTTTTCAGGAATAGTAAACTCCTCATGTGAAGATTTAAAACTCTTTCAAAACTAAAGATCCAAATCTGAACAACTCTATCCAAAGAGTCCTAAAACTGCAATTTGTAAAACCCAAAGCCTTAACTCCTGATGCAGCTTCTGCTGGGTAACACTTTGCTTCTTTAAAATTCTACACTTAAATGAGCCACAGCAGGAAGCGAGTGACCTAAAGAATGTGTGTATTACTATTATTTAACCTGTTCATTACCAGTGATAAAGTGTATTACAGAATCGCTCGTGACCCAGTGGTAATGAAGAGGTTAATGTACAACCAGGGCAGCTGCCAACTGATGGCATGGTTGTGGCTTTTTGTATCTGCTCTCTGTTGCTGCCATCTGTTGTAATGTGCATTTTTACTTGGGAGCCAAGTGTATCTCAAATGAGCCTGTTCACTTGGATGTTACTTTGATTTGTACCACCTGCCTAAAGATTTTCACAGACCTCATGCTCACATAATTCCTGATAGCAGAGGTCCCTCTCTTGCTACATACTGGTCAAGAATGATTAAGAAAAACACAAAATATTAAAGGTTTTTGTTTGAGTTTCAGTAGACTCCTGATGTCATAGACCCAGATTTCAATCCAATCTAGCTTTTGTATCTGTTGAAATAAGTCTTATAAGGCTAATAAGTAATGGGGGCCCAATGCCACATCACAACTTTAAAGCACTTGTAGACTCCTAAACAGTACTGGGAAGTTTATTTATTTATTTATTTATTTTAATTAGAAATGATCTGTGATGTATATCAGGGAAACTAGAGAAAACACTCTTGTCCGTTGTGAGCTGGGATTGGTCATTTGTGTCAGGGGGACAGTTATGTTGAAAAAAAAGAACAAACAAAATATTTAGGATTGAATCTGTGTATTCTATGTAGATCGTTTATATAATCCATTATTTGTGCCAATCCCTAAAGGCTTTACTATTCTGACATTGAATTTAAACAGCTAGTTTAAACCAATTTTTTATAGCTTTAAAACATTCCCAGGGCTACTGTCAAGAATAAATCCTCCAGCACCCATTTTAATTACTGTGGTTGTTGACCTACACTTAGAGGGCAACCTGATTAAAATTATAAGCACATGCTCTGTCATCTTTTCCAGAAACAAAAGGATGTTTTTTTTTCCCTGTTGACTAAATTCTCTTTTAAAAGTTGATGATGTGTTTTGCCCCTGAAGAATAGATCTGCTCTACAGTGTAGCGGAAACCCCCCCAAGGCAGGAGATAAGGATCACCACGGCTGCCTACTTCAAAGCCTGCCTCTGTTGGATGCCCCAGAATTAGTCTCTTCTGCAATCCACATAGACTGGTTTTGGTGTAAAACTTCCCACCTCTTTGGACCAGAACCCGTCTACAAGCCACAGGGAGCCGATTCCCACTCAGGTGGTAATCAAATCAAGCGCTCTTTGAAGATTGGCCAAACCACAGAACAATGAAAACCTCTCCACAGGGGAGGCAGACATATGCTGCAGCTGAAGAACTGAACTCTGAGAAACTGAACTTTTAAAACAGCATAAAGCCAGGAATGTTTAGTAAATCTGACTGCCGAAGTGAAC
>JBAMHV010000001.1:4686441-4701294 GCA_037177535.1 Pseudomugil gertrudae | reverse complement strand
TCAATCAATCTTTTGCCCTCCAACAATGCTGCAAAACCTCTTGGCAAGTAGAAGTAGACACTTTTTATTCAATTTGTTTTTATTAATAAGTGTCATGAAAGAGTTGTGTGTTAATAGAAAGTTGCACTGATAACCATTTTAGGCGTCTGAATTGAAACTGAATTAAATTGTGAGGCACTTAAAGTTTTCCACTTGTAACAAACTGACTTCAGAACATATTTATTGTAATATAAGCTGCAGTGAAACACAATAAAGGTATCACCAGACATCAGGAGGTCAATTACTGGAGGTGTAACCATCATTCAATTTAAGCTTGTGAAGACAGACAAATGTTCAACTTTGACAATATTGATGATGGAGCAAAGCTGTTAATCTGTTTTTTTCACTCCACCATTTTAGTTCTAGCCATAATTTTACATTCATGGCCCAGGCAGGTAAGACGTGTTTGCTAGATATAAAACCATTTAATATGCCTCGGCGTGTTGGAGGGGCTTAATGTGATATGTTTTTCACCGTACTACAGCTTGGCAGAGAGGCTGCCAATATTACCATGAAAAGTCAGATTAAACTGTGAAATTGAGTGAAATGACTTAAATTCGACTGAAATGAAAATATTAATTGAAATTATTGATGCGTTAAAATGACAGGTTGAGACTGGATACTTAAAACCTACCTTCAAAACCCCTCACCCACCTCCCAGCCAAATTCTTTCCTGGAATATCACAAATCCTGTTGCTATTCATTCTACAGGAAGTGGCGGCACACTCATTTATTACACACAAAAGCTCAAGTTCACCATTCATTCTGGTAGGGACATGTAAGTGACTCTCAGGGGCCCATTTACTGATAGTGTTTCTTATTTTTTCTTTTCGATAGATTTGCAATACAAGCTGATACAGAAAGTAGCCAATTAAGCATTTTTCTAGAACAAGGTATTTCATTCAGATATTGCCTTATTTGTTTTTTACTACTAAATACTGGGTCATCATATTTTTTTTAGATGTTATTATATTAAGACACCCGTTTCAGTGTTATGATCCCTACAGTTTTAATCATTTTGAAAAATAAAATATACATAATTAATCATTTTGACTCAATAGTGCTGCAGATAATTTGTGATAATAAACGAAAAATCATTTTTAGCATCACAGCAAATACAGTACCTCTGCTGGATCATCACTTGCGGTTGTGGTACAGTTTGGTTTCTGCATCTCCTCTGATTAATGTTCTTGGATCTTTATTTTTATGACTGAACTTTTTTTTCCACTCTGTGCAGAAGATCGTACTGCCAGCTCGCTGTTTATGGTGAATATGCTGCCTCTTTCTGCGTGCCCTTACACATGCACCTTCCTCATTTGTCAAAATAAGTTTTTTTTGTTATTTCAACGCCTTTTAGTCTGCTTTTAGGTCCTCGCAGCTTCCTTTATGACAAATAAAGTCCATATCTTGCAGTGATCTGTATAAAACTATAGAAAGTGCTAATAATTGTATAATGTTATAATGTTTTAAACACCTTAATTCAACACATTATGACTAAAATTTAAATTAAACAAGTCACAACTTTGACTATCAAAGTCCACCTGCTACTGAAATGAATTTCTTCACTTCTCTGACACAATAACACATTGATGCATGCTAACAAAACAAGATTTCTGCATATTACCACCATTTTCAATCATCAAATTCCAACTGACAAATTAACCAAATAATAATAAATAAAAATTCAACATGTTTTTTTTTCTTTGTTCCATATATTTTGTCTAAAGGTCTAACCAATGTTTGGAATAAGCACCGCTGGCTCTTTCAACAGAGAAAGCAACAGCTAGGACAGTTTCTCTTTGGAAAAACAAGATGTCACCCTTTAAATTAGCTCATTAGTACATGGTGTGCTTTATAAATTGGCAACTGTTTGCATGTGTTTTACAGTCAATGCATTCAATGCAGTCAATGCAGTCAATTTTCATTATTCTTAATCTTCTATTTTTGCAACATTCCCTTTCAGCTCCATCTTCCTGTTGTCTGCTTATTATGTTTTATTTACCAGCTGCCTGCTTGTAGACCTGCCAGTAATTTTATCAATGTCAACATAAATTTGTCAACTTGTATTGCTGATTCCTTCCACTTATTACTATAGCATGTATTCATGCTGTGAATGTCTTACTTGACAGCTGTCAAGAGGTTATACCTGGAAAGATAATGAGTAATGTGTTGAAGCTTTGAAAAAAGCTTCAAAATATCATGTTAGAAAACAGACAATTTCCAATACAGCTACTCGCATGTGATTTACCTCGAGAAATATGAGTTAGCTAAATAAAGCTCACACAGTGTGTGGGGGAGGAAATTATTTGTCTGTGTCACCATCAGGCCGATGCCTTGCAGCGCTGTCACTAAATGAAATCTGAGGGCAACTATAATCTTTTAGAAAAAGGTCAGACCGCCAACGCTGTCAGACCTCCAGATTGAACTCTGGAGTTTTGTAAACAAACACTGAAGCTGAGGATATAGTAAATACAAATTAATAGTAAAAGTGAATAACATATAGCATATGTGTGTGTGTGTGTGTGTGTGTGGATATGTACATACAGTGTTTTGTGACACTGTAAGAGCATGGTACTGCAAAAATTCCACCTATTTACCCAGATCCCTTAAAGGAATTCTCCATTAACCTTGAAATGGTGGCTGATATTCTGCAAATTGCCACAAACGTGGAACAATTTTTCACTCTAGCTGCTTGATTGGGAAAGGGAATCATTATCATGAGAACTATAATGAGTAATACCCTACATTTGATTTTCTTTTTCTAATGTAAGAGGCAAGAGAAACAAAAGCCAGCAATGAGCTAAAGCATTAAAGCAGTACAATGAAGTAATATTTGACAAGAATAAACAGTCTAGCCTCAAATCAGTTAAACATGTCGCCCAAATTTCTTCAGTGGAATCACAAGTTCGTGTGCACATACTGAACTTGTGTGCCAGAGGATGATGAGCCATTTAAAAAGTATGGCAGCTCAGAGCAGCTGACAAAAGAAGTCAAAAGAACTTTTACATCATTATAGTTTTTTTTCTTGAAATAATTAAAGAAATCCAGTCATTTTAAAACCTAACTTTTGGAGCTCAAAATGTGACATGTAAAAATGTAAGTTTGTTATCTTGTTATACTGCAAGGGATGCAGTATAATCTTCTTATACAGAAAAATCTTGTTATACTGCAGGGATAGGATCCTGCCCCAAGTGGAGGAGTTTAAGTATCTCGGGGTCTTGTTCACAAGTGGGGTGGGGGATGGGGGGGGTGGAGCGTGAGATCAACAGGTGGATCGGTGCTGCATATGCAGTGATGCGGACGCTGCACCGGTCTGTTGTGGTGAAGAGGGAGCCGGAAGGCGAAGCTCTCAATTTACCGGTCGCTCTATGTCCCCACCCTCACCTATAAACACGAGCTGTGGGTCATGACCGAAAGAATGAGATCCCGGGTACAGGCGGCCGAAATGAGCTTCTTCCGCAGGGTGGCCGGTGTCTCCCTTAGAGATAGGGTGAGAAGCTCGGCCATCCGGGAGGGACTCAGAGTAGAGCCGCTGCTCCTCCAGATGAGGTGGTTAGGATGCCTCCTGGACGCCTCCCTGGTGAGGTGTTCCGGGCACGTCCCTGTGGAAAGATGCCCCGGGGGAGACCCAGAACACGCTGGACCGATTACATCTCGCGGCTGGCCTGGGAACGCCTCAGGATCCCCCCAGATGAGCTGGTGAATGTAGCTAGGAAGAGGAAAGTCTGGGCTTCCCTCCTTAGGCTGCTGCCCCCGCAACCCGACCTCGGATAAGCGGTGGAAAATGGATGGATGGATGTTGTTATACTTTAGAAAAGACAAAAACGTGAGGCAATGAAACAAAAAGAACTTCTGTAATTTTTCAATAAGGTCATAAAAAATTACAGGCATGGCCATTCTCAGCTTCTGTAGAAAGTCAAATCAAATTTTTTAAGCTGATTGTTTTGCAGCAATTACCTGCTGTTCCATCTGATTTGCAATAGATACTGCATGTTCAGAGATATTAAGACTAAAAACTTATTCCGACTCAGGTTTATGTTAAGAGAAAAGTCATTTTTTTCCCTTGTTGCGGCACAAAAACTAGTTAAACTTGCTTTTATGAAACAGTCTTTTATGTAAAGACCTTTCCTAAAGACAGACATTTCTTCATGTTATATGCATCCTGTTTTGCATAAAGTTCTACTTTTATTCAATCCCCCAGGTTCGTTTGTTGAGTACTGTTTAAGTTTAGCTAAGCATCAGAGCAGGTGTTGCATCGAGAATCCCCTCCTTTCTGCAATAACTCTAAAACCACCCACTCTAGCGAAATATATGCAGGCACCTGGTGGATACAAATCCCAGTGCAATGCTTTTGTGTGGACTTCCTAAACCACTGAGTTTTACACTCCCGCTCCACAGCATATTTTATCAAGCCCTTCACTGTTGGTAAATAATCACATTTTTGCCACAAATCCTCAATTGAAATACAAATTTTTTGTTAGGAAGATTCTAATAAGGATAAAGTCCTACTTGAAA
Source organism: Pseudomugil gertrudae (assembly GCA_037177535.1). Lineage (NCBI taxonomy): Eukaryota > Metazoa > Chordata > Actinopteri > Atheriniformes > Pseudomugilidae > Pseudomugil > Pseudomugil gertrudae. Next base: position 4,696,740 of record JBAMHV010000001.1, on the reverse strand, counting down.
TACTCCAATGGCAATTGAAGTTATTTTCAGAGCTGTTAAAAAGCTCACTTTTGAAACCACAGAAGACATTACAAAGGCTGAATATTGTAAATGGAAAATCATTAGTGTTGCTTTATTATGCACTACTTGTTACTAAAGGACGCCTTTAAAAAAGAAAAAAGCACAGGGATCTACTATACTGTTACATCAGTCCCTGAAAATTCTCCCAGTCAAATGTAATGAGACAACTGTCTGTGCCACAGTTCCTCTGAAGGTCAGCCTATGTGAGTCAACTGATGGTCTGACCTTCACATCTTCTGCAGAATCAATAAAGAAATCTTATCTAGAAATGTTAGCATGGGTTTAACTAAATTATGTCCAAACACAGGGGCATAAGATTTGTGGGCAACATGTCTAAATTAGAACATAATGTGAAGTATAATTCATTTAATTAGCTTGCAAGTCAATGTTTGCTTTTGATTCTATACATTACAAAAACATCTGAAGCTTACACAGTGTTTTTAGGGATTAAATAAAAATAAATAAATCAATAAATGTTAACTTTACATTTATTTGTTACATGAGAATAGATAGAGCATACATAGTACATGTAGACTTGTTTTCCTCATAAGTGTTTACATGCATACATTAGGAATGCTTAGCTACTACCTCTGTATTTACTGCAGCTGATAGCATTAATTAATCAATTTGACTGCCATGTACTGTGCGAGAGCCCTCTGGGTTTAACCAGCATCAATCATGTCCATCCTGTCATAAACTGCAGTCATGTTGCTGCCCTGAAATTTATGTTACATTCATGTAACTTCATCACTATTTGTCAGGGGCTCAGGGGCTTGAGGGCCGAATACAGAGAAAAGATTACTGTGGTATAAAATTTAACAACTTGAAATAGTGAACGTTGAGTTTGCCAAAACAGCAATTTTATGACATGGCTAATTTTTGCTATCATTCATAATGCAGCTGTAATGCATTAAAGGCCAACCAAATTTTAATACAAGTTAAAAAATATTAATATAGCATATGTGTAAATGGAAGAATTTGCCAAAAGGTTATAAATCTAAACTGTTAAAAGTTTACTTTTATTTATTTATTTGTTGTACTATTTTTGTTATCTGGCTTTTAGGATAATGTCTTAGGGACCAGTGTTTTTCAGTGTATATCCATCCATCCATTTTCTATGCTTATTCCCTGAATGGGGTCACGAGGGGCTGGAGCCAATCCCAGCTGACATTGGGCAAGAGGCGGGGTACACCCTGGACAGGTCACCAGTCCATCACAGGGCCAACACACATAGACAAACAAATTTAGAGTCTCCAATCAGCCTATCCCCAAGGTGCATGTCTTTGGACTGTGGGAGGAAGCCGGAGTACCCGGAGAGAACCAATGCTAAAAAGGGGAGAACATTCAAACTCCACACAGAAAGAATCCCGGTTCGACCCCCGCCCCAACTGAGGCTCGAACCAGCAACCAACTTGCTGTGAGGCCAACTGCGCCACCGTGAAACTAAAACAAAAACAATTTACTGCCGTCTTTTAGTTTACCAACAAAACCAAATGAAACCTGGTTGACTATCAAGGATATTCCATTCACTGCATAGCCATTGGTTCATCTTTTAGAGTTAGATGGTTGAAAATAATAACAATTATTACTGTAATCAACAGTTTGAAATAAACCTTACTGGGATATTTACTTAACCAAAAGTGCAATACATCAACAATATTTTTTTAATGTGTTCAAACTTTTGAATGGCACATTTCAGATGACCATAAGTTCAGGTACAATCAAACGTCTTAGCATTTCAGCACTGGACCAAAGGCTTTGGGTAAATTCTACACAGTGAACATTTCACTTAGGCAAAGCAGCTCTTAGAGCATTTAGGTTTATAGTGGACCAGACTTGGTATTCATTGCTGGCTGCAGTGACACACACTGATAACAGAGAATGTGCATGAGTTACAGATGTGATGCAGAGCTCATTCAAGACCTCTCTCACTTGGCTTACAAGGTTCCAATTTTCACACAAATCTCCCTATGACCAGGAGACTGAGCTGCTGAGTTGGTATTTTGATCACATTCAAGACATCTCGTCCTTCTCATCAGTTTTCCAAGACAGCCACTCTATCAAGTATCTCCTTCGCTGCATCTCTTCAGATCCTTGAACAGAACTCCTCTATTAAGAGATTGCCACTCCAGGATTCTTAACTAGGCTGAAGCATGTGATTTCATTGGTGTCTGGGAGATAGTCAACACACTATCAGATTGTCAATACACATTCTGAACAGCGCTGAGCATCTGATCACTGTTGTCTGAGGTGTGCAACATTGAAAGCTGCAGCTCAATGCTGAGAAACCATCTCACCAGATTGATTATAGATGTAATAGTTTACAATTTACAAAAAACCTGCTGCCCAAAAAATGTTTCATTTTACAGTCAAAACATTTACCATTATTTACTTTAGCTTTCTTCAAATATAGCTCTGATGTCCTCCAAAAAGAGTTGCTATTAAAGCCAAAGTGCTTTGTGTCTTTCTCAGTGTATTTCCTTTTTAAGGAAGACATGCACATTTTCCCACAAGAATATGTGTCACTTTCTATGAGTTTTTGTGCCTTTCTTTATTCATAAGTACATCAGATGGAAAATATATATTTCTCCCAAAATAATCTGAGCATAAATTTTATCTTAACGTGAATAAATGATAGTCCCATTTTTTGTGAATTTTAGAATTAATAACAATAATGATATGCAATTAATAGTAAGCTTATTTAAAACAAATCAAGGCACAGACATATTGTTTTTAAATGCTGCTACACACACATCCTATATATATATATGTGTGTGTGTGTGTGTGTGTGTGTGTGTGGGCGTGTGTGCGTGTGTGTGTGTGTGTGTGTAATGTCTGAGACATTCTCTTAGTGCAGCAATAAAATATTACATTTTGTCTGAACATGTCCCAAGAGGAATGGATCCCAAAACTCATTCAATTATAATAAGTCATTCATTTTTAGTGAGTCAGACTCAGATCATTCATTTTGGAGTAAAGCTGAGTAATGGCATACAGATTGCAGAGGACTTGGAAGAGAATAACATCTACAAGGTATGCTTTATGCAGCCTGGTTAATTCACACAAGCCTTTCGAGGGTTGCCCCAGGATCTATCATCAATGATATAAAATGTATGTCAGTTCTTTCTATAAAATGGAATGCAATGCATCCCAAGAGACACTAGGCCATGGTCAATCCAGCAGTGCTCTATTCTGTTTCTTTTTAGATAAACCATAATTCTGTGGCATTAATGCACAAGATATGTGCATGGTTTCTGGTAATTAACTAAATTCCATATCAAGAACTGAATCCATGTTCAAAATACTTAGTGGCATGAGCAAATGCATCACCAGGAATGCTCAGTCTCTGAATTATCAACAGACACACAATGAACTCATTCTAAAAGCTTGAATTTCCTTGTTTTTTTTATTTCAGAAATAGGTTGCAATTGGCAACAACACATGATGTTAGATAACAGGTTACATGCATTGCAATGACATATTTATTGTCCTGCCATGCAATTACTGTTAACATTTCTTAACTCCACCGGACTTGCGGCACCTGTGGGCCATGGGTCAACCTTGTGGACACTGTGCATTACTGGCCGACATCATCAATGATGTGACGTGTTTGACCTATGATTATTAAGAGGGTGAAGTTAGGTTAGCATTTGCTGGTACATAGGCAGATTAATTTTAACAAGTTACAAAATAAAGACACAAAGATAAAGATATCTTATTTTGGAGAAAAACTAGATCACATGTTGAAAATTCTTCTTTGTCTCAACTCTTATTTAAAAAAAACTGGTGAGGCCTTGGAATCTTCCTAGACCCCATGTATAGTACACTTGACTTCATTAACACTGGCATACAGAGGAGCAGCATTTTAGCAAAACCTTAAGGCAACATGAAAAACTGCAACCCGATGCGTGCTATTCCATCTAGCTCTGTGAAGGTAGACAGTTGAAAATTATGATGGATGATCTTGATGTCTCAGTCCCCAATCTATATCAATCAATCAAGGGGGCATTTTAGGTCAAAGTGCTCTCACATCCTTCTTATTCAGCCCGGTGTGATTTCTCTTTCCCTGGGATTATGAGCCATCTCTCCTGGGGAGGTCCCGATGATGTGCCAAGTACAGGCTGGGGGATAATTAACTCAGCTTTCCAATTAGGACAAAGCAATCCACTGAGGATACAAGTAGTGAGAGGATAAATATCCGAGCATCAACAGAAGATGATGGCAGGGGAAAGCGGACAGATGCGTATAGAGGCTCATACTACACACACAATAACTTCATTCATATCTGACTGATGCTTTGTTTCCCTTTCAAGCAGTTGTGCAATTTTTTTTAATGATACTAATCAATTAAACTGCATGTTCCTAAAATTTTGGGAGGATTTTACATCTGATTTAGTAAAGAAATGATTTAGTATTGAGATGGCACATTTTGTCATTGTAAATAATTGCAAGTGAAGTAGGGATTACATCAACAAGGACAGATGTGAAACAACAAATTTAGCTTAAAGTTTAATGTATTTAATGTTGTCACTATTACAAAGGCATGTTTGTTTGTAAATAGTGATTTGCTAACATCTGGGAGTATGCCGTCAGTTATTTATTTATTTATATATTTGTTTATTTATTTTTTGTACTTTGAATCAGAAACCCCCCCCCATCCCCCATTTCTTTATTTTTGCTGCTGATGCTATGAAAACTAGAAGTCTTTTGTATTTGTACAGAAATTCATGTGTGAAATCATTGTCTCTGTTCTCCAAACTAAAGACATTAAACATCCTTTGATGGTTCAGTACTCTGATTTTAGCTCCACAGCAATCAACCAGACTTCTATAAACACATCCAATCATGTGGTAGTTGGTTCAAATGAGACTGAGGGAAAATCTACATATCACTTTCTTCCAGATTCATCTCACACATTTTAAAGCTATAAACTAATAGCAAAACATTCTCAAGCAACTTCTGAGACAGAAGGTTGAAGAAAGATGACATTTACGAACTGCAGAGGAGATACTGAACACAGACATGGTTTAAGGAGTGCTTTTCAAAGGGTCATACAGGGCATAAGCAAGATTTTAGTGCATATTCCTCTCCTCCCTTTCCTCCTTTCTATTAAATCTTAATACCTCATTTTCCAGATTATTGTAGAAACAACAGCTTGAAGTATTATAGCATGCCATTTACATGTTAAAACTTAATAAAGTCTCTTGGAGAGTATGACACATTAGTGTCAGGAAACATACTGTCCTAAACAAGAGTAGCCATATTAGAGTTTGGAAATATTTTATTAAAAAATTATAAGAGAAAAAAATGGAAGCAAACATGATATTCTTGGTTAAATAGAAGATAAATGAGAAATGACTAGATATAAAAAAAAAATTCTGTATGACTAAAAAAAACCTTCATACTCATTCAAATTATGAATGGAGCCAGCAAGAGATGGTACTAATAATAAAAGGCAAATATCCACCCTTTACTTTCATTTCCCTTTAAAAAAATTAACCCATTCTTGCCACTGAAATTTAGAGGAACAAAAAATGTGAGTTAGGGTTCCCAAAATCTTACGTTTCACTATTAATTTCATATTAAAATAAGTTTAGCACTTTTTTTGGAATGGGGGGCATTTTCACATGTAGAACAAGGTCTGTGATGCTTCAGGTTGAGCTTTCATTATGTCCTTCAGGAGGCTACTGTTGCTCCAAATGTCGGTAATGCCATTATGAAGCCTCTCAGCTTCCAATCCTTTGCACATCAGCTTACATCACAGTCAGTCTTTGTCATGTGTAATGATTTCCCTGAAAAGGGTCAACAGGTGGTCAATCTATTTGTTAGTTGCTATAAAGCTCTTCTTGATGCTGTTTTCATTTCTTAGTGATATACAAACTAAATGCGTCCCCCTGAGGTGCACGTCACAAGAAGACAAACAAACAGGAACCGCACAGTTACAATCACGTTACACACCCTTATCTTGATTTCTAAAATCCAGAACTACTAACCTGGTTGCAGCGAACATGAGCCTGGAACAAAAATGTGGATTTTTAATGTATTATTTTAATTTGTTCTGAAAGTTTTGAAGCAGCAAGCTTGAGGAGCAAAAATAAGATAGTCAGTTTTCATAAATAAAATGACTATCACCTTGGGTAAAGCAAAATATGCTTTAATCTGCAGCTGCTGCTGGATTGATTTATGAGATTAATTAATTAATAAATCAATAGACATCAGTGACTGTACTCATCAGATCTCATAAATATCATATCATCCAAAACAAGTAGTGATAGTGGGTAAAGGCAGATGATTTTCTACAAGTAAATCATGAATACAAATTTAATTGAGGAAATACACTTACAAGTCAACAGTTATTACATTAAATGTCTCTTAGCACTTACATTATTCATTGCCTACAATGGGAAAACAACTCAATCCTCAGCTTAAAAAGATGAAAAAAATCCAAAATCCTGTCTAGAGCACCACTGGAGGGACGATCTAAACAGCAGTCAGCTGTGTTGATAGCATTACTAAGACACATTACATCCTTTTTCCTTTCCTGGGGCAAGAGAAATAGTTAAAAAATTAACAAAAAATGACCTCTTTACTTCAGTTTGAGTTATATAAAAAATAGAAAAATAAGAGAAAAAAGCAAAATCATGGACATTTGTATGTAGAATGAACAGAATAGTTCTGTGGAAATAGATCTGTTACGATTTACTACAACTAAAGTATTTCAGGGAGATTATTCAAATTAAACTCATAATTTGACTATCACCTTCATGGTGATAAGCTTACATTTAAATAAAAGTTGTTGTTTTTTTTTTCTGGATCCATCCAAGAAGCTGAGGGGCAATAACTGCTTTAGTTACGGTGCAGGTGGACAGAGATAGCAGACTTCTACATGACACTGAGACAGCCCGAGAGTAGAAATGAAGATCTATCAGCCTGAGGGTTTGGTGTTCCCTGACAGCCTGTCAGTGTCTCCAAGTCCCACTTTTTCAGTTGACAGAACAAATCAGCCTCGATTAATTCAGTGTCACTTTCCTACGTAAAAAAAAAAAGAAAGGCCTAATTTTGAAAGCACTTGATTGGTGCACATCAGAAGTGAGAATGCTGAAGGAAAATAGTATGTGTAGATGTACTGGGCAAAGTCCTCTGCACATGTCTGCTCAGTGATATTTAAATGGTGTGTTTTTGTTCAAATTGACTGTTAAAAAAGACAAGAAAGATAAGGAAGGGAAGGGAAAAATGCATTAGGATAAAATAGTTTTTAGAATTCATAACTAAAATTGTGTGATCATTTTAGCAAAAGATAGATGGCGTACATTCCTAGAACTCCTCAAGCTGCATCTCATACATAAAGTCACACTGCATGCAGCAGCTTAAAAAAAAAGAGAACAAAAGTGCAGAAATAAATACTTTTCATGTGTCGGTTTATCATCTATTTTTTTAGAAAATGTTTAATTACCTGTTTACTTCATGTTTGCGCACTAGTGATTAAAGAAAACATATAACTAATATTCACATTATTATGCATAGAATGTAATAGTAAAACTAAATATTTTGCACTGCACACATTTATTATATTTTTATATTAAGGGGGCAAAAAGTGAAAATTTTCAGGACAAAGTTTTACTGTTGCAATCATTGATCTACTGCATGCAAACCTAAACAAATGAGCCATACCTCACTCTCTCTTTCCCCAACTCGCCTTGTATCCAATCCAACATTTACATTGTTACTTACAGAGGAAGAAGCCCTCTGTGTCAAAATGTAGCCCTTCTATCTCCGGCAGTGCTCTCTACCTTAGAAATACAAAGCTGATGTTAATCCATTCCTTTCCTTTTCTTTATACGGCAACATTTTTGCCAGCAAGTTGCTGGCAGCAACTGCTGTTTCTTTAGAGGTAATAAAGTAAATGCAATTGTCAGGACCGGGAGCTCGGAAGTGGGGTGTGGACCCAAATGCAGGTGGGAATCACCGGAAGGCAGCAGGGTTGTAGATGAAACAAATTTTATTTTTACATAAAAAAAAACTTAGATTGCTGCAACATACTACTACTACTACTACTACAACACACTGTAGCTGAGTCTAAACTAATCGCAGTGTAAACCAAATGAACCCACACCCACAACTGCAAGAACCGGCTGAACACAATCACAATCAAACACAGGTGAAACTAATAACCAAACATGAAGCTTAACTGAAAACAGAAACACAGGTAACCCCAAAAACCACCACCCAAGTGTCCAAATCCTGACAGCAATATATATATATTAATATATTTCTTTAACCAGACAGTAAAATATTTTTTTTTCCTTTCAAGTCTCATCTTAAGCATTAATTTATTAAAATTGGCAATGGCAAGAAATGATATTTATTTATTTAAATAAAAAGGAGTTGAGTTGAGTGGAGCTACTTTTAAATCTGAAGTACAAGGGGAGCAAGATTTGCAAGCAAATTTGTGATTCCCTTCAATAACAGATGAAAAGCAGGATTTAAATAAACAGCACTTGTGGGAGGACGTTATTCTTAACAGAAAAATAAGGACAATACACTCAAACATGTGCAAATACTGAAGTAATTTACAATTACAAAACCTTTAATTAAAAATCCTTTGTTGACACCAAAGCATGAGATACAGTAGCTTATGGTCAAGGCAATAACGCTTGGCTAATAAAAAGTACTTCAATGAACATATATTTTTGTTTAAATCGGCATTAAAAGGAAAGCTTTTAGGTGAAGTCATTTCTTAGTGAGTGCATGCTTCTTTGCACATGTTGCTGAAGTAGAGATTTGTGCTGGATAAGAAACAGACCTCAGCATGACATTGGTTCATTTGACATAACCACAGATGCTGTTAATGTTGTGAAATATGAAGTATTATGATACTCAATACCACCAGTCTGTGAGCTGTGGTTTGTCTGCATATGTACTCAAGGCCAGTGAGAAACACACTTTGAAAAACTAACATGCAAATGCCACGAAACAGAATGATACAATAATAATGTTACTTCCACAATCAAAGTATTTGGAAATAACAGAAGAGAAAAGCTTGTCCTGGTGAAAAGAACCCAAAGCCATTCAAAAAGGAAAATATAACTTGTATTATGTAGAGATGAAGGAACTTCTTCAAAATGAGGGATTATAGTGTTTAATAAATAAATAAATAAACTTAAAATCGACAAGTGACTTCATTCAAAGGCAAGCTGAAGGGTTTTACTTGACCCTTAAAGTATTTTATAGCCAACCCCTTTAACGCCACTACAAAACATGGCAAGAACAGTGTGCACAAGATGGCACAGTAATTTAACAGAGCTCGAGGCATTGTTCAGAGAGAACGGGTGAAACTCATCCAAATAAAACCATACAGACTCTGAGAGGACTACAAAAATCTTTACAAGCACTAGTACAGTACTAGAACAGTACTAATACAACAAAGATTTTGTAATAAATACTTGCAAATACTTTAAAAATAAAAAGGCAAAGGGAGATCTGCATGATGAATAGATAATTGCCCAAATATACATGGACACATCAATGTATCCCCATTTCCAAAGCTAGGCTCAACTTTCTATCTCCAATTAGCATTTTTTTCTCCAATAGAGTACAAATTTGTTTGATCACATACTCAGTGCATGACCCACTGCTCTACAACACAAATAATGATGCACTCACAAGCACAAAATAAAGAACTCAAGGTTTTTCCTTAAAGCAAGCACAATTTATTTTACTCCCTGCAGTTGTGTTGACTTACAAATCAATTAAACTGCACGCTCAACGATTTGGGAAGCCTATTTCTAATGTAAAACTTTGAGTCCATTAGATGTATACAAAACTTTCAGGATTTCCACACTTTCAGTAAAAGTGACAAATTTGCCATTTCTCATATCTGTTTCTGTTAGATTTCTCAATGTTTTGGCTCAAATCTCATTACACAGTATTTGCATGAGTGAAATTGAAATGTGGTTTAAAGCCATTTACACATTATTTAGGATTCTAATTGAAGATTTAAAAAAGAACATGCAATATGACATTTGAAATATCACCTAACAGTAAATGCTCTTTTACCAGTGAATGAATTCAGTTTAAATACCAAGATGTGGCAAAAAAAACTTATTTAAAAATAAAAAGGAAAAAAAATAGGCACCGAAGGTTTTAAAAGCATACTGTTAATGAGAAAATTTGAAAAAGACTGGGAGTAAAATTATCCAACTAATTTTATTTTGTGGAACTGATTCACAGCTTATATAT
>JBAMHV010000001.1:4632992-4660944 GCA_037177535.1 Pseudomugil gertrudae | reverse complement strand
TGTGTGGGGTTGATCCATGGGGTGGACGTCTGGTGCGCTGGGGTGTGGGCTGGCCTCCGCGGGGTGGGGGTCTGGGTCTGGGTGCTCTGGCTCCTCGCGGGCGCTGGTCGGCTCCTCTGCCTGTGGGGGTGGGGTGGGGGGTCGCGTTCGGGGTCCTGGGGCGGCGCTTTGCCTGCCCTGGGCGGCCGGTGCCCCAAGGGGTTGGCAATTCCCAACCTGGACCCACTGGGGCCTGTTCTCCCTGACTGCGGGGGGCTTCGGCTGGGACCTTCCATTTGCTGCCCCCTGGGCGGATCCTGGGTTTGTCCTGGGGTGGGGTGGCTGGGGTCCCTGCTAGGGGATGGCTGCTGGTTGCCCTGGCCTCGTGTGACCCTGGCATGCCTTTGACTTTGGAGGAAGGGGGTCGACTTGGCATGATCACCTCTCTCTGAGCACTTTTCACCCCGTACGCTCGGCATGTTTACAGTCACTGAGATGTTCATTAGGTTTATCCAGGTTCAACATGTTTTGCTTGTTCATTTATGGCGTAGGTAGCACTTGCAGATCTTTAACCCCTGTGGGGCCCCGGGAGAGATATATTTTGTTTTGTGTGCAGGTGTAGCGAATGGAGTGGCGTTTGATCAGATTGCAGTGTTTCCTTTGTGGTGTCTCTCTCTTCTATTTGTGTTTCTGTGTTTTTTTTAACTATCTTCTGTCTTTCTATCTTCTCTTCAATTCCGGTCGGTCCAGCTAAATACATAAATCATATGGAACACATAATGGTCCAAAATAAATAAAGAATTCTGATTGCCAAGAGGATCTCTGTATATACATATATATGATGATCCTCTTGGAAGAGCAAATTTGCTCAGTACAATACAGCAGCCAGACAATCATTCTGACTGCTTTGATGCTGAACAAAAAAAAAAGTTTCAAATCTAGTCAACCAGGTAGGGGTCTACTCCCATCCTGCTCTTTTTGTCTAGGAGAATAGGGGGCTAGAGATTGTAATAAAGGCACTGGAGAAATTCTAAAAGAGAATCCTCACAGGGCTACTTCCCCTATCGAGATGGGAGTGGGTTCAATGCAACAGGTAAAGGAAGGCATCCTCTACAGCAACACCTTGCTGATACACAAACTGCAGTTGGTCCTGGGGATGTTGCACCTGGGGTCTGAGAAGGCTGAGGAAATATCTCATGCATCCCGGTAAATACCACAAAGCAGATAATTACACTATAATAATTTTTACCTCTTACATGGTAATAAATAGTAAATATACAAAAAAATAAAATGAGTTTTTTCTGATTTTGTTAAAGAGTCAAATAAAGTTGGCAGAATTTTCAAATGAGATGTTTCTACTCAGTTAATAATTCACGCATTAATGGGTTAAAGAATAGTTGATGTGCATAAGCCCCTCATTACAGAGATGAATGAACATTTAAGAGTTTAGTAGTGCAAAAACCATAGGCACTTTTCCAAGGGATGTAAAAAAAAACAGTAATACGGCCAGATGATTCTCCCTCCGATACTCTCTCAAGTGGATGAGAGCTTGTCTAGGGCACAAAAGGAGGGCAGCCTGAATGCTTGACCCCTCAGTGTCAGGATCTTGGATCTTGTTTTGCAATATTATAGGGAGAGGTCACAGCAAATAATATGCTATTCTGAATGATTGCTGTTATCCTATGATGACAAACATTCCACCCGGATTAGGGTGGTCTCTTATAGGACAACGATGCCTCCATCTAATGGGCAAGAGCAATCGCTTAAGGAATAGAGCAGTATGAATATGATGTAAATCACTGGCAATGGCCATTACAGTTACCATATTCTTGATTAGTGTCATCGTTTATTGGAAATATTGGACAAACCCATCAGACATTGCTCTTCACTACCATCATCAAGACATCAAATGTTGAGCACCTTCACAAGAATACCCCCCCCAAAAAAAAAAAAAAAAAAAATCCATGCGCCAACTTTTTCTAAAACTACTCTGGTAGCAGGTGGTGGACAACACTTTATTAAGCTACTATGTAGATATTTCCTTATTTTGATTCATTTAGTCACCAGTTTGTAGCTTGTGTTCATGATTCACCTGTCACATATAAGCTATTTAGTGCAACACATCTCCAACAGGAAATGTCCTGCCAACAGAAATGGTGTAGCAAAGGCAGATAACTAATCAATTATTCATTGAGAAAACACAAAGAAATAGTATAATGTCCATTTTTTTTATCTCTAAACAGCTTAGAGTATTACTATTTGTAATTCATTTCAAGTGGATTAATTTGTCAGTGTTTAAAGCCATGTTGTGACCACGTTGTTAGCTGATAAAAATGTCAAGGCATGTTTGTTACTAGAGGGGAATGTTAATTCTCTGCTAAACCTTTTAAGACCAAGTTAATGGCAGGTCAGATAAGTTTCACTGCATAAATTAAGCCTGCCATATACTCTGTTTCAGTCCTTTCTAAATTCTATGACTCTTAGAGCACCAAGACTTGTTTTGTTTGAGGAGATTGGTACCATCCTTGGTAATGCCAATAGTTCTTCATTAGACAATTCACTTCAAACATGCTTGACTTTTACTTCAAGCAAATATCTAGTGTCTGGCATGCCCCACTGGAGGTTGATGCTATTCAAGCAAATGTTCTAGCAAGTTTGATAGCAAGTAATCTACGGTATATACTTTCAGTGTTTAAAGAATAAACACTGCTGTCATTTTAAATGCTATTGAACACAGTACCTGCAAAGTAGCCTTGAATATTAGGACCTTGCTGAGTCTCTACTCTGAAACAATCTTGGTTCTGTTAATTACTTTCTCATTTGTTGGTGCCACCCAAGGCTTTGTTTATTGTGCTGCACTTTATTACTGTCATGAAGCCAGTTTGGTTGCAATGGTGTGACCATTACATCACATCCTTTGAATTTTAATTATCATACGCCATTTGATTTGTGCTGAGGACATTACCAGGCTGCACAAATATCTGTTTGTGTCACTCTTAGGATGTCACCCCTGAAAGTCATCCATCTAATCATCTCTGCTGGAATGTTGTTTGGCGGCATAAGAAAATGGGAAGTCATTTTATTGCCAAATAGTTTTTTTATGCAAAAGCTAAATTATTACAGAGAGCCCATGCTTATATGAAAGTGTCTGTACTGTTACATACAAAGCAGACCATTATCTGTCTGCTTGCTTGTTTTAGCCTATGCAAACATGTATACAGTTTTTAATCTACTTATGCAAGTGTCTCTTTTAGACCACTGTAAAGTATCTTTGAGTTTTAACGAAAAGCGCAAAACAAAATTATTATTATTACCATTGTGCTTGTCACAGTACACATGCACTGGATTTCTGTTTGGGTATTACAAAGAAGGAAATGAAAAAAAAACATACCTGAATTAAATAACCAATACTGGAAAATCAGCTGCATTATACAGTATATAATTACACTTCATTTCTCCATGTCCTAAGCAAGTCAGCTCATTCAAGTCTATTGAGCATTTTAATAGAAGCATAATTTCACTCTCAACCACATAACAGAAACAGAAAGCCAAAAAGCTTTGATGTTGTAATATTCCTTTCTAGAAAACATGTTGACATCATTTTTAAGTCTAATTTGTGACTACATTTGCTTTGTAACGACACAAGTGACATTTCTTGCTTAAAATTTTCACCACACTCCACCAACCTGCTCGGCTGCACAAAGCACAAATGAAAAGGGATGAAAATAAGTTCAAATCTAGCATATTTTCAAATGAAGCTCTTGTTCATTTAGATCAGGGATCTCCAAATCCGGTTCTCAAGGGCCGCTGTCCTGCAGGTATTAAAAGTTTCCGAACTGAAATACACCTGATTCATATTAAATTGATCTCTACAGCGTGTTGTCACAACTCTCACAAGTCTGTTAATGACCCATTTGAATGAGGTGTGTTACTGCAGGGAAGCATGGAATACTTACAGGACCCCGGCCTTCGAGGACTGGATTTGGAGATCCCTGATTTGGATGATGGAGTTCTGACTGATAAATTCTGACAAATGTAAACATACCAAAGCTTACATAAAGGAAAACTATGTTACTTGAACTCATACTGTTACCTTCCTCCGTGGTAACTATATGAAACAGATCATTGGTGGGAAAAAAAAATAGTTTCTCTGTCTTTTTTTTAAATGCTCCCTATGCAATTTGCCAGGACAAATGTCTTACCGATGACAATCACTGCCAGCTGCCATAAGGGTTACTTTGCTTTCATCAAAATGTGTCAAGCTACTCATTGTCTTCCCAAGGTTACCAGGTTCTTCTTTAAATAAAAAAAGAGAGATGTGCGACATATTGCTATGCCTTACACATTTTAACTCTTACCAACCTTAGCCAGGGTTAAGAAGAGGTTATTTCTACTGATTATCCCTGTGTAAGGATACTATTATCTCCCCCTGATTAATAAACCTAAATCTACATCAACTCAATGCTGCACACAGTGCCTCTACATCTTTACATTTCATACCCCCATGAATGAAAACAAATTCAGGGAGTGCATATTTTTTTTTCCCAAAACATCGCATAATGTTTTTCTCAGCTGTTGTAAATGGCAATCCGTGTTTTCAACAAAGCATGTATGGACAAGAAGACCAGATACATTTTCACAAAATGTGCTAGGACACATTGTCCTTACTTTCTGAAATTGCCAGTATGAATAAAATCTACAGGCAGCTTCTAATTTATACAGCAATGTGGCTGCACTGTATGTATAATCCAAAGCTCTCTACAGTCCTTTTAATTGTGGTCCAAAACACTCATAAATATTTGATGTTGTGGGGATCCCACCAGATATCACTGCTTCCAAGAGAACTCTGCTGAGGTAACAGACATCAAAGATAGTGTCAAGACAATGTGTCAAATATGTTTCAAGAAATGCCTGAAAGGGAATATTTGAAAGTGTATAAAGGTGGAGCTGTTTGATCTGTACACACACACAAAAAAAACAGGCCAAATAAAGAAGATCAGGCTTACTGTTACAGCCTCCCAACTTTCAACCAAAGGTGGAAAGTCATATCTCATGGGGCTAATGTCAATGCAATCTTGTGTTCTGCCTAAGTACCAATTGATTTCAGCAATGACACACAGCCCTGCACCACTTATACACAGACTGACTATCCAGTTGAATTTATTAAAACCAAATGCTTCTTTATTAAGATTATATGTGCAAGGACTTGTAAAAAAATAGTTTTAAAAAAACTAAAAGGGGCATGTCATTGTAGTGCAAATAGTCAATACGAACGGTTTGGTATGCAAGGAGAGACAAAGAGAGTCCATGTGAGTTTAAAGCTGTATTACAGAAATAAGCGGAAAACAAAAGCTGCTGCTTTAAAACATAAAAAATTGACGCCGCTCCTACTTTGGTGATTCTCATTCCTCAAGGCAACTTTATCAGGTCAACCAATGAAGGTTGCACTAAACATATGAAATGGATTTTTTCACACACCACTGATGAGATGATAGAGAATCAAGAAAAGTGAGCCACAGTACTATGAAGAGTAGACAGGTAAAACCGCAATTCATTTTTCTATGGCAGATGTACTTCACAGTAAATCTCTTCACTGTGACACCATTATGCACACACACATACACACACACACACAAAAAGACAAAAATAAAGATCCCTCTAATGATAAGTAGGTAGTTTGTATATATGACCTCAAAAATGGACACGCATATATGACAATAGCTTCATGAAACACTTATATTGTTTTTGAGTGCTCCCTAAATAAACAAAAACAACCCATAAAATGTTCTAATTTACAAACAAAGCAGCGATTTTCCTGCTTTATAAAAAAGACTTGCACAGCTTTTTATAAAAAATCTGCCAAGTCAGATTTCATTTTAATCAATATTAATTATAACTAGATAATACTGCAGTTAATTACAGCAGGACTATAACAGGATAGCTAACTGTGCACTGTTTGCTTGATAGTCAATATGTAAACAGTACAAAATGAGGGGGGATAGATGTAAGTTAAGTATGCTTAGGAGGGACCTTATAAATCAGTCCTTGAATTCATTACGACAAATCCGTACAAAAGCTAAATAATGCCAGGGTGTCCTTGTAGGTATATAGTTTTTGTCATTCCTGCGAAATAAAAAAATTACTTCCAGAACCTTGATTGAAACACAAAAACCAAAATGTAACAGAAAGACAAATTACAAACCATTTTCTTCTTAAGTGAGGTCATAATAAAAAACAAGAAAACTACTGGCTGAGGTAGAAGCTGCGTGATTACTATGTAAAGTCCCCCAGAACATTGTCTTCTTCTTTTATGACATTTTAAGATTAGCTGCTTACATCCCATCCTTCCCAAAGGCAAAAAAGCAGCTACAGGGTTCCAAATCTGTTTAGAAACAGAAACATGGTCTATTTTGCTTTCCTGGTTATAAAGTAGATAAAAGGTTCTCGGTGCCACAGTTGAGGTATCACTTTTGCCTGGAAAACCCTCTGCCTTCAACAGCAAAGAGGCTTCCGAGCATGCTTTCTAAAATGATTATTATTATTATTATTTTTCCTCAGAGCATGGAAACAACTCATCTAATAAAAGGCTGATTATATGTGTGTGGTCTGGTAATTACTTTTCATGACTTTCCCCCTCAAGAGGTAGCATACAATCTGTGCTGACCTGCCAAATTACTAATGTAATGCCTCCTTCTCCAATTAGAACCTCACAGAATGAGGCATTTGCTATTTAAAAATAAGGCTTTAGAGATAAAAGGTACTTGATTAACAATTACAGATGAGCATAGATTTATATCAATAAATCATATGCGATGACAAAACAGAATGCTTCCAAACTTGCATGAAAATGATTAAAACAAATGAAGGCATTTCAAAGGCTGCGCTTATGAATAATATGCTGACAACTAAATTGTAGAGGTTAACATACCAGTACAAACCCAGCTTATATGACTCATCCATCATCACTGAGCCTCTATTATTTAGAAATGTTTTGGATATAGGCAAAAACCTTGAATTTCTTTAATAATCCATTGTAACTCCTGAGGCAAAAATAAAGATTACATGCCTCCTTTTGTGTTTAGCATAACATCAGGATAACGTCAGTATTGGTCAGTTTGGTTTAAGTCCTCAACAAACCCCTGTCTTCATAGCCATTGTTCTCCCTCTGCATGCATTCCTCAGAAACTGCATGCTCCTAATTCACTACAATAAGATGACAACAATATTCAAGTGCTTGAGGAAATGAGGAGAAAATGAAAAGCCAAGTTTTATAATGCATGTCTTCTTCTCTCTATGGTATAGTCAAGCCCTGAATTTCTTCTCACGGCTCTCATTAAGGCAGTGGTGTCAGGCACTGGCAGAGAATGGGGATGATTTTATCAATGATATAATTAATCATTAAAACTTCCCCTCTCCAGATATTTCTTTCCTTCTCATTCTACTTCCCCATCACTTTGCCTTTAGCTCTTTTTTCCAGAGGCTGATATTCCAGATAAGTACATATACAGCAACAGAAACAAGCACCTGCTCTTTCTAAAGCACTGCAACACAAGTAGCCTTGTCCTTTCCCTCAGTTCTCTTCACTTCAACTTGCTCCCTCTCAGACCAGCAGGCAGCAAAAGTCCCAAAAAACAATGTCACCGCTATTCAGGAGGTATCGGAGGAGGAAAATTCAGTGAATTACCACCACAAAAGGACAACTGTCGCTCAGCCTGCCGCGAAGTGAGAAAGATAATAGCCTAGTTGAACAGATAAGCCCTTCCTTCCTCATTTTAAGTCTTTCAGTTACATGCTTAGCACAGAGAGCCTCTGCCAGGATGAATTAAGGCTTCTGTATCTGGCTGGACTGAACAGACCTTCAGATTAGTAATCCAAGATTGGCTGAGGCATGGTATGAACCTATTCCCGCTTTTGTTTCAGAGTCAATATCAGGGTGAAATTGAATGAAAAAACACACACTTATTTTTCTCTTACCTGGTGTTGAGGCTCAAAGCTGGGCAGAGAAGCAGTAAGCAAATAGCTTGGATGAATTTCATAGCTGTCTCACACTCCCGTTCCTTCTCCCTTCTCAGATGCTTTTTGCCTTTCCCCCGTGTCTCTCTCCCCGCTCACTAGCTCTCCCACTGGCTGCTTGGGTTTTTTAGCGCACTCTCTCCCTCTCACACACACACATACCCAGACACACAAGCAGCGAGGCAGACAGATGCAACACAGTGGCACGGCGAGAGGGAGGATCTCTGGCTTTAAATAACACAGGGACACGGACTGACTTGGTAATGGAAAAGAGCGGGTGGGGCTGAAATCAAGAGAGAGAGATGTGGGAGTGATATGATGTCAGCGCCCATGCTGCTTCAGCTATTGGTGAGAGGCTGTTTTTGCCATTGTTTTGTGTTGGTCCATTCATTTCACTCTGCCTCTTACCTTCTGATGAGTAGAGATACAGCAAAAAAAAAAAAAAAAGATTAATTGCAGGAAAAGTCACCTGAAGAAAAACAGTGTGATAATAGTTCAGTGATGGTAAAGTCAAAGCTCAGTTCAGCCAGAGTCCCACAACAGATTTAATATTTTTATTACGGAAGCTCGTATATAATGTGAACATTGAAATCACTTCCCTGCTTTGAAAAAAGCTGAATTATGATTTTGAAACCAAGTTATGTTGTTTATGTTTTGTTTTTATCTAAATGTAATGTTTTATTTCTCCTGTGTACTCTAATGACATCTAACAGGAAATGTAGTAATCAAATTAAAAAAGATATGAAAAGAGTTTGCAAACTCTTTTAGCTTTACAAGTTTCTATAAAGAACCATTTTATACTGAAACATGATTCTATAAAGTATGATGAAATAGAAGAATGTAGAATATTAAAATTCTATTTAGAAACTATCAATAGGTACAATTCTATAACCCTTCACTAAACAAAAAACTAAAAATAAATAAACAAAGTGAATTTAATTTATTTATCTTCATAAAATACACTGCTGTATTGATACATACAATAAAAATAAATAAAAAGCCTTAATATTATATTTTTTTGAGAGTTTGAAACATTTTTACTGGTTTGCTACCAACAACAGACTCTTATTAGCAGTTCACTTAACTTGGGAATAAACAAACTAGTGCTGAGCTATTACATTGTCTAATGTTTTATATCCCAATCAAGTCCAGTTTCTAATAGCTGCTTATTTTCCCCAGTAGAAGTTGTAAATTCTAATGTTCAATTTGTCATGAACTCACTAGAATTAAAAGTAGCCCATAGGCAACAGTTCTCAATGTGGACAGAGAATTAGAGCTGTAATCAAGCCCTGAGTTCAGGGAGCCAA
This sequence comes from Pseudomugil gertrudae, assembly GCA_037177535.1. Classification (NCBI taxonomy): domain Eukaryota; kingdom Metazoa; phylum Chordata; class Actinopteri; order Atheriniformes; family Pseudomugilidae; genus Pseudomugil; species Pseudomugil gertrudae. The sequence continues at coordinate 4,651,645 of JBAMHV010000001.1, read as the reverse complement.
TACACGATGTACAAACTACATGACTTTCATCTGGTGTTTACATAATCCACTGGCCAGCAAATATTTGCCTTCAACATCTTTAACCAAGAAACAGTGCTTTAACAACTTGGGCTAAATGTAGCGTTCGATAAAAACCTGACAATCAAACAGTTTGGCTTTCTGTCGTAGGTGGTATTCTGAGCTGAGATCAGGTTTGCATGTATTATTTACAAACTAGTAAAACTGGGACCTTATAGGAAAGAAATGCATAAAAATTAAAAATTTGCCAGAGAGATGTAGACTGGCGTCGGCACAATACCTTAAACCCCTTTCTTTAAGACTAGCTTTATGGTTTAAAAGAAATAATTGAATTGTATCTGTTCAGAATTCAAGTCAAAGTGTTGCACATACTACATATCTCATTAGAGCATCAGGAAACTATCACCTTCTGAAATACAGCTATAATATGTCTCCCTTGAATTCGATATTTAGCCGAATGTTTTGGTCTCAATTCCACAATGAAAACATGCTGTTGTCCACATCTATTAAACTATTTCCCTATTCACAGGTGAATCAGTATATCATACAGTGTCATTACTAGGATGTAACTGTTTAAGGGTTGAAATAAAGAGTGCAAAAAGAATAAAATGTAGTTTAGCAAAGCAGTAAGTATATTGTTTGCTCTTTATATTCCCCTGCACATGGACAATAATATGGACAGAATTGCGTAATAAAAGTATCCCTTCCTCAGTTTAAGCCACTCTGCAAACAGTTTCATAGCTTTCCTTTGTTAAAGTAAGAACAGCTCGGGAACAAAATGTTGATGGTTGATAAAATGTTCCAAGTGAAACCTCCAATTTTGCAATACAGGTAGAATATTAGGCAGTCTGTGCAAAAGGTGCAGGTCACACACCATAAGCATGATAAATGATTTCCATTACAGATTTAATAGAGTTTGGAGTCAATTGTTGCTAGTAGTAGCCTATTTCCATACTGAAAGAATTCCACTCATTTATTGGGTCTAATTAGAGGTTCATGCTTGGAAAGTCATGGTGACTTGTTGTCATGATTCTGCTTGACCAAAGCTTTCCTTTGGTTACTGGGAAGAGCGTCCTCAGTGGACCTTTTGTAATCTTTCACAGTCATGAACCACATCAGCATTAAGCTTGCAGTAATATTCCTCTACCCAACCTGTTGATTATTTGAATTTAATGAGAAACAATTACCATAAAATGAGCGTGAACTGTTCATATTGAACAAGAATATAATGCATGTTATATCATTTCATTTGAATAATTAATGTCAAAATGCCTCGGTCAAATTTTGCTTAAAGTTTAGTCAAACCCACCCACTGCCTTAATGTTTAAAATGGATTTCCACTTTAATAAAAATAAAGGATATTTCATGTATACGAAGTGTTTGACAGCAACAAACAATGTTTGTTTTTTCTAATCCTTGGAGTAGCACTGATACAAAAGAAGCACCTTATTTCTGTCAGGTTTACTTTACACCTGGTAGTTTCTTTCTTTCCAGAACACAAAATCACTGCAGATATTAAACAATTTCATCTGAGCTCCCTTTAATCGCAGCATCCAAGCTGACTAAGTTCCATTATGTAAAAGATTCAAAAGGCTGGTATTGAGCTCCGTGAGGCAAAATATTAATTCAAGTGCATACATTTTTCATCTTACTCATCCTGCAGTCATTCCTTAAAGCTAAAACTCCAAACATCCAGAGCGCTATTAAGTGAAAATAAAAATAATAAAAACCTAGCTTCTTGTTTCAACATCTATTACTACAGCGAAATAACAATTACTGGACTGAAAGTTCTAATCAGGCTCCCATGCCTGTTGAGCTAACAGATATTTTAAGCTGCTGATTCATTAGTTTTGTTTTTTTAGGACATCGTGGTTATTCACTGATTAACACATCAGAAAAAGGATCACCCGATAAAGCCTTTACTGAGACTTTGCATAGTGTCTTGTTGCCCTTGTTTGAGTGTTAGTTCACAAGACAAAATCTTACAATGCTGTGAAAGCGAACTCCAGATTCATCATTCACTTACGGTAGATAAACACTGATTCCAAGGCCAGGTGTTGGTTTAGATCTTGTTTGTTTTGCTGTTAATCACTGCTGCTGTCATTCAACATTCACTACTATACAAATAGCATTCATTCAAAGATATGAGTTATGTATATGTAATATATTTTTAGATTCAATTACACAGGTAATGAGCAATATTATAAAAGTTCACTGCTCATCAATCAAAACAGTAAGGTGAATTGCAAAAGTTATATTCTATGAATGTAAGACCTCTTCTGCTATTCTAAGAAAACGAAAAGTTACCAAAACTCCAGGTTTGAGTTTGCTTTGTCCAAACTGGTGTAGGATTCTGTGTGATTGAAGAGTATCATACTCCATATAAGATCCTGTTGAGTTAAAGTTGGCTTGTAAGGGAACATATGTGTGCAAATGTGCATAATGTTATAATAAAAAGATTAGCACTACTGCTACTTAGACAAAGGAAGCATTTGGAGAAGTAAAATCAAACCAGATAAATATGAGAAAATATCTGCTTGTAGTCACATGCTTGGCCTTCCAGCCCATAAATGAATGTTTCTGTTTGAGACCATGGCATTTATGCCCTGGGAGGTATTTTAAAATTGTTCAAGTTCAGTCCACTATGATATAGATTTGAGTGTGGAGATAGATCCAAACACATGGAAAATTCTGCAATCAAAACATTGTCATGTTCATGTGTACAAAGTTATTATTACTATTAAGTATTAGCATGGATGAATATGTTTGTTTTAAAAAATAAATCAATATCTATTTTTCACAGGTCAATGTTGTGTTTAGTTACCCGAAAATCAATCATATCACCACGGGTCCACTCTACAGTATTGCTGCATTTCATCTATCGATCTATTACTCTTCACAAACACACATTTTTAAACTTGGCCCTATTTCACAAGGGCAAGAGGACAGAATATTTTAGCCTTAAAACAATGTGTTCTCCAGCTACATCCTGAACAAAAGGTCATGAGTATTCGTTTTTTCTGTGAAAGATTATTGTAGTACTCAGCTTTAAAAGCAAAAATCCCCAAAAGAACTGAAGAATATAACAAATGTCATTTTGTGCTTAGCAGCTGCGTTGTAGAGAGGGGTTTAAATCCCTTCCAAAGACACACTTAATGTATATATTGGCTCTTGGGAGGCAGCAAAGAATAATTTAACAGCTTTTTTTTAGTTTGGTACACATTTCCTTTCACTATTCCTATGCAGCCTTTACCTTAAGGCTATAGCAGGGATCATGTAATTTCCTTTTATTTATTTATTTATTTATATATTTTCCCAAAGGACAGTGGTATTGACTGACAGTTGTCTCAGTAAATCTAAATATCCCGGTTCCTGTCTGGTTCCACTAATAGCCTGTCAGCAATGTTGCTATATTTAATGAGCCTGGTTTGCTTTTGCTTTCTCTATATGAATATCAAGCTTGCAAAGATAAGTTACCAGGTGCTGAAATGTCCACAGTCTATTATGTATATTTACAGAAAGTTTGCAAGAGACGAAAGGGGGGAAAAATCCATGCATAAATTTCCATTACGAACATGTAAAGTGACATTCAACATCTTGGGTGGAAAGGGGACAGGGAAGAAAAAAAGGTGTGGTGGCAAGCCTGAAGCTAAAGAAAGGAGAGAATAGGACACCCCGCATCACCAAAAAAAAAAACCTTTCTTTGTTCATATGTTAAAATGTGAACGTGGCACTGGGAAAACAACCTTAATCTCAGTAAACACAAATTCCCAATAAGCTTTTGTATGTTGACCCACATGCACCAAACACTGTGAGGACAGCATGTTTTTAAGTTTGTAAAGGAAGTTTGATATATATTCTCTGTCTGAGTAATAAAACAGAAGAAATATTTATCAAAATAAAAGCAAACAAACTGAATTCAGGCAAATTTCTTATTGAATGAGTGAAATAAAACAGCATAATTCTAGTAAAAGTCATTTCCTTTAAGATGCCTAAGTTTTTAACAAGGTCAGAACTTCTCATTTCATATTGAATAGCCTACATGGTCACCTCAGTATTTTAATTTAAAATAGCAGAATGAGGTACAAGAAGCATAATATTATATGAATATGAACTTTTTGATAAAAAATAAAGCACTATGCTTTACATTCAGAGACAGTACTTTAGTTCATGGAATGATATAAATACCTTTTGGAACCTTCTTTGAAACTTGCCGACTATATTATCTCCTGGATGAGACAAATAAAATAAAATAATAGCTTTCGAGTGGCATTGAATTTAAGACTTTGATGTTAGCTCACCATTTGGGGTAAGTAACATTAAAAGGCAAATTTAGGAAGTCACTTGAAGTGCAATCATTGCTACACCTAAGGCCACTGGATCCACTTGCAGAGGAAAATATATTTCTGGATGAATTTTGGCCAAATTTGGTCCCTTAACAGGGCTGCGCAGTGGTGGTTAGTGCCACAGCCTCACAGCATGAAGATCGCTAATATAAGGATTAGCTGGGTGGGGGGTGTCTGACGAGTGTGGAGTTTGCATGTTCTCTCTGTGTATGTGTGGGTTCTGTCTGGGTACTGCAGGTACTATGGGTTCCTCTTACTGTCCAATGACATGCGTGTTAGATTATTTGGTCACTCTAAATACCCCCTAGGAGTTAGTTATGGTGCTTTTCCATCAGTACCTGCGCGACGCGACTCTACAGGCCCGGCAGTACGATATTGTACTGGATTACTTTTCCATTACAAGTCGCGATCCTCTTATGTGGGAGGGGTCCCCCGCACAACGCAAGTTTCTAGACGCTTTGCGCGGAGTCTGCAGAAAACCACAGAAGAAGACAAAAACCATCAAAGAAGACTGACATGAAGATAGAAGACTTCCTGGTAACTTTTTACCTGGGGCTCGGATTATGGTTATTTGTGAGAAATAGACTCATGGAACAGATCAAGAGAAGTTGTCGGAGGGCAAGACGAAACACCCTGGATCATATCAGACCAATCGATGGACGCCACCCTGTGTACGTCACGCTACCCGCACGGCCCGACACACTTAGAACCACAACAAAGTAGGTATGAAAAATTTAACCGCACGGCACGACAAATCCTAATGGAAACGCTGTTTCTGGGTATAATCGTGTGAGGCCAGGCGGAGTAGGTACTAATGGAAAAGCGCCTTTAGTGTGTTAGTGTTAATGATTGTCTCTCTAAGTTGGCCCTCTGATAGACAGGTGAGCTATCCAAGGGATACCCTGCCTCACCTGATAGGCTCCCTATATCTAGATAGGTAGGTAGGTAGACAGAAAGACAGATAGATAGATATAATTAATAATTGATTTTTAAAATGGGTGCTGAAATTATACTGTAGTAAGTAATTAGGATTTATAAAAACGTACCTATTTTTAGAAAGCACTTAGGGATTTATATGGTTTAAGTAATATGCTACACAAAACATTTAAAAGTAAATTCCATCAACACAACTAAAGACCAGGTAAATAAAAAAAATCTCTAACCCAAGCAACATCATCCTTCAGCATTTTTTAAAAAGTGTATTATCTTATTCAGCTGATCCCAGTGAGCGAGGAGTGCATGGTAGAAAAAGTGCTGGAGCATGCGTTCCTGTTTAGAGCGTTCCACCCTTTGTTGTGCAGCCTCTGGTTGCACTAGTTGAAAATCTCAGATGTTTTCAAAGAGGTGCCAGAGTCATCACTGTTCATACTTTTCAGGCAACAAATACCCATTTGTAGGCACAGATTGCCTGGACACTGTTGAATGTTCTTTTATCTTTGTTCGAGTTGCAGGCTTGTTGTAAGCTGAATAGTCAACTCTTGTGAGTGGGAGCGTTTTTTTTATGAGCCTTATTTGCTTATGCCAGTGCCTGCTGGCATTTTTCTGCCTGGAAATAAAATCACTGTGTGGACACACACAGTTATATTCAACTTTCTTAAAATACGAGAAACCATAACGGTCTAAATTAGATATAACACAAACACCCATGACAGTTCATTGATGTGTTTTTAGCCCTTTTAAGGAATGCCACAGTTCATTAAGGCACTTTTTTGGCTGAGCAACAAAAACTAAAAGTTGCATGTTGTTTACAATAAAAACTATTATATGAAATTGAGATAAAAACGTAATAATCAAAATGAGAAAAATAAGCAACACATATGAATACCTTTGATTATATGTGAGGAACATTACAAAACCCTTATGAAAGTACAACTAGCCATGTCATGCTGAATTAAAAGACTAATGCTAATTTCCAACTTATGTAACATGACATCCATTACGACATCCATGTGATCATTATTATTACATGTTAGTCAACATAAGGTCTATATAACCAGTATAGACTGTCGGAATAAACTACAGTAAGTTAAACTTGGAGTTAAATTTATAGAGCATACCACACAAAACAGAAACACGCTACATTACTGTACACAATGTACATAAATTCCACATCATCTACATGATGAATTGCTAGAGTTTCAATTAATTACCCCTGGACTGAGTGAACTAAGTGTACTGGAGCATCATGGGATGCTATAGTTTAATGCAGGCACTATTTATGAAAACTGAGCATTCACATGTTGGGCCAGATTCTGTAAGCATCAGTTGCATCAAACTGATTTTAGCATCATTACATCAACTATGACATAAAATTGTGTGTATGCTATCATATGTAGCCTAGCAAGCTCAGCCATACAGAACAAAAAGAATCAGAGTAAAATGTAATTTCATCTCCCTTCATCTTTAAAGCGCCTCCATTTCCCTGCATTGCTTTAGCTGTGCCAAAGACATATTTAATGCTTTGGGGATGTTTATTGGAGCACATATGTGACCAGTCTCTGTCACAGAAAATAATGCATTTAATCATGTGCTTCAAGAGCTAGAGTTCTGCCAGGGTGTTCTTTTACTTAATTTAGTCAGGCTATTGTGCATCCCCAGCAAAAATAAGTGCATGCTGCAGTTGTGCAGCAATTATCAACTGCATTTGCCCAATAATAAATAGGCTTCAGATCAGCCGAGGGCCACTTTAATATACAAAGAATATATACTTCAGAGGCTTGCTAGTGTAGCCTAATAATGAAATTAGGAAAGAGAGAAAAAGAAAACCAAAGAGCAAGTATTTTTGTGCTTTAGTTTATAGTACTGTACTAAAAAGAATCAAACACACACACAAAATTAAAATAAATAAATAAATAACTGGCAAAAAAAGGATGTATTAATTAGGCTTGTAACTCAACATCAAAAAAATTCAGTCTTTTGGGGAATGCTTGTTTTAAAAATAAGCTTAGTATAAGATTTGAGTGTAGATACAGTTTATAAAGCTCTTTCTAATAAGATATTATCCACTCAAAGCACTTTTACTATATGTGTCACGTGTGCGTGTGTGTGTGTGTGTGTGGGGGGGGGGGGGTGTTGTACAAATGCATATTCTGTGTATTGTCTTTTCTTCATAGAACATCAGCGCCAATGACTCAAGGACAACTAAACATAGCCATCTGACCAGGGGGACTAGAGTTAGTAAAGTCAACTGCAATGTACCCACAATCAAAGGCAAGCTGCCAGGTCACACTCACATTTAAAGCAATTAAACGGTGTGGACAGTCATGTGAATTGGCAGAAGGATGCCAACACTAATGCCACAGCCAAGGATTTGTATGATTGCAGCAAGACAATGATGACAATCGAGGGCCTTTTAAAAGCATGCTGAATTCAAAAGCATGAGAACAACGGCAGCTGCTGTGGTCCATCATTGTGATGTTCCAGCAAGACCCTCGGAGTACAGCCTTGGCTGTAAACCATAGTGATGCTGCCACTGGAGATGAGCATTTGTAGGGGATTGTGTCTCAGTTTATTGTGACTCTGTGAGGTTGTTAGCCAGTGAGCTGCTTATCCTTTATCCCCTGAGTGCTGGTGAAAACTTCTCAACAGCATTTTTCCTACAGATTATTCACCCATGTGATTACTGTAAGAACACGGTTATTAATTAGGTAAATTAGGTATTATCAAGTATAATTAAGTGCAGATTTTACTTTGCATTTGGAGCTTCAGCTGGTAATCTTACTTACAGCAACTGACAGTGGAAGAAGTCCTACATCAGCAACTTTATGTGCATCTCATTTTAAAAAGTGGAAGTCTTGTGGCCAAATGTTGAAGATAACAAATGTAACCAACAGTTCTCTGTTTAAGAGGGAAAATTATCTTGCCAAGTGAGTCTTGGAGATTAGACAGGAACAGAAACAGAATATTTAACCTGCATGTGGGAGTAGCTTACAAGACAACAGGAAGGCGAGGTGGCACTCTTGTTTTCAGTAACTTGCTAAAACGGTACATTATATTGTCAGACTTGGAAGTCAGATGTGTTTAATGTGAGGTGTTTCTTAATGCTTGCTGGCAATAAACTGTCATAGGTCAGCTGGATACATATAATGCTAAAACAATGTCAATACAAACAAGAATATTTAACGTCTCAAGCAGAGATATTGAAACCATGTGGGTTTTATGAGGGTACTAAGGATACACATGGGAAAATGTTAAAAAAATCATTCACCTCATTTTCACTGCTCCCTTTCACATCTCATGCCTTTTGGCCCTGAAAAGACTACAGAGATGGACTTTTTTTGCTCCTTTTTTGCACCTGTACAGCTCCAGGGAATGTCTCTGTTCATCTGCTGCTCTGTAAAAATATACATTTCCAGGTTATTTAAAATCGGCATCCCTGCCATGTGGTCACCTCCAGGTTTATGTTCCACCATTTCTGTGTTCTGTGCCCAGTTGTGCCATTAAATGCTCATTTCTTTGATGGATTTTACCATTTTATCAGCTCTAGCTCTCAGTGGACCTAACATTTACATGAAACCATCAGTAAAAAAAAAAACCAGCAGGCTATGAGGGTTGGGAAGCATTACTCTTCATGAAGACCATTGTCCTGAAATGCATGTAATTTGCTTTCTGCCAAAGATACAAATTCTAGAGAGCCTTCTTAAAAGGTAGCAAGAGTGTTGAGGCAGGAATTTTCTGGCAGTAATACTTTGGTATACATTTACAAAATCAACATTTCATCAAACATTCATCTTAGTAATACAGAAAATGTTGTAGCCACCAAAACATGAACACATTTCTTTAATCCCTATTGGTTTTATGGATATTGTCTTTTTATTTTGCATATGCATTATCATTATCATAGCTTTGAGTTTTACTTAAAAAACTAATAAACAACAACCTGAATTAGTATTTTTTACTTTTAAATTCAAATTGGTTAAATGGAAAACTGTAGGTATATTTCTGAATGCACAAATGGATCCCAACTCCTATGTTGCAGTGAGAGGGAGCTTGTGTGTTTCTAGAATTTCTTTATGACACCAAAAGAAAAAAATAAGTAACGATATGTTCATACTCCTCCACTATTACTTGGGTGGGCGTCCTTAATGCAACACTACAGGGAAGGAATGGTGAAGTATTGTAAGGACACTAACTGAAATGTCTGGTGCTGTCGAATTAACAATGCTCGTAATTCAGGAGCTGCAGTTTAAAACTTACTGGTGGATTTTTACTACCACCTTCAGGATACACATTAAACTGCAAGTCAAAGCTGAGCACATAAACTAACCTCAAACAAATTATTGTATTTGTAGTCTTACAAAATGTCACCATGAATGATATGTTTCTTCTTTGTTTTTCAAACAGATGATTTTCCAGAAGAATCTGTTTATTGTTTGAATATTCTTTGCCTTCTTGCTTGTTTTTGTTCTCAAACTGCTGATCCAATTAGATTGGAAGCAAGGCATCTTTAAGACCTCACAATGTTGCCTCCGTTACACAGCTGCTGCCTGACCTGGATAAACAAGACACTGCAAAGCATGCTGTTATGTCAGACCCACTGCAAAAGGCAAGAGCTTAAGATATTATTGTTGTAAATTACCATTAATACAACAATTTCAGATCTTAAAAAATGTATATAAGTCAATCTGAGACTTAAGATGCATCATTTAAACATGGTATGGATGAAGATTTGCCTGCCATTTTGCAGACAAATCCTAAAAAATTCCTCACTGCAGAAAATAAAGATGCAATTAGGAACTAGAAAGTGGTAAAAAGAAAAAAAGTTGCCTATTGCAGCTAATTAAATCCAAATTTCTATTTCTAAACACATCATTGCATGTAACAAAAAGGAAAACCTACTGAGAAGATTAGTTTGAATTATGTCTGTGTTCAGATTAAAAATCTATAAAATAACAGAACAATGTAAGAAAGTAATGAGGAATACAGGGGTCACAAAAGGTAAACCAGCAGCTGTTATACACAGGCAGTACAGGTTACACAATTAATGAGGGATTCACATTAATAACTGTAGGTAGAGTTCAGGATGTAGATGCACTTGCCTCCATCTAAGCAACCACGGCACAAATCAGGAGGACACAAACATGCAGGTTTATCTATGCATCTTTGAAGCAGCTGCAAATCTTGACAAAATGATAAAGACTGACAAAATGCAGCTGCACTGCCAGCAAGGAAGATAAAACACTCAGCTGATAGCAGCCAACACTTATAACCAGCAGAACCAAGTTTATATGCTACAGTGATTTTAACGTGTGATTATTGTTTTCCAGATTATCAGCATATATAGCAGGGAGAGAATACTGGGTGTGTCTAATGTGAGCTTTTTTCAAACACAGAGAAAACATGCTTCTGGGAACAACACCCTTTTCCACAGTGTAACCTCAGTTTGATGTCTAATATATTATTCTTTCTGGTGTTGGATGCTATATGACCTGCAGCTGGGCCAGTGATAAAGGTTGTTAGTAGAGCTGTGAGTGAATGGAAATTAAACCTCCATCACACCAAAAGGCCCTGCGATGGACTGGTGACCTGTACCCCACCTCTCGCCGAGAATGATAGCTTAATTGGATTAAGCAGGTTAAGAAAATAACTGACTGACTGACTGACTGACACCACAAAATGGTCTTATATGATACAATTATTAGTTATTCAATACTAAAAATGAATCATGATCATAAATACACAGATACAAAATTTCGGAATATCAGTGTGAATGTAATTTTGATAAATGTTGTGCACCATGTGCTGTGATAGAAGAGATATCGAGTAATGAAAAAATAGCATATGTTGGAAATTAGATATGAGATATGAGAATTATTACTTTTGACAACCATCTTTTTTATAGGTAAAATATTTTTTAGTTGATACCAGCCAAATGGAATGCATTTGAAACACTTGCTTTGTCAAAATAAACTGATTTAAATAACAGTTGTGTAAAAAAGGCATTTATTTTTCTAAAACCGATTATGTACTGACACATAAACACACTTTATACTTAATACACACTTTATACTTAATGTAAATAAAACCAAAATACAAAATTAAGAATTCTATTTTTTCTTATTCAGTTCTTTTAGAAAATGGCTTTTATATTCTGTTGGCATACGTGCTCGCTTTGGAGAGAAAGACTTTTCAGGGTTAGATGCAATCCTTTTTATTAGGATATAAAATCTTTTCACTGACCACTTTATAAATGTTTTTGTATTTGTTCTTGACTTGTCACCAAGTCAGTTTAGTTTCACTGGAGCTGCATCTGAAATAGTGAGGTATATAATAATGGTTTAGAAATGTTTGCCAGCATTCCCCGATCCATGCTGCAGCAACAGTGTTGTGTTTACCTGGATGTCGTGTTTAAATTATTATTTTTTTTATTATTGGTACTGCTGTGGTAAAGTAGGCTGCTTCGCAATGTTTTTGTGTCTGTGTTTGGTTGATTGATGCTGCAAATTTAATCATTTTTGTAAGCACCCACTGATCAATATTGCAAAATCCTGAGTTGAGTTATCAAATTAACCAGCTTCATAGTACTTCTTATCAGGATTGCCACTCTCTTGGTAAGTAAACAGAGTTTATAACCACCTGTAGGCGGCTCCTGTAGTGGTGCCACTAGTTCCCATCAAGCATGGAACTGGAACTCTGGAAGAACCAGGACATTCCACCGTGAATCAGCATCCACTCAATACACCCCTAGCCAAGAGCTCCAAGGACCTAATGTCCTCTTGACATTGAATTGTTTCTATTTCACTACAAAAAAATATTCTTAATCTTTATTTAAGAAAAGATGGTATAAAGATTAAACTGGCTTATTAAGTTATTTACCTAATTTGTACCTTAGTATGTCATTTCAAATTTCCCAATGGCTGAAAGTAATGACAGAATCTTAAATGGAAACAGAAAACATAACGGTAATTATTGGTAATGTGGAACTGTAGGTCTGTTTGCACCACTGGGTTACTGCAAATGAAAGGAACTCAAACTCTTCCAGTAGCTTAGTTGTCATTTACCATGTCTATTCTTGATAAAGTTCAAATTACATTTGAAATATACAATCAGGTTAGCTCATCATATATAAAACAAGCCCTTAATATTTGACCTGCACCTACTGCTATGCATTCATTTGAAATAGAAAAAAAGAGCGTTTTTAGTTAAGAAAAAATGCTCTCTAGCTTACATTTCTTATATGTAAAACTGCTTGCCCATCCAGTTCCTGAAAGTGTCATGCCAAAAAAGAGGAAAATTCAATCTCCTATTAAAGAAATGTGGAGGACATTCCAGCGTGGATGTGGCTGTCCTGGCTACCTGCTGCTGTACGGCTATGACAGGTCCCTGTAAATCTGCGCTTGGCCTTTCAGGGTTTATAACCTGACCAATATGAAGCTTGGCAGGTCTCTACCTTTACTTTCTTTAGGCATTCAAGGGCTCATTTGCTGATGTGGGGAAAGAAATACTTTGACCATGTAGCCTGAAGCAGTTGTCGTGTAATTCAACTGGCATCAGATACGGTTGATGGTATGTGAGCAATATTCAGTTATGCCATTTTCTTAGCACAATGAGGCAATGCACAAGTCCTTTGTTTCAACTAAGTAGACAAAATGAGGAAGTCAGCAATCCTGCCCTTTTCATCAACTTACTCAACTATGTTAAATCTTAAGTCAGCTCATGGATCATCAGCCACCACTCTGCTGAGTGTGGGAGGTTCTACAGTAAAACACTTTTTTTTCTTCCACTACAACATTGCAGAGGCTAGACATCTGTTAAAAGAAAATAAATGCTGTAGTCATGTGAACGCAGCAGGCTAAATGGAAAATATTCTGCTAAGCAAACATGATTTAAACATGCTTGTAAAATCCATCTGTTTGAAGCTATATTTTTGTCTTTAACTGTCCTTTATGTCCGGCTGTTTTAAGCGTTTTTGAGAGCCTGCCACATTTTGGAGGTTTTACATTGTTTAAACATCTCATGTAATCCCAGGCTGACATAATGTTGAGATCAGAGCCACAGCAAAGACCCACAACATCTGTTGCAGGACTCCTTGTTTTTGTAGCCAAAATATACTGTATCTCTTTAAAAATTCTGACCTCATGTCTAAGGTCATTGTCATGCAACAGAAAGAATAAGACACAATATATGCCTGATGGGACTGTGTTGTATTTCTAAATAAATCTAAATAACATAAAACTTAAATATTTAATAAAAACTAATACATTTACATAAAATGCTAAACAGTTAATATAGTAATTTTTGCCATGCCCTATCATCCAAACCAACCCATCTGTCATATAAATACGACATGTATTTGTTAACATTGCATGTCGTATGGGCCTATTCCATTTTTTGCCAAGATCAGACACATGGTTGTTTGCATTATAATAAAATGCAACCTCCATCAGACTCCACTGTGGGTGCACACTCTTGTACAAGTGGCCAGGCAGACCTACAGTTATGTGACAGGAATGTGACAACATGATGTTTTTACAGAAACAAAGATGGATGCTGTACATGTCAGCGCCTGTTTTTTAGTTTCCAGATTATTGTGCAGTTTGAGCCAATAAAATCCACACATCAATCCATCCATTATCTGTACCACTTAGTCCAATGAAGGGTCACGGGTAGCTGGAGTGTACCCCAGTAATCATCAGGCGAAAAGCAAGGTACATCCTGGATGGGTCCCCAGTTCATTCCAGGGCCAATACAAAGAGACTCTTGTTAGCATCTGACTGGACAAGTCTGGCAGTGCTCTCCTGAGAGAGAAGCATTTATATCTGAACATAAATGTTTAAAGTACTTTAGTACGTTTATCTACTTGAACATTTCCTCATATGCACTATCCTCATAGCTCAGCAACATTAAAGGTTTCAAATTGCTGATTTGGTTATGTGAATTAGTGTGCAGTGATCCTCCCGACTACTTCTAAGCATTTTCAGGTTTAGGAGCTAGTTTCATGCTAAAATGCTTCGTGAAATACTATAAAAATTCTGAAGGCCTACGTTACGAAGCGACACACCCAATTTGTTTAAGAGTTATTCCTAAATCAGATGGCTAAGGGCTACATTTAGCCTAAGGAATATTTGTGAATTCTGCCCCTGATGTGATTAAAATAGTCTGATTTAAATTGTATGATGGATAGTCTGAATTTCCCCTGCAAAGCAGTTACATAACAATAAAGCTTTTCATTTAGTTTTTATTATTTTTAATATAAAAAATGTCAGTGTCCTCAGAGTTGACACAAAGAGGAAAACATAACATTGTGATTATTTGTTCCTTTGACAGTAAAAATTGTATTGCCAGGAATTTCAGTTTTGCTGGATTTGAAATTTGTGGATAAAAGCAGTTTGTCAAGACTCAGTGCTACAAACATGGTATTGTGTTAATTCCATGAACCCTTTGTGATCAGGCCCAATAATGTTTAACCTTTTAACTGGACTTTAAGAAAAATGCAAACATTTTTTCAAAATAAATAAAGAAATCAAATGATCAAGGGGATCTTTATTAAGCTCCTTTTGACAAAACAAAATTTCTCATTCTACTTGCTTTAATGCTGGACAAAAGAAAAAAAAAGACCTAATCCCTATATTCTCTTTTAGTGTCAATGATGACTTGTAGAGTGAACTAGGTGTACCATTTCTTAGATGGTAGAGCAGTTCCTGCTTATAAAAGGAAAAATAATCTTCCAGGGTTTGCAACTTCTTAGGGTTTTTTTTACATATACTTCACATTTTCAATCTTCTCACAGTGGTTCAGTGATATTGAAGTCAGCAGTCTGTGATGGCCACTTCAGAGCCTTTCCTTTTTTCTGTCTGATCATTGTCATGTTGGAAGGTCCAAGTGTGTCACATACACAACTTACCAAGAGATGTAACTTTTTCTCTCATTTTCTTTTAGCATGGTGAATCCCCCCTGTTGTGACTTCTTACTAATTCTTTGTGCTGATGCAACTCACACTCACCAAATCATCAAAGCCTACATCATGCTTCACACAGGAAATGATTCACTTTTCATTAAAGGCTGTGTTGATTTCAGAACTTGAGCATAAAAGGTAAATTTTGGACTCAGCACTTCAAATGACTTTGTTCCAAAGGTTTTGAGGTTTTTCAAGAAGTGCTGTTGCAATATTACAAGTGTGCTTGTCCGAGGAAAAGCCTCAGTAATAGCTTTTTTCTGGCAAACTGATTGGCAGGCAATTGTTTTCTTTCTTCTTTGCTCAAGTGCCTTCTCCTCAATCTTCAAACATACTGTCTGTCACCTGAAGTTGTTGGTATTTGAAAAGAAGTAAGAGTGGCATTAGCTGTATATTTTGGAATCTTTGGAAATCTTAAAATGCTTTTTTCTGATTTATGTAGTTTGCCAAGCTTGACTTTTGGCATCCCCCATGGTTTATTAGTCAGATATGTTTGTATAGAAATATGTACACTCATTTCAATCAAATATTTAACAGCTACAGAAGATTATTAGTAACTGTGAATTAAAGTGGGGTGCATAACTTGTGAGTATAGTCTAAGGCTAAACAAGTCCATGTGAACTGAAAAACTGTAGAATTTGGATGATTTTAAAAGGATAAACTGCCACACCTAACACTTAACACACTAATTTTTAAGTAGAATAATATAGTCGAAATCTGTACAATATTTCACAAATCCTACCATAATATGTATTTTTATCACCTTTACTCTGTATGGTAACAAATGTTAACTGATCAAGAAGAGCATTTTCTATGCACTTGTAAATAGAATGTATAATGTGTAATTAGTGTAAATGCACATTGTTGTTTACTGTGTATTATAACAGATATTATGCCATGCAATATATCTTACATCTGTATTCTTAATGCCTTGTACTGCATGGCTGCATTTAGCAATAATTTACGTAAATTAATATTCTAACATTATAGCTTGTTTTATTTATTTAAGATGAAGACTTGACAATAATTTTCTTAACTGTATCCACTCGTGCAATTTCTGCCATTTTTCTCTGTCTTTTAAAATAGTCAAAAAACTTTGTACTGCTGTCAGGCTACCCTTTTCTCAACAAAGGACAGAAATGTAATATCT
Source organism: Pseudomugil gertrudae (assembly GCA_037177535.1). Taxonomy (NCBI): domain Eukaryota; kingdom Metazoa; phylum Chordata; class Actinopteri; order Atheriniformes; family Pseudomugilidae; genus Pseudomugil; species Pseudomugil gertrudae. The sequence goes on along the minus strand of JBAMHV010000001.1, from coordinate 4,635,237 downwards.
TTTTCAAAGTCTGTTCACACTGTCAAGGAGAATAATGGGAATCATTATGTTTCTGATTACTTGGAGCGCTCATCTAATAGCTGAAGACCTGAAAGAACATTGTAAAAGAGCCAGGCTCAGTATGGGGCAAATTTGGCCAGGGGGTTCCAGCCTTTTTATATGATATACTTATTAATACATTTATTTTCTTTTTTTTATTGTTTTTTTTTCTTTTAAGTATCATTAAGTAGTTAATACAGCTTTAAATTGAGAAACATCTCCATGATATTGCACGTTTTCCATAAAGCATCCATCAGCCCACTTGCCAAACACTCTAAAAATGTTTTGGAAGATAAATATTGTAGGTCAGATATAGCTGTTTTTATTTATTTGTTTAATAATTTATTATTTTTTTTCTTAGTTTTATCCACTTTTAAAATGATAAAAAGTAAGCTAGATTTAAATTTCAGTCTGGACTCTGCAAAAAAAGCCTTTATTACAGTCAGTGTAGTTGAGTAGGGTAGAGTCTCCATGAATAAAAGTCTGAGGACAGTTTAAAATCCCATTTCAAGGTTTGTGATTTTCTCACTCTGTTCATAAATGGAAATGATTGATGCATAAACAAAAATAAAAATGTATTCCCGCACACAGACTGGTATTTATGAAGACCAAACCTTTGGTCAGAAAGGCACAATGCAATGCACACCTGATAAAATAAGGCTACAAATATGTACATGCGATGGTTTATAAAAATGTATCATCTTTATCTATTTTTTATTTATATAAAAATATTTATATGGTAACATTTATCCATCCATCCATCTTTTTTCTACCGCTTTTCCTGAGTCGGGTCGAAGGGGCACCCTAAGGAGGGAAGCCCTGACTTCCCTCTCTCCAGTCACATTTGCCAGCTCAACAGGGGGAAATCCTGAGGCGTTCTGAGGCCTGCCAAGAGTCATAAACTCTCCTGTGTGTCCTGGGTTTCCCCCTAGAGGAACATGCCTGAAACACTTCACCAGGGAGGCATCCTGGAGGTATTCTAACCAGATGCCCAAGCCTCCTCATCTGGCTCCTCTCAATCTGGAGTCCCTCCTGGAAGGCCGAGCTTCTCACGCTATCTGTAAGGGAGACACCCGCCACCCCGTGGAGGAAACTCATTTTGCGGTCTATATTCTCATTCTTTTGGTCACTACCTACAGCTCTTGACCATAGCTGAGGGTGAGGGTAGGAACACCCCACAGGGGTCCCCAAGAGGCACGGTCAAACACCTTCTCCAAGTCCACAAAACACATGTAGACTTGTTGGGCAAACTCCCATGCTCCCTCCAGGACCCTGAAAAGGGTATAGAACTGGTCCACTGTTCCATGACCCAAAAACCACACTGCTCCTCCTCAATCTGGGGTTCAACTATCCAATGAACCCTCCTCTCCAGGACCCCTGAATTGACTTTCCAGGGAAGGTTGAGGAGTGTGATTGCCCTGTAGTTGAAGCACAACCTCCGGTCCCCCTTTTTAAAGAGGGGGACCACCACCCAAGTCTGCCAGTTCAGAGACACTGTCCCAGATGTCCACTCAATGTTGCACAGGTGTGTCAGCCAGGACAGCCCTACAGCCTCCAGAACCGTGACAAACTCTGGGCAGATCTTGCCCACCCCCTAGGTCCTGCCACCAAGGAGCTCTTTAATAATCTCAGCAACCTCAGCGCCGTAATAGAGAGAACCCACCCAGAGTTCCCCACCTCTGCTTCCTCATTGGAAGATGTGTGTAAGATTGCAGAGGTCTTCAATGTATTCCCTCCAGCGACCCACAACATCCCGGTTCGAGGTCAGTAGCCCCCCATCCCCACTGTAGTCAATGCTTACAGAATTGCTTCCTCCTCCTCAGTGACCGGATGGTGGAGTAGAGTTACCTCGAAGCTGTCTGAAAGTAGTTCTCCATGGCCTCACCTAACTCCTCCCCGCCCATGTTTTTGCCTTGTTGACCACCTATTTATATGAGAAATATACATTGCCAATCAAAGGCTAGATACACTTTCCATTTCCCAATAAATCCAATTGGAAAGTCAGTCATAACTCTTGACTGGCAGTGGATATTCTATTGAAAATAAATACAATTTTACCATTGACCACTGGTTTTTGCTTTTAAAAAAACCTTTTTAAACTGCATGTATATTGTTACCCTTAGGTCTAGCCAGGCCCGGACTGGCCATAGGGAGAACCGGGAGTATTCCCGGAGCGCCGGTCTAGGATTGGCCTGCTGGCCTGCGT
>JBAMHV010000001.1:4594768-4613373 GCA_037177535.1 Pseudomugil gertrudae | reverse complement strand
GACAAGTAAAAGAGACAGGGTAAAACAGGTAGGAAAGGGTGTTTTGCATGAATCCATTGGGCGTGCAGATGTAGGATGGGAGATGTGTGTGTGAGAATAAAGCGCACGTGTGTTCTTGTTGAGGTTGCATGTTTTTCGGCATGGATTTCGCCAACAGTAACCATTAACTATTAATAAAGCCACTGTTGACAGAACAAGTTGTCATCTGTTCTCCAAAGCGCTCTGCAGGATCTTACAATATTATTTTGCCAGACTTTTTGGTGTCAAGAAAAAAATCATTACTATGTATCTGAGCTATTTTCATACGTTTTTATTATTTTTCCACACCATGACTTGTAAGTTGGAATACTGAGGTAATTTTTAATATGATCTTTATACTTTTTCAAATCTTCAAAATCCCACAAACACTTTTAATTTCACCTGCTGTGGGTTAAGGGGTTTTCTGAAAAGGTCTGCAAAAACATATGCCCTTCTATGGAATTTTACATTCAAGACAGGTTAAGGGGGAGCTACAGTATAAGGATTTACTTTGTGTTACGGACTCATACAAGCCGGCAGGCAATTAAACACTAATTACTGCATGACATTTTCCTTCAAAAAGAAGCTTCTCTACATGTGATAGCCCCCCACTACTTTCACTATAATTACCCTGACTTTTCTTGCCTATATCCTTGTCTTTTTAAAATAAACATGACCATTGTATATTCAATGTAGTAACTTTTTAGGTACCGTAAAAAAGTGTATTCTTTTCTTGCTGAAAGCCAGAGTGCTACAGCATATTTCTTTGTTGTTTTTTTTTAAATATGATGAGCCCAAGCAGAGATGTTTCTGCATATCAATTAAGGTAGTGAGGTGTATTCTGATAAGGGTGAAGTGAAGATAAGTAGGTTGGTTGCAAAAAGGTCTCTGAACACCAACTTGATGAATAAAAGTGTTTATTACAAACAGTTAGGCATCAAAAACAGATCTACAGAACCTGTGAGGACTCCAAGGCCAATAGATGATACTCTGTATCAGTGGCCCTAAATAGAACAGACAGTTGTAAGTTCACATCTGGACTAATCAAATGGCCTCCATGCCCAAATGTATGGAGGATAGAGGTCCTTAGCCCCTTAACAGGAAATAGACTTGTGCAGTTAAAGTTAGTAATCTGCTTATAGTATACTGAGGACTACACTACAACAGCTTACATGTGCTGAAAAATCTTGTTCCCTCTGATTATTTCATCTTGACATGATGGATTATCAGGTAAGAAGGTTTCTATTAGACATACAGAAGCTGTCACCCTTACCTAGAAATCCCATAGAAGATTGACTTTCATGGGATTTTCCATATTTAACCCTCATTTTGCTGAATGGTGATGATTAGCCAGAAATTATAGAAATTATATTTGCAATTCAGATTGAAAGTGTTTTTCCTTAATAAGCATTTACTCAGTTATATGTGGTCATTTATATTTGACACCACTGTCTAGCTAATGGGCAGCTGGTTTAGTACATGCTGTTATGAAAGGCAGAAACAATATGGCACATTGCAGGTTCGGCTCAGACTTGAAATATTCTAAGACTTGCCCACTTCACATCAGTACAACCCACAGCACTCTTTGTTTGCTTTTTGAGTTTTGCAAAGCTGAATCAAATTTATTCTTTGAGCACAAACATGCCAGTGGAAGCAATCATCATCACTTAAATCCTTTACATATTTACTCTGTACTCCGCAGCTGTAGCCTCATTTCCTTTCATCCGCATTTTTCTCTAAACAGCTGCAGACTAATCAAAGCTTGTTTGGGATATGTTTGCCACTGAACAACAAGTTATGTTTAAGAAAGGTGCTAATGAGTGCATTGATCATATCAATAATGAATAAAACTGAAACTTCAGATGTCTATTTAGAAAAATGCTTTCATTAATATGATAAATTATGAGTTAATGAAGCGTGTAGGGGGTGCAAAAACATTTGGCATACGTTTCAAATATATGTTGCAAAATGAAATGGAAAACTAAAAGATTTTACTAAATGTTCATTCCCAAGATACTTGCTCTAATTTGTACAGTGAAGTGAAAAGAATACATGATAGGCAAGCAAAACCTATTAAAAAATAGAGGATTTTTACAATGGCCCATCTGAATTCACAAGGCAAAATGATTAAACACATCTGCTTCCGGATAGCAGCAGTAAGTTAAGACTGTTAAATGGAAGCATGAAGACAGTATACAGTTTATAGAAATGTCAAATAAATTCTCAATGCAGTACATGACAAAGCGTGCCTTGACAATTTGGTTAGTTCACAGTTCGTTTTCATAAATTATTTTTCCTGCCTCAAGCTGAAAAGGTTCAATTATCATTCCTTAGAGGACCCCATTTCCCTTCCGATGTAAGTATTGTAATAGTCTTTCCAATTTTCAGCTGTGCAACAAAAGTATTTAATAACTCAAAACAGCTGAAGGGCATATGCACTAGGGCATATGCACTGATGCATGAAGCTCATTTGTCTGTATGGTCCTTGCAGAAATTTTGCGACCTATTAAGTGCACACCTTTGTCTCAATTTGACCACTATCAAACCACAGAACTGAGCAGCCGGTCAAAGCAACAAAAGACTGATGTTGGGTACAGACTTTCTTTTGAGAGAGGACTATGACAGGGTGAGAGGTCCACAGAGACGATGCAAGAAGTCATAAAAGGGCAGAAGAGAAACTGCATATTGTTACCCTGCACAATGCTATCAAAAGATGAAAGAAAGAAAGAAAAAATCAAAGTGGGCACACTTATTATGGTGGTGAAATAGATCAAGGCAAGTATTCTTTGACAGACAAAAGTTTTTCACACCTCTCACGTAAAGATTATAAATTGTAAATGAGGACAGTCCTGTAGTAGGCAGACTGGTATAGCTGGTATTGTTTTTACCTTTAGAGTCTGTGTGAAGTTCAAAAAAGAAGAGCGAGCCAGAAAACGGACACGGTAGAACCCCTCACTGTTATATGAGGAATCTGATTCTGTTGTGCGGCTGTGGTGTGAGAGCTCCATGCCACATCCCATATGTGTTTCTATTGTAAGAAGTTCTCCATATTAGTAATTATTTTTATGTCAGAATTTCAGCTCAAGGTTGTGACAACACTGCATTAAAGTGAGAAGGCATGAAAAAGGCAAAAAAGAGGAAAGAATTGGAAGAAAAAGGTAACATTGATCTTCCTACACTGACCATAAATTATGCATGGTATATAAATCACCATCACATTGTTGTGATTCTCAGTGACAAAAAATGCATAATCCTAATTTATTTTCCTCAACTGACAAGAAAAAATAATTATTTTTAAACAGATAATGTCACCTGACTTGTACATTTTGTGTCTTGATAACATTTCAGCAAAAGAGGTTAAAATCTGTTACTGTGCATAAATATTGCCATTATACTATGACATAAATACCTGATTTAATTACTTTAAAGCACCTTTATACAGCATGCCATGTCATTACTGTGTAAAACCCCTTTGTTGGACACAAAAAAAAGTTCAGACCAGTCAAGACATTGGCAAAGAACATCTAAGGTTCATTGGTGTTTAAGGGACTTAGCAAGTATCCTTCAGGTCCTGTGGACTGTGAGATGGGGTCTTTGTGGATTGGGCTTGCTTCCCACAGATGCCATAAGATCTTATCAGATGGGTATATAAAGAATTTGGCAGCGAGATGAACACCTCCGACTGTATTTGTGTGTGCGTATTTCTGAGTGAGGGTGCTGCTTTTATGGAGTACTGTTCTCGTCTGTGGAGGAAGTGAGCAGTCAACAAATATATACCTATTGTACAGATTTTTTTGTACCAAGACGGAAAGTAACATCTGTGTGGAAGACTGGGTGCACATTTTACTAAGAGAACAAGTGTTACTACCTATAAACAATTTGAAGGCTGATTGATGTAGCGTTTAAGTTTGTGCTGGATATGTCACCATCTTGTTGAATGTAATTTAGAAAAACCATTACACATTTGTACATACCACTTCTAGCTTCCATTCTGTCAATTATTTGTGAATACACAGTAAAGTGTCTGACATAATATGCAACCAACAGACATACACAGTTCTGGACAAAATGAAAATGCAAGCTGCCATTATTGTTCCACTGTGATCACTCAAGCCTCAATCCAAGGACCAACTTTAATGCACTCCCACTACAGTGTGTAATCTGTACTGCAGCAGTTTACAAAAAATGAATAAAAAGAGAAGAATCACTCAAATCTTCACTATCAGGTTTATATGACTTTTTTTTCAAAGCTACAACTACAGACGGCCAAACAAATTCTGCAAGGCATTACACTAATATCTAAAGCACTTGTAGAAACAAAGAAAAACAGCTATATCTGAAATAAATGTGTATAGATGTATCTCTGATGTAACTGAGTATCTGAGCTTGAGTGTTTTACCCAGTTAGAGTGCCCCCGAGTCAAAATCAAATCAGGGTTCCAAGTCCTCTGACAATCTCTCTCTCTCCTCATCTATCACCATTTGGCAGCAAACAGAGTATTATATCACTGCAAGGTCAACAGCTAAGCAGTGGCATAGGATGTTTTAAGTTTTTAAATGCTAGAGAGGACATATAAAGATGTACAATGGCATTTTTGCCTGCCAATTAAAAATGGGTTTGTACAAGCAAACACAATGTGTCAGCGGTGTTGACAGTAATTGTTTTCAGCATATTCTGATGCCAGAAGCACAGCAGGATGGTTACATTGTGTGACCAAGCCCTTTTATTGATTGGTTGATTCCATTACTTCGGAGGAAAGTCACCATAATGAAATTCTATGCAGGCAAAAAGGGAATGCAGCTTGCATCTTTGTAAAGGCGTGGACATACAAGAATAAGGTCAATTTTCACAGACATGGGAGTTAAGATTTTCGCAAAACTTTAATGATGTTAGGAGTACATTTAGTTTGTTATGTTTAGAAAAATGCCAAAACCAGTTGGTGAACTGTGAATATCTAATTTCCCTGAGGGAGTCATCCCAAAGGGATCCGTAAAGTTAAGTCTAAGTCTATTCATTTCAGATAATAATATAACATAAAGCTGATTTCATTATTCCACATGTTAGTAATTTTATTTTAATTTAGTAACATCAAATAGTACAGTGAAGGAAACAGTTATGCTTTTTCAATGGATTGGGTTATTAATGCTAAGGGGGCGGCTGTGGCGCATGTAGAGCGGGTTATTTCCTAACCCCCAAGTTAGTGGTTCAAATCCCGACTCTGGCGGTCCACATGTTAAAGTGTCCTTGAGCAAGACACTGAACCCCCAGTTGCTCCTGGTGCTGTGTCACCGGTGTGTGAATGTGTGAGTGTTTGTGTGAGCGTATGGGTGAATATGTTGAATAGTGTCAAAGCGCTTTGAGTGCACTGATGTGTAAAAAAGCGCTATACAAGTACAAGACCATATTAGACTTCAACCAAAACATAGTCTCATTCTGTTTTTTTATATTAATAAACAAACTATCATATTTTTGCAATCAATAAAGCTGTATATATGTCTTAACCTTCATTTGCTGAACTCAAATAATATTCCAAATGCTATATGTCCCATGTCTCCCCAGGTAAATACTAGGATGGTGTTTGGAGAGGCAGGGGGGCACAGCTACTTGGTGGCGTGCTGGCAGCCCATCCTGATCCTGATGCTCGGCACCGTCCTTTCTGGTTCCACCACTGGCTGCCCCTCCCGATGTGACTGCAATGCTCAGGAGCGTTCGGTCGTGTGCCATCGACGGAGACTGGCAGCTCTTCCTGAGGGGATCCCAACTGAGACAAAGCTATTAGACCTTAGCAAGAACCGTCTGAAGATTCTTGGGCCAGAGGAGTTCATTAACTACCCTCAGCTGGAGGAGCTCCAACTCAATGAAAACACTATTTCATCTATAGAGCCTGGGGCCTTTGGCAACCTTATGAATCTTCGGATTCTAGGTTTGCGCACCAACCAGCTGAAGCTCATTCAGCTGGGGGTATTCACAGGCTTGACCAACCTCACACAGTTGGATATAAGTGAGAACAAAATTGTCATTCTGCTCGACTATATGTTCCAGGAGTTGTACAACCTGAGGGCTTTGGAAGTTGGTGACAATGACCTGGTCTTCATTTCATCTCGATCATTTCATGGCCTCAGCAACCTCGAAAGCCTCAATATTGAGGGCTACAAACTAGCCTCAGTACCAACTGATGCCCTTAGCCATCTGCATAATCTGTTATCACTTCGATTACGATATCTTAATGCTACTGTCATAAGGGACTATTCTTTTAAGAGGCTGTATCGTCTTAGAGTCCTGGAAATTTCTCACATGCCTTCTCTGGATACCATGACCCCAAAATGTTTGTTTGGACTCAATCTCACCTCTTTATCAATCACAAACTGTAATCTCAGCAGTATTCCTTATCAAGCCATCAGTCACCTCAGATATCTTCGGTTTTTGAATCTGTCTTTCAATCCTATTCATACTGTGGAAGGAAACCAACTATTTAACCTTCAGAAACTCCAGGCATTTCATTTGGCTGGTGGGAGATTAGTGGCCATTGAGCCCTACTCTTTCCGAGGACTCAACCACCTTCGTATACTCAATGTGTCGGGCAACAGTTTGAACACCCTTGAAGAATCTGTCTTCCACTCAGTGGGAAATCTAGAAACCCTGGCTTTATTTGACAACCCTTTGGCCTGTGACTGTCGTTTGCTTTGGGTTTTCCGTCGTCGCTGGAGGCTTAACTTTAACAAGCAACAGCCCGTGTGTGCTTCACCTGAAATTGTGCAAGGAAAAGAGTTTAAAGATTTCCCAGATAAACTCCCTCCTGATTATTTCATCTGCCAGAAATCAAAAATCATGGATTATAAGGTTCAAGAAAGCCATGTAGATGAAGGCACTACAGTTCAGTTTGCCTGTCAGGCTGAGGGTGATCCAGTGCCCGTGATAATGTGGTTGTCCCCTAAAAAGGAATATATCACTGCTAAAACCATAGGGTCGAGACTTTCTGTGTCTAGCGATGGTACACTGGAAGTGCGCTACGCACAAATCCAGGACAACGGCACCTACTTGTGTATTGCGAGTAACGCAGCAGGCAACGACACCAAAGCCGCTCACCTTTTTGTGCATAGCTACTCCCCAAACTGGCCCCACCAGCCAAACAAAACATTTGCTTTCATTTCCAACCAACCAAGTGATGAGGGTTCTAACGTGACCCGGGCTTCAGTTCCATTTCCATTTGATGTAAAGACACTTATCATTGCAACAACCATGGGATTTATATCTTTTCTCGGAGTAGTCCTCTTCTGTCTTGTAATACTATTTCTCTGGAGTAGAGGGAAAGACAATACCAAGTCAAGTATTGAAGTTGAATATGTGCCACGTAAAGAGGAAACAGAAGAGGCCAGTCCAAATGAAGCACCTGTACAATTCAACATGAAAATCATGTGAGGCCCAAAATGAGTCCACACAAGCTTACAAACTGCTGTCAGGATAAATACTGTCCTTGCTTTCGATATGTACTCATTTATGAGTGATAGAAATTGCACAGCAACAAAGGCATCTTGACATCTTGACTTTTTCTTTCCTTTTCTTTTTTTTAACTTCAGGGACTGAATCTTTCACAGAAAATGTTGAATTTCAAATATTAAGATTTATGTAAATTTGTATTGGCAATACTCAGTATGTTAACATGCACTCAACATCCCAATTAGTCTATGGGACCAAATAAGGGGGAAAAAAAGCACAGTTTACACAGTGAATGGACTCATATTTACAGGGATTTAGAGAGTTGCAGGTGTGAGATTTCTATTAGCAGAGAAGGAATGTGTCAGTTGGAATATGTCTGCTGGTTATGTTTTTGCTGTGATGGATATACAAAGCACAAGGATCTAATAAGTGATTTTCCATGTTCTGGTGCCTGGAAACCTAAGATAAAAGCACTTTTCTTCTGTCTAAGCACATGGATGTGACAAGTATAACAATAACTTTTAGAAAAATTGATAAGAAACAGAAAGCACAGTCATATTTTCATGGGATAAAGTTGCAAATTTAACAAAGAAGTGATATAAGTCCAAAGATATGTATTAAAAGGTATTAGAAATAGGCAATAAAAGGTGATCTACTTTTTGGAATGATGGAGATAATGAAGGGTTCTTGAAACTTGACAATAAATTAAAGGAGCTGTACCTGTCTGAGCAGAAACCTGGTCTGTTTTCCAGAGTTATGATCAGTGTTATGGCATTTTCTCAAAGCACTCTGATACATTTGTCTTAAAGGGTCCAAAACCAATTTAGCCTCTGTATGAATATGTTGCCACTGAAAAGTCAGTTTTTCAACCCAATATCAAGTTCTTTTTGTATATGAGTAAGAAATGATAAGTATTTCCATATTCTACAAATGAGCTCATTTTGAAGTGTGCATGTTAACACACTGATCAAGAGAAAAAAAATGCCACAGTTTGTGCTTCTTTCAGCCAGCGAAGGACATTTGTCTTTAAGTGTAATGAAATGTTGCGATATACATACTTTTCTGTATTTTATTCTTCCTTGTACATTATGCTATGGCACAATAGTAATGCTTTTGATGGCTGTGGGTTTTGAACATACTGAAATCCAAAGAGCAGATTAACATCATCCAGAAAACATGTTTTTGATGTAATTAAACTGAAGAAGCGTGTTACTGTTTGTTATGGAGAATAACAACTAAGTAATACTTACCAAGTACAACTAAGCTAATTTGTTTACTTATTTGGCAGCTCAAAAATGCGTGAGGACTACATCGTGTCCTGAAGTTATGTCACTTAACATTTAGAAAGTACTGAGTATTCATTTGTTGCCTTAAGTACCCAATTTCCAGCTTTCTGCTGAGCAATACTCAATATTTATATGTTAGATGGAGTATTATTCCTCATTAGAATTTTCTGTTGTCCAATTAATTTCACAGTAAAGGTCTGCTCTGAAGATAGTGTGTTCATTAACTCCTAAAACACTTGTTTAAAAAGGGATGGGCCAATGGAAAATCTATTAAAATAAAGAACATTTTATACTACAGGGTATTTATTTTATCCTTAATGAATGAGAATGGATTACTTTTATGCTGGTAGTAATCTTAATAGAACTGAGGAGGTATTGCGTGAGGTAGACCTTCACAACACTTTCAAAAACACTTTTCTTCATCTAAATTTTCTATAACGGATTAGGTAAAGAATATTGCAGTCATTTGGTGCTGTAATATTACAACAATCAGCTTTCCAGGATGAATTAGCAATAGTCCATGTACAGCTTATATGTGTGTCTTCTTGTTGCTTTATTTATTTATCTACCCTGTCACAAAATGTTAAAGCTCAAAACTGGCTAAAATATGAGGAACACCTTTAAGCCTACAGTGCAGGGTTTATTTAAAGGAAAAATATGTATCTACAAATTATAAGAAGCATATTATAAGAACAAAGTTTTATTAAATTAACCCATGTACTGTAAACAAATTTTAGCCAGATAGAGTAAACATGACACAGTTGCTTCTTTCTGCAATAACAATGTTCTGCAGCCGGTTAACACTGCTTTAAAACATTAAGCAAACATCAAAGCTGGACACCTGCTAGAACTGATGAGTATTTTATTCCTATTCTACTGTTTGCTGCAGCTACAACAGAAGCCGACAGCTACTGGAAAACCTCCAGCAGCTACTTTGCACCAGTGTTTTGAAGGCTAGAATTTTATTTATACCTCAATTTCAAGCAAGAGAAACCTTCTGGCTGCTCAGAATTACGACTGTGCTCCAGCTTATAAAAAGAGACAAGCGGTAAATAGCCAGACACTGCTGAACCAAGTAATCACTGAAACTTTCATATTGATCTTCTAATGAAAGAAGTGTAGAGAAACAAAGACAACAGGATATAACAATGATAAATGTATTGTATTTATTCGGTGTCAATAAGAAGCAATGGGAGTCGGAGTATGATATTACTGACAAGGGTCTTACCTTGTAAAAGACAAACACTACATTACTATTTTGCTTTAAAACCATCACAAAACAAACATTTTCGAGTGTGACGATACTATTGATGCTGATGTTCTGTTGGAGGTTAGAGAACAAGTTGTGTTAAGATGTGCTGTTCTTGTCAAGACGAGTTTTATTACTGAAACAACATAAAAAAATAAAATAAAATGTGGTTTTCTTCTTCCTCACAGCTGATAGTGGAGAAGATTCAGATAAATAACAGAGCTCAGATAAACCTAAAGGGGAACAAGAAAGATATGCCAAGGGTAAATCATGAGTTAGGAAAAATTTACACAAAGCTTGAGGAACAGAGATAAAATGTATGTGTTAGGTGTTATGGAACTGCACAACTACAGGCATAGTCAAGGTATTTAAAATAACCTCATTTAAGCTTTAGATATTTCTCATTTTTAAAGACTGGGTTGGCACATCATGTATTTTAAATCCATATAAAACCTATATATGAAGTTTGCATATTTATTATTATTGCAGTTTAGTCTGATGCCTATATTCAGGACATTCTAATTTTAGCTGCTGAACCAAGTAATCACTAAAACTTTCATATTGCTCTCCAAATGAAAGAAGTGTAGAGAAACAAAAACAACAAGATATAACATGGATAAATGTAATGCATTTATAGTTGCACTTGAGTCTGATGCCTATATTCAGGAAATTGTCATTTCAGTGGGGCCTGCACAGTAGAGCAGTTGGTTAGCACTGTGGCCTCACAGCAAGAAGGTTGCTGGTTCGAGCCTCGATTGGAGGAGGTCCGAACAGTGATCTCTCTGTGTGGTGTTTGTATGTTCTCCTCACATTAGCGGGGGTTCTTGCCAGGTACTCCGGCTTCCTCCCACAGTCCAAAGACATGCACCTTGGGGATAGGCTGATTAGAGACTAAATTGCCCATAGGAGTGAGTGTGAGTGTGCATGTTTGTTTGTCTATGTGTGTTGGCCCTGTGATAGACCTGCAACCTGTCCAGGGTGTACCCTGCCTCCTGCCTGATGTCCGCTGGGATTGGCTCCAGGGACAGGGAATAAGTGATAGGTAATGGATTGGTATTATTTTTAGATATATATTGAAGTTTCCTCTTTCAGACAAAGATTAAAAAAGGGGGGAGGGCGTTGTAATTGACCGATAGGCTTGACTTTAAACTAGTGACTGCATTCTTCCTCTGAAGCGGCCACTTCAGAGGTGGACTCCAGAAGAGTTCTCCTCTGAGCAGCGGATGCTTCTGGGAAAGATTGAATTACCAGTCAAAGCATGTCAATGTAAACACACACCCACAAAAAAAAGAACATTTTCTACCTTAAACGTTGTCTGAAAGAAGGAACCATTGATATGGTTCTTTTAGTACTCACCAATGTGGCCAAAACTATCAAGACATTTAGTGAGGATGGTGAGTACAACTATAAAATCATCAAAAGAAGCCAGAAGCTGCTTAATATTTTTGGATATAACATGCTGAGAAGCCAAACTTGCTGGCTAAGAACCAACTCACAAGTATGAAGTCACAGGTGATTCACACAGAGGAAGTAAAAAGGGAGGCAGTGTTCTCTTCACCGTGCAGGCACTCTCACTCAGCCTGATTCACACAGACCAACAATGAGCAGCAACCCCAAAGCAGACACACTTCTTGTGTTGGAAAATATGCGCATACACTGTAGATAAATAATTTCAGTCAATCCATTATTTAAAAAATGCCATTAAGGCCATGGCCCTGAAAGCAGCTTCTCCCACACACCACTTAAGATTGTAATCTGTGGGAAGTAAAGGTTGTAGAGAACATCAAACTACTGTCTTTTTCAACAAACTTAGTAGCCAAGAATTTGCTACACATCATTATGGGTTTTTAAACAGTACACTGTGGTTTTAGTCATCCAATCAGTTGAATGATATTTAAAAGGATTTTGAATATCGCTAAAAGATAAATATACCAATCAGTTATCAGCAAGAACGCAAAACCATTAACCACAAAGACACTTCCATGCGTTCCAAGAGGCCTAGCAAAGAAAACAAAATCCTATGAGCAAAAGAAAAACAGGAGAAAGAACAAAAAAAACAAAAATTTTAAATATCACTGACACCCATTACCGCTTATAGGGAAAACTTGTGACAGAATTAGGTCACACATCAAACAAAGTAAAATAGCTGCAGTAATTGGAAGTTTCTATAAGACACAAAAGCATTTATGATGAGATTTAATGAAACATGACCCCCAAAGAATTGAATACAATTAATGTGTACCAAGAAAGAGAATTTTTACTCTTTTTGTTGAGATGAAGCTTTGACCTTGACCAGATTTTATTCATAGGAAGTAGGGAGTGTATTTCATGACACTACACAGCATGAGTTTGTGCATTGGTAATGAGACGTCAAATTGCATGGCCTGAGTAAGGTTACATGTTGTTTTGAGAAAGAAGAGAAAGAAAACTCGGTTAATGAGCTCATCTTTTATGGGAAGCAATTTCAAAATGTAAAATGTGGAAAAATATTCATTATAAGTAAACTGGTCATCTGTAGCTGCAGCACTTAAGCTTCATTTACAGTATAACTGTTGTTACCACACTCAAAAACAATTGCAGAACTGCTAACATTTGCAATATGGCCCAGCTGGAGCACAACCCTCTGTACAGGCATCTGTATGATCCATCAATGCGGCAGTATAAGGACCCAGATGGTTCTGAATGCAGGGGGACTGGTGCAATAGCTGGGAAAGTTGAGGAGTTTTGCTCTAAAACTCTTCACTTTTCACTCCTTTTACATTTCCTCCTCTGCTATCTATTAAGTGAAGTAGCTGTGTTTTCCACAGCTATGACACCTGCCATGAAGGATAAAGCTGAAGCAAATCAAGCAAGTCTAAGTAGAAAAATGATAAATGTTACAGCTGTGCTGGGGCCACACGTCTCACACACACACATAAATGTGTCTTGCATAACTGCAGCTCCAGACTGACCAGACAGCTCCACATAACTGAGTACAAAGTAATCAGATCTCTTTTTGTCCAAGGGACTGAATAATTTGTTACTTGAATTTCCTTTGATGAAAAGATGAGCGTGTTTAAATTAATTTAACAGACACAGTTATCCACACAGCTGGACTCCAAGGGAAGAGCAAAAGCATTGAATTCTTTCATAAGATAAAACCGCTTTATTCTCTCTAAACCATAAGTCCACTCCTTAAACACAAGAGGCAATCATGTTTCATTGGTACATTTTCAAAAGATTTTTAAACATTTAAACCTTCCAGTCTTGGCTAATAATGCTAAAGTTGTATCAGGATGTGGATGAGGAAGATTCTGATGAAGTGACAAATAAAACTGCAGACAAATTGTGCACCCAAATCCCACACGGTGGCTTGGTATGTCACTAATTCATCCTATTTAATCTAGTTCAATAATGGCAAGCTGTTGTTCTATGACAAAAATAAAAGATGGGATATACAGTTTAAGTGGTGAGAGAAATCCTTTACACACGTTTGCAATGCTTTGGACAATGCGGTGAAGGGAGACCTTTAGCAAAAACCATCTTTGAAAACAAAAGCCTTGCAACATTTCAGACTTTATTAATTCACTGGACTTCATGTACTACTCAAATGCCATATTTTTCCATGTATTTGTATATATATGGCATTTTATTAAAAGTACTTTACTAGGATTTTTTCTTACCAACTTAACCCTTTATAGCAATAAACAAAGGCTATCCGAGTATTTACATAGGCTCATTTATGCTTTACACTAAATATGCAGACAGTCGGAGTCTCTAAATTTGCATTATGATCCATTCTTCGAACCTGTGGATGTGTAGACTGACGTTGCAAACAAAGCAGTACCTGGAGAGACTGTGGGGGTAGCTGCAATAAAGCTGCCATGTGACCGGCAAAAAGAACAAAGACGAAGCTGCCATGTAAAACCAAATACCACCACTGTCTACTGGGCTGCCATTTTTCATTTCTGTTTCTGAGAATCCTCCTAATCTCTTCCATCCTCCGTGTTTGCCTTTGTATGAAATGAAAGGATGTTTTGCTTAACAACTAATGCCAATGTAAAGGCTTTGGAGTATATGGGGGTGACATTTGATAATGTTTTGGCATGGATGTGCCCTTTTCTGCATGTCAGGGGAGCATAAATGGGGCTTAAGCACAAGTGATATGCTACCCCTCCCCTCCCTCAACACCCCTATTTCTAAAAATGTGTTGCTGTTTTTATAGCTAATGACTTTATTAGATGTGGATTTTTGCTTGATTTATTTTAAAGTACTCAGAATATAAGAATAGAATCCAGATTGATCTGATAGTTAGCAGAAAAAAGCCAAGTTTTAATATATAATGTAATATGTAATGTAATATTTATTAGAATATAATAGTTTCATTACAACTAAATCTGTTAGAATATAGCCAATTCATATTTAAATCTCTATGGCTAATAACATATTACTGTACACACAGATGTACTTTTTTGTAGCCTTTAGTCTCAACATGTGCAAATCTTGTTCAGTGTCAGTCTTTAATTTATTTATGACACAGAAATGAAGTGTTGGACTCTGCGGCTCCATGTTATTTCCTAAGTTGAAGTGATAAGTATGTGAATCCAGAATGTGCAATATTTTCTTTTTATTTTCAGAGACCAATATCAAATGACAAAAACTATCAAAGAGAATCCTTCAGAATTTAAAGATATGCTAATTCATCTTTGTCAAAACATCTGATGTAGCTTTCCTTTCCCATGAAATGTGCTTGTAGGTTAGTTAGGCAAATGCGCCTCATACAAAACTCAAAAAAATGGTATGCAATTGTTAAGTAGCTCACCTTTTAGCACTCATCAAAGGTAGACTTCAGCCGTCTTTTGTCTGTAATCAACCATGATTCTTACTCACTCAAATGTGCACTTAGATCAAAGCACACAGTGGGTTTGAAACTGAGCCTGTGTTTGAGTAAACACAGTATAATGTGAGACTTTGCAGTCTGCTTGTAAATCCAGTAGCCGTGACAGCCCTGCATGTGATGCTATTTCAGGCCAAAAGCATTTATCTTTAATACAAAGGTGTGAACGTGGTACTCTTTACTGATTCATGCCAAACTTGCTTCCAAGTGGTCTGGTTATTTATTTTCAGATGTACTGAATAGTAAAGAGAAACATATTTCTCAGGTCCAGGTTTTACCACAGTCTTATGTTTGTTGAACTCCACAACTACAAATCCACTGCATATAAGAAACTGGATATGAAAATTTGATCTGAGAGAAGCAGAGCGTGTGTGGGCGTTTGAGGAGGCTGGGCTGCATGTGGACTAATCTGTTATGACATGGGAATGGCTGTCTCCGGTTACTTTCCTTTCACACCTCTTTCTGGTAAAGCATAATAATATGGCACACGGGTAAGATTTGTTCAAGCTCCATGTTTGCTTTTTTTGATCCATTTACTGAGATACATTTGGATAATGCCGTTTCCTGGCAGAGTCAGTTATATTCGGCTGCAGCTCTGCTAAAATGGGATTCTGAGCTTTGGTTTATAACATTTCGGTGAAATTCAAATAAGATATCTTAGTAATTGGATAAACAAACTGATGTACTTAGAATCTAGTAAAACACCAGGGTGGAAAAAGTTAGGAAGTTTTTCTTTTCATGATTGTACAGAACACATCCAGATCTTAAACTAATTAACATTCAACAACAGCACATTGGCGACCTTCAAACTGTCTGACATTTCTGTAGGGCGATGATATTTTACCGTTTTTCAGATTTCCAAACAGTTTTAAATCACCCAGTGGCTGCTAATGAGACTGAACTAATCATGAGCTGTTATCTCAGAAGTGTTTACAGCTCTATTTAGTGTCTTCAACACATAATGAATATTCTGGCCCTATGGCAACATCTACAATAGCATTTAGCTTTTTAAACATCTCATAATTGACATAAAATATGTCAATGATCATATCAGTCATGGGCTGATTGTGAGATCAAAGTGATCACATTGTATTTTGTTTATCTTCGGCCATGTTTATCAGCCAGGGGCTGTTGTAGTGTCTTTGTGCCATGATAGCCCCTCCACCCTCACTTCATTCAGTGTTTGAAAAAGTTAGAACCAGAATAAGCACTAAAGAAAAAAACTTTAGTCCTCATAAAAAGATGTAAAAGACCCTTATTCATGTCAAGACCCAGTTTCTAAGCTGCAGCATAAAGCAGAGACTCACATCCGTTTATAAAAATAACATTAATGAACTTAAAACTTCAGTTAACTTCACACGGCAAAGGCAAACGTTTTTTTATCCACACTATGAAAGCAACACACAAAATCCTTGCATTTCATCTGCTCCTACAAGGCAAAATGTTTTCTTTTTCAAAAACTAAAGTCTGTTACACTGTTAAAAGCTAGATTAGCATCACCTGATTGAGGATATTCATAAAATATATGATTTAATTTCACAAATAGAAGCGCCGATGGTAGAATTTTCGGAGGTGGTGAGCTACATGCTGTTTCAGGTTGCTTCAGTTCAAAGGATTGTATTTAATGCAACAAATCCATTTGTTTTTTTTTTTTTTGCTTTGCGAGATATGCCTGCATAGAACCTTGAAGGCATATATTCTGCTGCAAGATAATCTGTATGAAGTTGACTGACAGCATCGGTTTGAAAGACCACAGTCCCAGAATGGCAGTGATGGAATCCATTAATCACAAAACACCAGCAGGCATCTGACCCACACCCAATATTCCTGCTGTGAAGCATGTTAAAGTGAGCCAGTCAACTGATGCCTTTACACATGGATGCAGAAATTATTGGGTTACACAAACATAGATCTTTCCACTGGAATAAAATGGTATTATTAGTTTTTCAGTTTTGCACATCTGTTCTTCTTCTCGGCCTGATCCACCTGCACTGCTTCAACGTGCGTTCTTCCATTTCCCTTTGGCACATGGCAACGTGTGGCAAAATGTATAAAATGAGTGGCAGAGCAGGACCGATTTATATGGAACTGACTTGCCCTCAAGTCAAGCATCGTAATTTAGAATGATGAGAAATTATTAAATGCAGACATTGAAGAAGAAAATACTTCATTTATGATGAGATATTTTTTTAATTAGGAAGAAATCCTTTGAGTGAAGTTTATTAGCTCGCACTTACATAACATTTGACATTTATTCCAGAATAATAAATAAAAAAAATGCCTTAGAAGTGATTAAATGCAATCTCACATCTGTCCCTCTCTTTTGTTGTTATGGTCATTGAAGACAAAGCATCCCTAAGGGTTCCTTTAGTTTTTAGAGTGACTAAACAGCATTTAAAATGATTGAAAGGTTCTTTATGAGAAACTGAGGTTGTTGAAAACAATAAACATGTTTAAAGAGCTCAGAAGTGCAAATGTTGGTTCCAAAACAAGAAAGAAAAATGTAATAAATAATAGAGTTCGGTAAAACTACTTTCATATGCAGCATGCACTGTGCATGCCACAGTGGTAGAGAACAATGTAAGACGGGAGGATGCAAGCACGCAAATCGCATCGAAGTTCAGTACCAGTTGCCAAGTGGCTGAATAGATATCCTGAAAGAAGGTACTTTTTATCCAGTTGCAGACTTGGATGCAGGATGTATCTGTCAAATTCTCCGAGAAAAAGCCCTGGCATTACTTTTACTGCTGGAGAAGATAAGACGTACTGCAGCTCAGAGAGTGTGGGTTTATAATATCCTCAGCACAAGATGGGAGTTTGGAGAGTTATAGATCTTCCAGGAACTTTTCCAATTAGATCTGTTGAATTGACATTGCAGACCAATACCCCAAATTTTAATTTGTATTAATTTCAGGCCAACTGACTTCAATTATAAGTAGGATATACACAGAAAAATAGATAGATATCCATCCTTCATCAAACTGAATAGATTTCCATACAGATAGAGATCCACCCATCCATCCACTGACACAGACTTTGGCTTTGTGTGTGAAGCTTGCCATTCCTCCCATATATGTGTCACTTCTCTTCTGGTACTAGAGGACCCTCCAACAGTTCTAAAACATGCATAGTGGTTTCAGCAGTGTCACTTGTCCATTAAAGTTGAATTTATACTGGCAAAGTGACCATGTAGGCAGCCACAGATGACACAGGTGATATGCGATGTTACAGCAGAGTTATGCTGCCCTGCCACTTACCAAACACGAAGAAGAACCTCCAAGGGGGTACTTTAGTGGAACTGCACTGCAAGCAGTGGTGGGTGTCAAACCTGGATGGGCCTGGATCTACTCTGAGAATATGGTGATGGTGACAGACATGACCTTAACCAGACACCTAGTGAGAATAAATCCAGCTTAATATTCACCTAGCTTGTTGGTTTTCCAATAGGAGTTTCTTGGGCTTGACGCATATTTTTTTGGCATCTACTCTCGACAAGGTTGCAAGAAAGTCAGTCATGACATGTACAAACTGCAGGTCACTGACAGGAAAAAAAGAGTGGCTTCCCTAGATGATTCATCAGAGTAATTATAGACCAGAAGTAAAGCCAAACACTAGAAGTAGACCATGTAGATTATGTATGTGTGTGTGTATATATATATATATATATATATATATATATATACTGTAAATACAGTATATATAACATTTTTATAAAAATATTAATATAAAATTTGAAGAA
>JBAMHV010000001.1:4574120-4586161 GCA_037177535.1 Pseudomugil gertrudae | reverse complement strand
GACTAGCGACCTGTCCAGGGTGTACCCTGCCTCTCGCCCATTGTGAGCTGAGATTGGCTCCAGCTCCCCCACTACCCATTCAGGGAAAAAGTGGTAGAAAATGGGTGGGTGTGTATATATATATATATAGACTATGTCACTACAAAAACAGTCTGCTCTGATAAAACACAGTTTTTTTTCTGCCTTACCGATGGTGACTTAATAGCAACGTTCCTGCTTCAACCAAGTTTGTGAGCCTGGACGGAGGCAACATTCGAATCATTCACGAAGCTGAAAATCAGATTGCCCGGTGTGGACACATTGTGTTTCTGGTAAGACTGTTGTCTGGTTTAGCTGCTGAACTCATTACGCAGGTCTGAAAAATGAGCCAAAACACTCAAACACTGGCAGCCAATGATTATGCCGTTGTCCATCCTGCGCTCAATATTGTAAACCATGTAGGGAGATAAAAAGTTTCACCAAAAACACCTATGCATTGCATTAATAACTTAAAAGTAAAAACACATTGGGTGCAGCGGGGTAGAAGTGCTACTCGTCAAACCTGGTAGGTCAAGTGATCGAACACCTGATGTCTTATCAGACATCTGATTGGATTTCTGATCGACACCTGACTGTACAGCTGATTGCACCTGATCAGACATCTGATTGGACATGTGGGGAGTGTCATATGTGAAAATACTCTAGGAGAGTCAGGAGGGCTTTAAACAGATATTTGAAAACTTTTCCTAAACTAGTAAGATCGCTGGACCAGTCATCAGAACACACAACGATATCATCCGCTCTGCTGTTTTGCTCATCCAAAGTACTCTCTACAAGCTTCTGAATAGTAGTCAGATGATTAACCAAGCCAAAAGACATCACCATGTACTGGAGAAAACTGTCAGGAATCATGATGGCTGAGATGTCAAAAGCTCTGGCAGTAAAATAAAAATGTTCTATAGTTAATATCAGAGCAACAACATCTGAACCGTTGAATCAATGTCCATGAAAGTAACTTTGATTTTGTAAAAAATCTATATATCTTTGTCCAAATCCATTAGTACTTGTAATTAAGAAGATATTGAATCATTCATTGTCCATTTTCTTTACCGCTTAATCCAATTCTGGTTTGCAGGAAACCCAAAGTCTATCCAAGCAATATCCCAGTCTATCACAGTTATTATCTGGTGAGAGCAGGGTAGGCTGCACCCCGAACAGGTCACCATTCCATCACAGGACCATCACCAAAAAGATGTAATGTGATGGCCTAAACTATTGTCAAAGAATCTTTCAGCCCTACATGAGATGAGATGGGCCTATTTCTGACTGAATCAGCAGCATTCAGTAGCGAAACGTTTTTGACAGCACGGCCATATATACATGTGCACATGATTTGCAAAGGTTGGCTGCATGCCCGAAAGCCTCTGTGTAATTCGAGCCCTGCCTCAGAGTGATGTCTACTGTAAAGTGGCGATGCTCATACGAGTCACGTCTCCCTCCTGCTGTTTGTAGGGGCGGGACTGTACACGGTGAAACTGTTGACTCGGCTGTTGCTCATATCGCCTCTCCTTTTTGTCGTTTCTTGCAGGAAAATATTTCTTCACCTTTCCATGAAAACTGAGAGCTGATATGTTATATGTCAAAAAAGAATTTTACATGTGAAGTGGCCTACTGAAAAATGTACTGTGCAGCCCAAAATAAAAACAAAAAAAACAAACAAAAACAAACAAAACTTCAAAACTTTCAGTATTTGCTGGAAGATGCTGATTAACCTTAAATAACAACCTACTTAACTGCTTCTTTTTTCCCTTTGTCCTTTGCATAGCAACTGGGTGAAGGAGGATGCTGTAAATAAAGAAAACTGTAATTCATGTGTCTTGAATGGTCCATTCATTATGCAAGAAAGGAAGAATGCTGCATTATCCAGTCCAATTTTAAAGATAAAAATGTAAGATACAAGTAATTTTCACCCTTTTTATTATAAGAATGACCTAACTGCTCATTATGGCAAATATAACATTTCCTTGTAATTAAGAATTCATACATTTTAATTATGAAGGCCAATTAGCATTGTGGTGTATGATATAACTGTAGCTTGTGGAGACTAAGTAGTCTTGTGCTTTCATAACCCGTTAAAGTCTAATATTAAATGTATTCGGCAAACGTTTGCTTAAGGCCAGAGTCAAGAAATAACAGAATGGAACACATTGCACTCAAGCTCCCTGAAAAAAATAAGATTCAGAATGCACACAAATAGCTGTATGATACATAGTATTATTGAAAAGGGGATGTAGCATCTACTAAGCTTACTCGAACAAAGAATGACTGAAAACCTTCAGTGTGTTTTAAAAAAGACAGAAAAAGCTATTTGGTCATTTGTCTCACAATTTCCCTGAAAATTGCATCTTGCAGGTTAATAAGCCCCTTTCAGACTCTCAAAGTGAAGAAAATGTAACAATAAGTATGTAAAATGTGTCTGTATATGCATTCTAACAATGTTTTGGCCTGTTTTTGGCTAAATAAATTGAAACAAAGGAGAGTCACTTTTGCTCAACAGAGAAGGAAATGGATCCAACGGCTGAAAATAACAAAAATTAAATACACACATATTTTGGACTTCTGCAGTATGATTACTTTTCTTACAAGCATCAGTGACACAAAGCTCAAGTATGAGAAGCAGTACGGGTTATGATAGAAAGTTCATTAGTATTGTGAAGTGAAGAGAGTAATTGTAGTAATAACAAGTCCAGTTTTATTTATACAGCACTTTTCATACAAAAAGTAGCACACAGTGCTTTGCATAAATACAATTTTAACACAATAAAAATAAGTCTTTAAATACACAAGCATATTACCAAACATCCACACACCCAGTCATAATCTCTCTCACATGCACTCACGGACATACACAGCGTGTATGCAGGAAATGAGATCTTGAGGTTCCGTTCACACCGACAGCTTGTCGACTCATGACCACAGAGGCTGCCACCACTGGAAACCATCCAAATCAGAGCAGGCTGGAGTCTACACCAGCCATAGGGATGCAGTGCTGCAGTCAGCCACCTCGACAAGAGCAATCAACACAGCAATTATCCTGCAGACTGAGCAAGCATAGTTCCTGAAGGATCTCCATGTGTTCCATGTCGGTCTGTCTCAATGATAACAGAAAAGAAAACAATATAGTGTGGGGTTTTTTTTGGTAGAATTTTTATAGTATATAAAAATTAATGCATTAAAGGGTTATTTCTGATAGCCACCAACTTGGCTACATGGTCCTTTTTCTGTGCAGGTGATGTTAGCACTAACACTGCACCTCTGCAGTTTCCCAGAAAATGTCACATACATGTCAGGTTCACCTTTAGGGATAAAGTTTCCAATTATCTTGAGCTCTAGACCCTTATTGCTTTCAACAAAGAGACCAAGCTGACTCCTTTGAACTCTCTCACTACACACAGACACAGATAGCCTCCTTTTATCTCTAAAAACAATCAAGAGTTACATACATACATGTAACTATACCTGATAGGAAGTGGTGTCTTCAACTATTTTCGCTTTAGCAAATGCGCAGAGACTAATTTGGCTCCTTTGAACACATGCAGACACACACACACATATTCTTTTTATTCTTTGTAACAGGACACACATTTATGTGGTATAAGCTGTGGTCCCTTAAATATCAATTAGCATCTAATTTCTAATTTAAAGACCTTGCTACTCCTTCATTACTCTGGTATGTTATGATTATCATTATGATTACTTTGATCTTATATCAGATTTGTTTCCATTTTTATGATATATATATTTTTTCTGTTATCACAAAGAAAAGATGGTACCTGGATTTAACTTGGCAAGTAGGTATAGGCTTCTGACTGAATAGTTACAGCATTGGTACTTATCTTTAAACAGGCAACAACTTACATATTTAAAAAAGGTCACATCATCAAAATGCATAAAGCAAACTAAACTAAAGTCTAAAGAAGACTAAAATTGTGGAACTGCCCAATACATTGTTAAAAACTTCAAGGAAAATAAGGAACCTTTGAGGAAGAAATGCCTGAATGATGGTGATTGGTGATCATTTTAGTGTTTGGTGAAATCAAATCAGAGAAATCTCAGAAGAACTCTGGGACATGTTTAATAGCGACTATAAAAACATTCCCACACACAATGCAAAGAGAATTCAAAGGATAAAAACTGAACAGCTGTGTAGCCATAAGAAAACCACTAATCAGTGAAGTTAACTGGAGAAAAAGGCTTCAATTTTCCAGGAAGCAAAACGATTGGACACTGGAGCAATGGAGGAAGGTCATGTGGTCTAATGAGTTCAGATTTTACACTTTTCCAGAGTGATGGGCACCTAGTGCCTACTAGGCATTATGACTCCCCAG
Organism: Pseudomugil gertrudae; assembly: GCA_037177535.1. NCBI lineage: Eukaryota > Metazoa > Chordata > Actinopteri > Atheriniformes > Pseudomugilidae > Pseudomugil > Pseudomugil gertrudae. The sequence goes on along the minus strand of JBAMHV010000001.1, from coordinate 4,581,794 downwards.
TAGACATAGACAGACATCATGCTGCAGTTGGTCAGGTCTAGGTTCACAGACATTATGTGCCTAAAGAAAGAGGTCATCCTACAGCCTGAATATACTGAATAACCACATTATTCCATCAATAGATTTATTTCTTCTTTTCTGGCACAGACATATTCCAAGATGATAATGACAAATCTTTCCTACCTGCTGTTGTAGGACTGTAAAATGAACACATGTAAATAGCTCCCATTCCACCTGTGTAATCTCTCCATAAGCATCTTTTCAAAGCCCGAGCAATTTTTTTTTATTATTATGTGCAATAATTGTTGTTTTTCACCAATTTTATCTTAACATTCTGCTATTTTTTAACATCAATGTATTTAAACGTACTCTGTCAAGCCCATATACGATACACATGTATCAAAGTCTCTTTTTCTTATTTTATTAATTTAGTTTATTCTCTCTTTTTATATTCTTTGACTAAACTGATCTCTGGCACTTTTTTTGTTACGTATTGTGTTGTTGTTTGATTTGTGTGCTTCTGCTTTCTCTACCTATACTCTTACAATGCAATTTCACCACTGAGGGAGTATTACAGGTTTTCTTATTCAAATTCTTCTCATTATTATTCATCAAGCTCAAATTATGAAAAGAGGTTCAGAGAGCATGAAACATCATTTTCACACATGGATTGGCCACCACAGAGCCCAGACCTATCTTTGAGATGTGCTGAAGAAGGCATAGAGAAGTGGTTGGACTCTCCCATCATCAATACAAGATCTTGATGAAACATTATTGCAGCATTCAAATTAAATCAATCTTATGACATTGCAAAATCGTATTGAAACCACGCCACAACAAATGCATGCCATAATAAATGCTAAAAGCTGTTGAACGGAATATTAGAGCGTGTAACCTTTTACTTCGTTGGTGACTTTTTTTAGGCCAGGCAGATGCAATTCTTTCTTTTATGTAGATGCATGCTGCAAGATTCTATTACAGTTCAAGTAAGATAAAGCACAAAGTGTAAGTAACTGAATTTGTTGTCATCCTGATGTCAGAAATAAGCCGCTGGCTTCAGCCCCCTGAACCTTCAGCCTCCTAGGCCATAAGCGAGGTCAGTGCCAGAGCATAAGGACTGGATGGGTTTTGACAGGGGCTATTTGGTTCACCTCACATAGCATTTATCATGTGTATAATTAACATCATATTTTATGAGAAAAATTAACTGTGACAGAGAACCACACATGTTGTACATGCTGTTACACTGCCAATCCAACACTAATATTTTGTTGGAGGGCTTTTTGCTGTAGCCTTAATAGCTGCTTTTGCTGCATCGGCTTTGGCATAGTTATGATAAACTTCTGCAATATCACAAGATTTGTTTCATCCAATAGTGATTAATTTTTCACCAAGCACTTGTATTGATGATGGGGCAGTTTGACTGCTACTCAAAGCCTCCAGCACATCCTGAGTTACTCAAGGGGCTTCAGGTCTGGGCTTGCTGTTACCTAAACTACTCTTTCACAATTTAAGCCTGATGAATCACAGCATTGTCATCTGGATTAAGACCAGGCCATCAGAAAAGAAAATATCAACTGACAGAAAAAACTGCAGATTCAGTGTATTCAGAAAGAGCTTATTCTTTGGTCTCATATTGTTCTTGATCCTAGACCTATACAGCTGCAGCTATCCTGGATCATAGTCCTGCCCCCTCACAGTTTTGTACAATAGATACTGGGGATGATGAAAATACACAAAATTAGCTTCTTTTCTTACCCTTGTGTGCCCATCACTCTGGAACAGAGTAAATTGGGATCATCAAACCACATGACCTTTTTTTCACTAGTTCCAGTCCAATCTTAATATTCCTAACAAATCAAAGCCTTTCCCCCCCAATTAGCCTCACCGATAAGTGGTTTGTTAAGGCTGCACTACTGCTTGGTCCCAATCCGTTACACCCTGTGGGACCTGAGCTTTAGTTTGTCTGCTTATGAGATATCTTCTTGCTTTTTGGGGTTAGTGGGAACTAAGAACATTTTTTTTATAATGTATGATAATACATATTATGTTTATGCATATTTTATTATATATGATTCGCATAAAAATATTATTTTAAATTAAAACAGCAACAATAACAACAAAAAGCTGTTCTTCCGACACTGCCAATATTCATGTTAGGTTTCCAACAGGTTTCAGTCACACAGGATTTGGTATTATGGTGCAGACCTAAACCTATATTCTATATTCCTGTCCATTAAAACACAAATCTTTTCCCACAGTACCCAATCCCAGGTAATCCCAGGAATGTGGGTCAATAATATTAGAAAAAAAATTAAGAAACAATTTAGTTGATTTAGTTTTTGGTTTAAATGTGTAATTACAAAAGAAAAATATCTACAAAGATCACTGGCTCAGTATGGTGACAGTTCATAGCACCTGGAACAAATGCCAGTGTATATTAAAGATGAGTATCATCTTGTAACAAATTTAGCAGAGTCAATCAACTTAAGCATTCATGAGCATGTTTTGTGTAAAAAATAAATGGCTTAGGATGATGTTTATTAAAAGAGATCTATTTTCACACCCTGTGAGAGGAGATAAATGAATACAGAACTTGTTTTAACAACTCCTTCACATAATCCTTCAGTTATTTATATAAAAAAAACACAAACTCACTGTGCATCAAGTCATTTTTAAACCTGTACTTCATCTTAACTCTGGTCAAAAGCTTGAAATGTGTATAAATAAAAAGAAAAATCAATTGTTTGTATTAATGTTTTGAGACTATGTAATTAGTGGTCAGAATCAACCCTCCATACTCTCGGTATCATTATGAATGAGGGTGATCTGATTTTGTTAAACAAAAAATAACAAGCCATTAATAAATATTTTAAATTAGGTTCTGCTTCTCCTGTGTAAGGGAGGAGTTGCAAAGAGTGCTGAATTCATTAGGCATGTTACTGATGCCACTAATGGTTTAATGACAGGGCTTGTCACAGAGACTTGCACTACTAGAAAAAGCTTTTTAAACATCACAGATACACCATCATGCAGCTGACTAAACAAACTGGTGGAACTAAGATCTGCTTTGGTTTGCTCAGACAGAATGATCCAAATAATGGATGGCGTGTCCCCTCAGGATGTATTGGTCATCACAGGCAGTGCTTTGTTACTTGCATTGTTTCTTTGTTGATCGATCTCATGTTTCATTTCATTTGCATTTGCTAGAACGTTAGCTTGATCTTAATGTTTCCATGATTTATTTCCAAACTAGGTCTTTTATAAAACTACACAGACCCATAATAATAAGCAATAAAACTGACTACCTGTGGGAAAATGACAGATGTTTTTTTTAATTAGGTAGGCTGGGCTCTTACTTTGCAGTCAGGGATAGCATCTTAAATCAAACTATTATGTGTTGCACATTACATTGTTTCAATGTCAAAATGAAAGAAAAAGAATCCTGTCAGATGCAGCCATAATCTGTCATGTTTTTACAATAGTACAATAAACAAAATCATGTCAGCGGGCATCGTTGTTAACAAAAACAGCTTGTCCATGACACACAACAACAAAGAAAGGCTCAACTGTTTCAGCCAGAACACATAAAAATACCCCAAAAGCACAAATAATAGCTTGTGCTGACAACAGTGCACAGAAGGGCATCTTGTAAATGAAATGACTCATTGAACCTCAATAGGCTACAGCATGCTGGGTTCCAAACCTGAGCTGCCAGCAGCAACACAATGAGAAAGTGACAACAAAACTGCACAGAAGAGGAAAAACGCTATCTGATGAGACACATCTCCATTTGAAATGGAACTAAACACTATGAAGCTGTGAAGACATGCTGTCTGGAAGTCTCCAATTTCTTCATGTTTTCATTGTCCGGCTATTTAATGAAGCTTTTTTTTTTACTCTTAATCAGATTCATTTTGTACTTTTGTCAGAAATCAACAAAATGCAACAATATAGTGATGATATCGAAGTAACTGTAGTTCTAAATAACAGTAGCTTCTCCTTGTTAAAAAATAAAAACACAATTACCACAGCTCAATAAATCAGTACGTATATGTTGCATTAATACAATGCATAGAGCACATAAGGATAAAAACAGTTTCATCCTGAATATCCTGGCAGGTTAAAAAGCAAGAATTCAATAATACCGTAAAGTCAGGAGGGCCCTAAATTTTCTATCAGTGAAATCAGGCCATCCCAGAGGAAACACACTATCAAAGTCATCCACAGGTGCACCCTATCAAGCGTCTTCTAAAGAAGTGCCGAAGACGTCTCCTTTAAAGATGAGGACTGTCTGATGAATTAGTCACAGATTGCTGAGACTATCTCTGCGTTTGGAAATGTTTCCTCTCAACTCTACTTTTTGGAGAGAAAATCACAGAGTACATAGAATGACACAAAAAAGAGTGATGAAATAACATCAAAGCACAGAAATGAAAGATACCTGAGACAGACCATAATATGTATGGGAAAGTCATCAACAGCTGTAGGGTTATTACAGTGAACAAAATGTCAGGCACTGGTGTTGCTTTGTTTTATTTTTTTGGCTTTGCTTGTTCAAGTGAAGTGTTGTAAGAAGCCATTGACTGGTTTTGACTGGTTGACTAGGTTTTAATTCTTTTTTTCTATTATATTTAACTGTTTTACATCTTTCTTAATAGCACAGGCCCGCTGAGTATTTATTGCGAGCTGAGTAGAAGACTGGGCTGGCATTCATGCTCTTCATGGATGAGAGCAGGTTCCCATTGAGCACATTCTGCTGCAACACCCTCCAGCATGACCGTCTTGGTAGTGGGTCAGTAATGGTCTGGGGAGGCACATCAATGGAGGGCTGCACAGATCTCCTTGTGCTAGCCAGAGGTACCCTGACAGCTGTTAGGTACCAGGATGAGATCCTCAGACCCTTGTCAGAACTGCTGCAGTGGGACCTGGGTTCCTTCTGATGCATGACAATTCTCAGTCTCATGTGGCTGGAGTGTGTCAGCAGTTTCCGCATGATGAAGGCATTGCCTCCATTTACTGGCCTGCCCATTCAGCAGCCTGTGCAGGCTGTACAGGGGGTGACTGACACCTTAATCTAGGTCTGGAAGGAGCTCTCTCAGGACATCTGTTGTCTCATCAGGAGCATGCCCAAATGTAGGAAGTGCATACAGGTAAGTGAACCCAATGCTACTGAGCCAGATTTTGAACAAAATAAATAATAAACAAAAGCAAAAACAAATCCATGCCTTCATCAATTTATGCTTTGACTCCTGCAATACCCTTTACACAGGATTAAATCAGACCTATCTGCAGAGTCTTGTGCATAGTTGTAGATCGGTCCAATAGCCATAGACATGACCACATCGCTCCTGGCCTGGATTCTCTTCACTGGCTCTCAGTTCAGTTCAGAATTCTGTTAAAAGTCCTACTGTTTGTTTTTTGTACCATCCGAGACCTTTATACATGTGCCTTACTGACCCCTCACCTGCCCACATACCAGTGACCCATAGTCCAGGTGCTAACAGCACCTGGACTATGGGTCACTGGTATGTGGACTATGGGTCCACATGCTTTTGGAGCAGCAGGTGCTTAATCTCTGGAACTCTCTGAGTAAAGCTAGGCTGAAGACCTACTTATTCAGCGTTTGACTCTTAAGAGTGGTAACACTTATGAAATTAAATAATATACATAATTTTGTGTAATATCATTTTATTTTGTTTTTATCCGTTCAGTATTTTTTATCAACTGTTGGTGCTGTAAAGTGGCATATAAATTATTTTTAATGTGAATTTCAATCATTTTAATAGCTCATATCACAAATATGACAAGGCCATCAGCAGGACCACTGATGTTTCTGTAAAATCAAAAAACAAATTAAGTACCTGAATGAAATCAATTTCAAGAATGAACACATTTCAGATTTGTCTGAGCGAACGTTCGTTCTAAAATTCAGACCAAAACAAAAATAAACTCATTTCTGTTGCAGATGGAAGGGATTAACATACAATTTGAAATACAATGTTTTATGGTGTTGCACAGCTAATTACCAAAGAGTGCCGTTTGAAGAACTGGCCCACTAAGAAATGACAAAACACATGCAAAACAAAACAAACAGCGACTTCTTGGGCTGTGTATATAAACTGTGTGCATTTTGTAATGTTCAGGAATACGTAACACAATCCAAATCCAAATCTTTGGCACTGCAATCAAAACCCTTCTGTTTTAATGCTGCAAACATTAACATAAAAGATGAGCAAGAGGCTGCTGGCTTTCCATTGGTAGCATTAAGGAGGAAAGTCTGTTCACATTTCTTAAAAATCCAGAATTATCCAGAATAAACTGCAAAAAGAAAAAAATAATTAATGAGAAAAAGCAATAGAATATGACACTATTATCCATTTAAACTAAACCCTTTCATTACAATATTGATCACTGTGTTTTTGATTACCCAGGGCCCTTGTTAGTAGCATGAATGAACAAGTCTGTTCCATCCCACCTCCTTACAAACCAAATGACTGAGCATACCCCACAAACACAACACTCTCTGGTAGAAGCAATGTTTTAATAGCAGGACAACACCACCTCACAAAATTTTGAGTTTGAAAAGCTCAACAAAGATTTATCGTCCAGCCCTTCAAGCTTATCATATCAGATTTTTTAAATGAAGATTTGAATGATTGAATTCTTGGACAGAAAAGCTTGATAAGGTCTGTTATGCCCATTTAAATAAATAATAATCTGTCAATGTTAAAACAGAATGGCAATATTTGGGGACACTTTCACTTTAAAGCTTTATAAAGTCAACCACTGATGACAACATAATTTAGAAGTGCACAGGTTTTTTTTTTAAAAAACAAGACATTTTCATGCTTATACAGGAAGGTGTTGTGACACCATGCCCTGCAATTTTGCTGTTGAGTCTCAGCACTTTCCCCATACGGCTATGTAATACTTTTTTTTCACACTCATTAGCTGTGCTGTGAACTGGGGCCCTATAAAAAAACACCCATATAGACAATAGCTCTAATGAATTTGTGCCATTTCTGCAGAGATAAAGAAGGCATCGCTCCAGGAAAAATGCTGAACAGCCACTGTGTGAGCCCTACAGCATGCCATCAATGTGAAATCCAAGCATTGCTCTTTTCATCACAACAGTAGATCATAATCTGTCAGCAGGAGCGGAGCTGCACTGCGAGAGGTTACACTTGACTGCACAACATGCAGATGAAGTACATACGGTAGAAGACAGGGGGGAGATATGATGAGATTGATGCGAACAAATCAATATTTTACTATTAGGATGACATCCTTTCTGTGACCTCCATTTCCAGGACAAAATAGAAATGTAATTCACAGTTTTCATGCATCAAATACACATTTATCACGCTGTCATACTGCAGACAATGCACTGGATGAGCTGTTGTTCCAGCATTTCTGAAACCATTTCCACTCCCATCCCAAACTGCTGACCATTAAACTTAAACATATCTTCACAACCAAAGAACATGGAATTAGAACTATAAATACTTATACTTACTTTGAAAAGGTCACATTAGAAAAGGAAACGTCACGATGCACTCAGAAATCTGGATCCATTTGAACTGGCAGGAAGATTAACTTCTATCTATCTATCTATCTATCTATCTATCTATCTATCTATCTATCTATCTATCTATCTATCTATCTATCTAT
>JBAMHV010000001.1:4544267-4567895 GCA_037177535.1 Pseudomugil gertrudae | reverse complement strand
AGAAATAGGACGGAGGTTATTATAATTAGTGGGATCTAGACCAGGTTTCTTTAATAACGGAGTAACTGCTGCAGTTTGGAAGTTGGTGGGAACAGTTTCAGTGGTTAGTGAGGAGTGGTTGATGGCAGATATAAGCGGGAGCAGAGGGAGGATGCAGGATTTAACTAAAACTGTAGGGAGTGGATCCAGCTGGTAGGTGGATGACTTGGATTTACAAAGGTAACAATCAACTATTGCTGTCCAACTGTGGACTGACATCTATAAATGCACTATGATATGAAGAAATACTTCAACATGCAGTTAGTTATGCATGTAGGTTATCACTAGTTTAATATAGCTCCTTTCACATGCGCTTTATTTGTAATTGTTCATTATAAATTATAGTTATTAAATTAATTAAAACCACCATGGTTCCTGGTTTGTTACATAAAACAACCAATAAGTTTACCGTTCATGATTTATGACAGTCAAACCCATTAAAAGAGTTCCAGATTTTTAAACAACTGAATAAAAATGCAACTTTATTTTGAAAAAAAGAAAACATGATTCTAATTACTAAATTCAAGCTCAAGCAATGATCAAGTTAATTGCATTACTGTTTTGTCTGTGTTCTTTTACACAAAAATACACTCATGCACGGACAACATGAGCACAGATTGCTGGGAAAATAACACAAAAACCTCAGAGACAGCTTTCTAGGGTGCATTTCATCAGCTAATTCAGAGAAGACAGAATGAATGCTTTTATCTGTACAAGTCCTGATGTCCATAGACTGACCTTTTCCACTCTGAGGCAAGCCATTTCCAAAGGGAACATTGTAAAAATCTTAAACAGCCTTAGACAGCTGACAAAAGAACGTCACTGCTTTTAATCCTTACAGAATCCTGTGCAGTGGCTAATGTAGACATAATGGGATATTTTAAGGGCATTCTTTTTAGGTCTAAAAAATGAGGACATCTTATTTAGTTAATGGTGCAGAGTAGTTTGAAACAGTATTTAACAGTGAGGATTTTAGGCCATGTGAAAAATGAAGCTTTTGATTTAGCTTGTTCTTTATCAGCTGCATGCTACTGTATTTAAGTTTTGGGTTTTGAGCTCTGAATCACAGCATTATGTTATGTATAACCTATAAAATTATGTTGTTTTACTTAATAAGCAGAAAGGTAAATTAGAGAGTAAATCTCATCATAAGTCAGTTGATTTATATTTGCCCAAAAATGATTTTTTGCAGCATTGTTTTAATTGCATTAAAAGTATAAATGACTAAAGCTGAAATACTAATCAATTTGAGGTACCGGTAATTATTTTTCCATACAATGTAACTTAACACATATATTCTAAGTGCATTATAACAAGGGAGTATTATATAGACCAGGAGTGCCCAAGTTTATCATCCTGCAACTTTTAGATGCAACCTTTGTTTAAAACCATCGTATTAAATGGCTCATTACCAGGCTTCTGCAGAGCTGGACATGCAGAAAAGGGAATTCAGCTATTTGATTTTGATATGTTGGTGAAGGTATGCATCTAAAAGTTGCAGGATGGTAGATATAGAGAATCAGACTTTGGACCCCTGAGCTATCTTGTCATTGATCTTATTTTGTGTGAGAGTTATGAAGGAAAAAGGGAGCATTACTTATAATTGTATGACATCACATCTGTCTTATTAAATATGTATAGAATTACATTTTGCAACTTAACACTGCTTAGATTCAATCATTTTAGAACATTTTAAATTTAGCCAGATTCTGGTCATGCACTTTTAGGACACAGCATCTTAAAATATCAAGCAAGAACTCAACTCCTATTGGGAAAGAAGCAGCTAGAACTTGTATGGTCTGACACTGCAGATAAAATCTGTCATGCTCTGTCTGAATAGGAGTTTATTATGTGTATCAGTCATCACCAGTTGTCCATTGAGTTGAGTGATATATTTTTGTAATTTGCTTTTAATTGTTTAATTGTTTTTAGAAGCGTACTGTTCATGCTAGATTGGCTGACTAACACATGCATGTGAGGAAAATATTTAAAACAATAAGGCTTTGACTAAACATAAGAAAACCATGAAAAGATTTTTATATGATTGAATTATGTCCGTTTAGAGCTGAGCAATTTGGACTAACTGCATTAGCTGGATTCATTTGCTTTTTAAATAATTATTTTTAAAAAACGGAATTGAGTTTAACCAAACATCCTAAAATGGATGTGCTAAATTAAATGGGATCAAGTCGCTGTATGTATATTGAATCATCGTTTATTAATTGACTTAGATTTGATCCAAGCACATTAAGTTGTAATAAAATAATGTAATGTTAAAGTAAAACCAGTTAATGATGTGTAAATGATCTTGTTTCAATGTACTATGGGAGACAACCGCATTCTGGTTTGGTTGGAAAATCCTTGTGCATTAATTTTGGTTTTCCAAAAGTTTTTAAGTTATGAAACAGATCAAAGTCACTTCTGGGATTCATATAAAGACAAAAAAAGGAGCTCAGGGTTTTATAAAAAACAAAAGGCACAGGAGAGAAATGTGAACCTTCTGCTTGGATCCACATGAGTTGATGTGATATGGCAAAGATCACTTTGTTAAAGGTTTGTGACTCACACATCAGTTATGGATGGTCCTTTTTTTTAGCATCTGTAATTTAGAAAAAAAAATAGCTTGTGGGTTTTCATTTAGAAATGTTATGTGCATTCCATCCATCCATTCAGTGAGTATTTAAGTATATGTTGTAACATCATTTATTAGGACTAAAGCAAATAAGGCTTGCTCACTATATGATGTCATTCATTGTTAATTATTTAGTGGTGCTTAAAGGTCTCAGGAGTAAGACTGCTTCTAGAATGTTGATCACAGGAAGCATCTGAACCAAATACTGAATTTGTGCAGGCATTGATTACTTAGACACCCAGAGGGCTTGCAATATTTACATTTTAAGCAGTACCTCATATTATCAGAGATTCAGTCAAAGTTTGACCTGTGGTCAGTTTACAGACTTGTTTTAATTTAGCAGATTAAAATAAAGGAGTGAATGAAAACACTGAGTCAATCTCTTCTGCGCTTGTTCTTTTTACTCCGCAGCTGTTTCACACAAAACATTGCTGGCTCTTCCCTCGTCGTGTCTTTTCAATTTTTTTGTTGCTCATTTCAATAGAAATAATTTGCCCATTTATTTGTTTTCATTCTTCTCCTCCTCAGAGAGGGTGGTGCTGTATGATGTCAGAACTTCTGCTCCACAGCACAAGACAAGACAAAAACCCACACAATGCAAATCTCAGACTGCTGAGTATGGGCTTGCTTTGAGCTTATGCCCAGACTTTTACTGTTTTCTCTGCCAAACTGTTGAAGCATTGTTTTCCCCACTTTTCGTCATGCAAGCACTATGGTGAGATGAATTTCTCCTCGCACTGAGGATGAATCCCTGTAAACAAATTTAGGAGTGATATATCTCTTGTCACAGCACATCTTCCCCTGCATCTCAAGAGTATTGATTTCAAATCCTTGTTGCCCTCCGTTGTTGGACAAACAAAGCCAATGTCACATGTTTTGTGTACAGTGAGGTGTCAAAATATGCCTATTGTGTTGTCATGTTGATCCAGGATCCCTTTATCCATATTACTGCAGAACAATGGTACACTGTTGGTGTTAAGTCACAGCTTATTACATAACCTAATACTGAGGCTTGAAATGTAAAATATGCTTTTTTAGATTAAAGTCAGAAAACATGGCACACAAGGTGTTAATCCGATTATGACAAAACATTATTTGTAAGACACTTTTAAAACATATTCTTCACAAACTATAAGCGTACACTTCACAGATTTATGGAGGTCTAACATGGGAAAACGTCGGTGTTCTAATGCAAACATTTCATTATTTGTGCGGGGACTCGCAGATGACCAGACCTTCATATTTCTTCTCTCCTGAGTGAATGCATTTGTTTGTGTTTAAACTTTGACAAGCACACAAACAAGATGATTCATAGAAAGACTGCTATATCGTCCAGGACACCTGGCAATAAATAGATTAGTTGTACCTTTTGACAACAAAGACTGAAGCTTTCATGTTTTTTTTTTATTATTATTATTAAAAGTGAATTGTTGGCTTTACTGCTTCAACTGCTGATAAAAACTACTGGTTGTGTTTGGATTATATTTTTATGTTTGACTGATCGCTGATAATGATTCACTATCCTGTCTCTATTGTGTCCTTCTGAGCACCACCCTCTGCATTGCCTCACCAGACAGTATTTTTATGCACAATTCTCATCAGACAATTTGGCATTTCTAAGAGCTGCATCAATGTTCAGATTTTGATCTCGGTAGAACACAATAGATGCAATTACTAGAAAGCATTCATTAAAGAGTTGGACAGTCAAACAGACAGTCCTATAAATCCAGATGGCAAGAATCAATAAATAGAACAATTTTGTCCCTATGGATTGGAAAGCTATGAACAATACTCTATTGTGTAAACAAAATGCTCTGGCATATACAGCCTTTTATACTCTGCAACAGTTTCTGTAGAATTTGCATTTCACAAGGGGACAGACTATAAACAGTGCATGTTAGAAGGAGAAGACAATAGCTGATTGCTGTAGGCTACCATCATTACCGCAGGGTGTCAAATTAATTATACTGTCAATCTTTGGTAACAGAGAGAATATTTGAAAGTTGTTTTTATTTTTTTTTTGTTTTTTGTCAGCCCGCCTGAGCTTAAAATCCCCTGCAAACATATCAACTACCAATCAAGTAAATCAAGTAAATTCCATCTGATGTCAATCGGAGTAAGCTCGAACGTTTGCTTAAATGATATCATATTATCATAGAGATTTTAGCTTTGGTCAGCTTTTTTCTCTCAGGTTTACGACTAAGTACTGTGTGGCTGTTAATAGTGCATATATATGTACATTTTCTTGAACTTTAGAATAGTATCAATTCAACTTTATTTGTATAGCGCCACATCACAACAGTGTCATCTCAGGGTGCTTCACAGACATCATATTGAGCCAATTCATCAAAAACCTAGCTAAGGGAAACCAAAAGATGGCATTTGAATCTTGACTTTGATCCAATCCCCAGCCTGAGCTGCATGAGGTGACAGTGGGAAGGAAAACTCCCTTTTAACAGGAAGGCAAAACCTCCGGCAGAACCCGGAGGAGAAATAGATTAATGATATCATATATCAATACAAGGAAGATAAGCAGAGAAGGTAAAAAGTGCTCAGTGCATTGTGGGACATCCCCATGAATGCATAACTAATGGGTGGCTACACTATCCCTCACTGTAAGATTTATTAAAAAGGAAGGTCTTAAGCTTAATTTTAAAGGTATAGGGTGTCTGCCTCCCCAACCCATACTGGGAGCTTCCATAAGAGAGGAGCCTGATAGCTGAAGGCTCTCCCTCCCATTGTTTTCTTAGAAACTCTGGGAACCACAAGTAGACCTGCAGTCTGAGAGCGAAGCTCTCTGTGTGGAACATATGGAACTATGAGGTCTTTCATTTACATCCTGTCTGATATATATTTATATTGTCTGTTATGTCTATATCATGTCTGTTAAAATAGTTTTCTTTATTTCTGCTTCTGTGCAAACTTTTTCTTGTGTCTCTCCATTTCATCTTTCATTGTGATTTACATTGAGATTATAGGAAATAAGCTGTGCTTTGTGGAAAAATTACCATTGCTATTATTAGTAAGTGTAATTTCAATCAGGTTTTGTTCAAAACCACACCGGGCTGAAATGAAAGCTATCATATGACCATAATCACTTACTGTTTATCTAATAGTGCTTTATATTCATTACCTGCCATTCTACTTCAGTGTCTAAATTATAGATGCAGCATATGATGCAAGCAATGTTCAGAGTATAATCAAATTGAATATAGGATCACAAATGCAATTTCTTTTCTATTCATATTCCTGGTGGGAAGGGATGTTGAAAGATGAGCACAAAAAAGGAATTTTGCTTCCGCCTTTCTGAACCAGTCACTACTTAATACCTGTCCATTCCCTTACTCAGGTAATGGCTAAAAATTGTCAACTACAATGGAACTAAAGTTGTTTCGTATGTGACATATCCATAGACACATTTTTTTAAAATGCAATTTTATCATTTTTTCTTTAGAGATTAAATTGCAATAACTGAAATAGTTAAGTCCTGTTTCCCTGCATTTTAAACATCTCTGTCTCTTAAGCCTTTTTTAAGAGACAGAGACATCTCTGTCTCTTAAAAAAGCCTTGCAAGAATGACAAATGACACGATACATTTTACTGCATTGTGTTAAATTTGCCACCACTGGTTCAAGTTGCATTCAAAGTAAATTCTTTATATTCACAAAATAACTGATTTCTTTTCCTGCCAGTTCATTTATTTTTCTTAGTCAGCAAAATCCCATGAAAGACAAAAAACAACATTCATTAAAGCCACATTTCATTTCTACTCCATCTCTGGCACTCAGCCCCGAGCGAACATACTCAGTTGTATATTTTAATAGAGCTGAATAATTTCTTGAAACATTTGCATGTGGAAGTTCTTCACAAATATTAGTAAAATGGAAGTAAATATTGCATTTGGGGAGGTCTATTCCAGGTCATGGATTATACACTGTAATATTTGTGTTGCTCTTTTGAGTATTTCCAGCTGCAGGACAGTGAACTAAATCCCAGCTCAATCCTACAACAATGAAAAGAACAGCCACTCTTGGGTTAGTCATTTCTAAAATATCTCTCATCTTTGTTTTCACTGACTCCAAATATGATGACAAATAAATAAAACTGCTTGCAGATTACATACAAAAAATGTTTTATAGTTTTACAGTTTGTTTCTCAAAGTTGCAGTGCATATAGTCCCACACAAATATACTAGCTTACACACCTCTTCTCATATTATTGTGAATGAAAGGTTAAACTACCTTTCTAAATGGCCACATGTAGCAGGGGGAGCACTGGCACCCTGACGACACAACAGCAGCTATTACACGTAACTCCTGGCATTTGAGTGACAAAGGAACAGATTCAGAAATAACCTGTAGCACATACAAGTGTTAAGTGCAAAGTCTTTGCCTAAGGGAGCTTTTAGAAAGCCGGGCCAACACAACAAGCAAAGCGAGGTACTGTTATGAACAGAAACGACTCTCCTTCCACACACGCTGTAATCTGCTTACTGAGCCAAAGCAAGCTAACCAGATGACACAACATTTCAGAATGGATTTACCATCACGAAGGCTCCAGCTGTTTATGGACATTTCTGCAGGTTTGATTTCAAAGACACAATATTTAATCATGATATTTTTACCCTCTGAAGCTAACCCGGCCTCCTATATGTAATTTATCACATGACTCCGAATTTGCATGTTATTTTAGAAGCACAACGTTTTCCTGATGTGATACTTTGTAATACTGATGATTATTTTGATATCTAACAAAACACCTAAATTACTGTAAGGCCTCAGAGAAGGATTTTTTGCTGTAAAAAAAATTAAAACAGCTCTTTAAGTATTTATTCTCAGTTGGCTTTTTTCTCTTTTTTACATAAAATCAAATCTTTTTTGTTCCACTGTAGGAATTATTCAGGGATTTATTGTGAAACCAACAACAGGTATATTTGCTCTGCATTATTTTAAGTAAATGCTGAATGCTTTACTGCTTAGCAACTTGATACAGTAGAGCTTTATTTAAATATAATACTAAGAGGTTCTCTGGAGATTAAATCCAGTTTAGGAGCTTTGCCTGGAATAACTAATGTATCCAAGCATAATATCTCACTAGAGCTGCATGAAAAAAGACATACCAAACATGTAACAAAAAGAAAATTAAGGAACTATACACTCAAAACTACCTCAATAGAGTATTCAAAAGTATAATAAAAATGCATTGCCAAACACTCAAGTGAATTGTTGCACCAATACCCCACAAAGGTGAAGCAATGGGCCCCTAATCCTCAAAGATGCTCCAATGGGTGAAACAAGGCAGCCCACTGCTCTCTACATCTATTGGATCAAATACTGAGCAGAATTTTCCAATCAGGAATACTAAAGTAAAATAAAACAAAAATCTAATTATTACATATTGAAAACTATGAGCACAGATCTGGTTCACTACATTTATGATGACATGTCAAATGTGTAGAAGTACATGCAATAGCTCAGGTGGTAAAAAAGTCCTTTTGTTCCCATTCTACATTTACAAATATTGCATTTGTCACAGCTGCTCCTGTGTCAGCTTCATCCTCTGCTTTCCTTTGTGTGTTTGTTTATGTCTCTTTTTCAGACACTGACATTTCCCACCTGTCCACCAGCCACCCTCGGTGTGTTTTCCCCAGTGCATACATGGCTTGCTGAACAGCTGGTATTCCTCTCCTCTGCTTTGTTTCTATGGCTTATTATATTCTACGCCTTAATGTGTTTGAAGTGCAGAGTAGTTCACATGGGGAAAAAAGCCATATTAAATAAAGAGAAGATATTAGGCTATCAAGCTGTTTTCATGGCCATGTTATTCATGATGATATAAACAAGTGTGAGGGGGATCAGGTTCGGGTCTTTTGGATTTACATGTTTTATTTTTCTTTGCGTACAAAAAGTAATTCGGTGTTATTTTTTCTTTTTTAAATTGAATTTTGGTTTAAAAAAACATAAAAACAAACAGTCTGTGTTGTCTTCATATAGTAAAAAGGCATTAGAGTGAAATGAAGTAACCACCTTTTCAAGTCTTGCTTGGCCAGATGATCAATAATCCACAAATGAATCTAGACAGATGTTGGCAAAGGTTGCTTTGATTTTTTTTTTTTTTTATTGAACAAGTAGATCCTGGACACAACCCGAGTGCAAAATGTGTCACTAACCAGGAGCTTCCCCTTGCAGACACAGTTTACCATTTTCCAAATGAATACTTTCTTGAAGAAAATGTACCATAATAGAGACTTACGTTTACTCCAGCGGTCTCCACACGGGCGGGATTCAGGTCAGCAGTGAAACTTCACAATGCGTTACAGTGTAAATATCTACAGAAAACATACGAAACAATCTCATAACAGTCAGTATGTAAATGTTTATTTTATTCTATTTATTTTAATATATTCCTGTCTTATTCCTTTTAGTCCACACCTTGATGAAGGATTTGATTTTAATATCCCAAAATATTTAAAGATATGTTGCCAAGTTTGCCAAGCTAACCCTAACTGACTATCAAGCACAGTTAATTGTGGATTTCTGTATTTATGTAAACAAAAACTATGTTGTGTTTTCAGAGGCACCTTTTGTTTTCATTTGTTGGCATTTTTAAGGAATAAAGTAAGTGGTAATTATTTAATTAACCTGTAATTAGAGATGCCATAATTATATTAGTTAAACAACAGGTGTATATAAAACAAAAAGGTGTAAAAAAAAAAAAACATTTATTTAGGACCATACCGATAACAAATGAAGAATTTCTACTCGACTGATAATTGTCCATAGCTACTAAAAATATGGATGTAAAATAAATTAATAAAAATGGGAGCTTGGAAACTTTATTTTTATATTTTTAAATACATTTTTTAAACTTTTAATTTATTTGACTTATTTTTATCATTTTGATCTTATATTTATCACCAACTCCCTAACCAAACAATCTGAGTATGAGTCAGTGTTTGGGAGCACATTGCAGATCTTCTGCTGGAATTGATGACTAGCTAACAGCTAGCTAGACTAGCACCTTTGTGATTTTAAACCTCTGAGTGCTAGTTCAATAAAAGCACAGCAGTGACTAGAAGGGTGTTTTGAGAACACTTAACATGTAGAAGCAAAGCTAATAAATGTTAACCTACATGTCTTATATCGTGAGTGAAGTGCAGCCTCTGGGATAACAACAACACATGGGTTAATGCAACTAGATTTACTAAGGGTAAAATAACTAAAACGCTTTTGATATTTATCATTATTCTAAAAAAGGATTATTGTTTGTTGATTAAAAGGAAATTGCTACATAAAAAAACTGCAAGAGCTTTTAAATATCCCACAACATTAATAAAACAAAACAGAATTGGTTGATTGTTTATTGATCTCATAAGGGAATAGTTGAGTTGATACGGCAAAAGAAAATAACTGTAGCACGATCAGCAAGTGGGTGGAATTCAAATAGCATGTTTAAAGTTATGTTGACGGTTTTCTTTTTTTCTGTTTTTATGTGCTAAAAGCACCAGTCACAATTATTCATTCACAGTGATAAAGTGCTTTTCAGCCTAGTCATGAAGCACTTTTCACAACCACACACAAAATTGCACATTTATGAACATATCAGACTCAATATGCTTTAGTATCCTATCAAAAGACAGGGGAAGAAGTACATTTTTTTCCACACTTGGGTAGAAAATACCCAGCATTTTGCAGCACCATATAGAAAAATCCCAGTTTAATTTGGACATAGTTTGGTTGCTGCGTTACTGGTTAAGTCTGTTGCTCAAATGAACATCCAAGTACTTTTATTGTTCAATCACACAATCCTCACAATCCTTATTGTGTCCACACACAATCCACAGTATTATGATGCTGCCTATTTGATTACCAAAACAGAAACAGTTCATATAACTGGTAGGAAAATACAACAGTAAAAACTCAGCAATAAATAAGCTGTAGTTTCCTCATTATTATCAATTGTGTAATATAATAAAATGCATGACCTAAACCTTTACACATTAAATGTTTTGGTTTGATTAGGAATGTCTTTATAGGAATAAACTTTGTCATCCATAATTTGTTTAAATGACCACATAGGGATGCATCTTGTTCCCTTTATGTGTTTATATTACCCATAAATAAATATGGAGGACAATAAAATCTGAAACCCCATGACTAATGTCTACTGACTAGGCTAAAAGCTCAGGCAAAGACTGTGTGGAAAAGCTCTCAGTGCTGTATCCTTCAGGAACATTTCAGCCGTATGAATTTTCTCTGAGTTAAAAGAATTTGTGATGAAGAACATGAACCAGAGGGAAACTGCTGGTGTCCTAGCTGTAATGTTTTAAAATGATCATTTGTAACTGTTCCTCCTCTTTGCTGTTGCTTTGCCTTTTGGATACTGTGCTCTTGTGTCATAAAATCACCACTTAATTACAACAGAATGTATTTGTTCTAAATTGCAAACGGAATTACAAGCTGCAACTGTCTCGGCTGGGAAAAAGGAATCCCATAATCTTACCTCAGCCTGGATAAGTAACGGTTAATAAAGCATCCCCCTTTTCATCTGCCCTTGAAGAGAGAAGGCAAGTGAGTGGCTTCATTTCTATGACCTTACTGCAATGAATGATGGTAGATTCCGATAACTTTCTGACTTCTGCCTCATGTCAGCTTCATTACGAAGGTTTCTTTTTTTCTTCTTTTTTTTTCATCGACACCAGTCTTCCAAATCACGTGTTGAATGGGAGGTACAATCCTAAAGCATGTGCAGAGGGTCGGATATAAGATATGAATGTTTTTTCATTGTTTGAAGATTTTTTAAATCAAAGCGAAATAACACTAATCTTAAAATATTACATGGTCTATATTCAACATATCCACCTAAAGGTTAACTGGATTTGCTGAAAAATAAAGCCTTTAGAAGGTGATAAAGACACATTTTTGCAAGCAAAGAAATGAAATTATTCCTGAAATGTGTGTATCACTATGATGGATTGCTTTGTCAAAAACACATATACTGTGTTTAATCATTTTAGAACACTCATAAAAAACAAATGATAACATTTTAAAGCTTACACAAATGGATCTTGGAAATTTCTGACATTGGGCATTGAAAAAGTTATATATATATATGTATATATTATATATATGTTGATTGAGTACTATTTTTTTTATCTTTAAACATTAACCTTTTCCTTTATTTTGCAAAGGTCATAATGTTGTCTAAAAAATCTTCATAATTAAACATGAATGAACAATTGACTGTAAAGAAAATGTCCTTTTCCAAATAAAGGGCAAAATTTCAAATGCATTGGGAGGTATCCAACTGCAAGAGTCAGCTGGAGTTGTGTTTAATACCTATCTGGCAACAGATCCTGTCATCACGTGGATGCCACTCGACTCCTATTAAAATCCACTGCAGGGGACTTGTTTCCTCTCCCTTTGACTACAGCCAAGGTCACAAAGCATTTCCAGAGTAACCTTGTCACAACAAGCTCCTTGAAAGACTAAAATCATTATTGCTTGACATGTATTCATATTCATAGATGAGTCGAAGAACTATACAGTCACTGATAAACTGTTATTATCATGTTTAAATATTCAATAAGAAGATTGTTTGATAGGTGTATGGAGGTGTTTTTTGTTTTCTTTTTGAACAGCTCATAGTTCACAAACATGACTGATGATTGGTGAAAACCTGATAAGTTTAAGGCAAACAGTTTGACCAAGTTGCATTCTCAGGAGTTGTGTAACTGAGTTCTGATATGACAGGTAAGTGCATAACTGGTTTAGAGCATATCTTCCAAACATGTCAAAGACTTCACTGTGCTTCTAACTTTCTAAATTCAGTTTTAAATAAGGAAAATCAGCTGCTTGCAGGCCAGCAAAACAATTCAGCCAGTTTGCTTTGGCACAAAATGTTAAGTTTCATTTAAAACAAACACTTTTTATTTGTTTTACTAATTTCTCCACAAATAAATACACATAATGCTTACTACTATTGCAAAATCTGAGGTTCCATGAAAGTCTGAAGCACCAACACATGAACCAAACATCTGCAACTTCACAGAATAGTATCTTTACATTTGCTGGCTTAACAGAATGTGTAATATTTTTTTTTAAAAAACTAATTGTTCAAACAGTACCAGCAGTTTGCATTTGTCTCATTAAGGATTGTATTATCAAACAAGCTGACTTGACATTAAAGTAAAATTTTGTGATGTCATTTATTTCACAAAGTAAAATAAAACATCTGTTAACAGGGTCGCAGTTTGAGGGAAAAACATTATTATCATAGTCATGATGTAGTGAGGATGGAATCCATCAGCTGTGATCTGTTTTTTTTTTTTTTGGAGAGTTGTGCTAAAGAGTAGGTTAATGCCAAAGGAGCTGACGCGCACACGCACCGCCTTGCATCAGCTCTTCAAGCTGATAAGAGTCCCATGAGAGGTCCGTGTTATTCATTGGAAGCTTAAACTCTTCATACCACTAACATTTCAGGGATCTGGGAGGTTTAACTGAAGAGAAGCCCGTCTTGACAATTTAGAGAACTAATAATCAACTTCCTGTTTCAGTTTCATGCGCCCTGGAGCGACCAAGCGCGCAACAGAAGCGCACATGGAAGGACAATTCTCAGTTTGAGTCTGTGACCGACAACAAAAACTGCTAAAGTAAAACCAGGAACAGACGAGCAGAGGAAGCCTACAATGTCTACTCTCCCTGCACCTTGTTTGGTAAACACATGGAGATCTTCTACAGTGGCACGTGGAAACAGACCGCCGGATTTGGAGCTGTCGGAAACCACATTCACTGCGCAAGATTCGGAGACACCTAGGGGCACCACTTTTCCTGAAAGAAACAAAATGCAAGAGGACGGTAACACACCCGCAGTATCCCCCCCGGCTCATCTGCACCCTTATTTATCTCACCCCCGGATGTCTGTGCGGATGTCTGTGTACAGCACCGGGGTGCGTCCAGTCCTCACCCGTGCCTACATCCAAGGACGTGTCTATAACTTTCTGGAAAGGCCCTCTGGCTGGAAGTGCTTCGTGTATCACTTCACAGTGTGAGTGTTTTTTTATTATTTCCATAATCATCCTGATCCGTGGGGTATTCAAGGGCATAATTGTGACTGTAAGATCCTATTAAACAGGGAGTTAAATGGGCATGCAGAGCCTTCACTACAAAGTGTTTTAATCCTCTGAGTTTTAAACTGATGCTGCCCAGATATTTCAGTAAAACGAGAGCTCCCTTCAGGAACATTCTAGGGATCTTTTAATTTAGCTATAGCATGTTTAAAAAATAACATATGATTACTCACAAACATGAAAATAAGTCCTTGTGGGAGAACTAAAGGCATATTACACACATCTTTTCATTTGGGAGACACACATGTGTTAAAAGAAATTAAATGTTGCTATGGGCAAAATTTTTCTCTTCAGCACAAACAAATCCCCCAGGATGCTTCACTGTTTCTGTTTTTCACCACCTACAAACTCACAATCTAGTGTATCCATACTAGTGGATTCAGGCAAAGGTTTAGGAATGTGGGATATGATTTTCCAGAACACCCCCACATGTGCTGTCTGTCCCTACTTTCTGGCACTGATAGCAGACAGCTAAACTTGGCAGGATGTATGCCGTGGAGGAGGCAGTGGTCTGGTCTCACTCTGCCACCCTGTGACCTCACAGTGTTGGAGGGGGACACAGAAACACAAACTGTCGGAGCAGGTTAGAGTCTTCCTGACTCAAGGGGGACATGAGCAAACATAATGCACAGCAACAATAAATGCATAATGCTCTATAAAAAGATATGCTGCGTGTGATTATAGACTAGAGCAGGATTTTTTTTTATATTATTAGTTATTATATGGTGTTTAGAAATACTTCATGCACAAAACAAAAAAGTTGCTTTAAGCATGTTGAAGGGGTTATGTTGATCCGTTTTAAGTGTTTCCCAAAATAAAAAACATATTATTTCTTCTTCTATTTTTTTTTTGGGCTATTTAATCCAATTATATGGAAGATTGCTTACCTTAAGCATTGGCTTAACAGTTTTTTTTTGTTTTTGGTCTTTCATATTCAGCTCTGATTGTTTCTATTTCCAGCAGCCCCCTCCCTCCATACCAGTTATATCTGCCCCATATTAGAAAATTCTCCTTTCATTACAGTAACAGAGACATTAGATTTTAGTGATTTCGGTGAATTCAGTCTTTTATGTGCAGATAAGGAGCAGGCCCTGAATCGATTGCAAACTTTCGGCAGTGTGATCAGAAAGAGTAAAAGCCAGTGAGAGCGGGACTGCAGGTTGATGCATGAAATTGAAAATTTGTACTAAACACAGTGATGGTGGGCTACACAGTGGTATAATAAATCTTACATTTCAGAATGTGTTTCTGTTGGCTGACTGTGCACATAAATGAGGTCAAAGTTAAACAAAGGAGATTCTGAACTACCCTGTCCTTTGCATGGGCTTTAGCTGACTTGACAGGGAGACAGAGGCAACATTTTAAGGACAACATATTTCCAATTCACTTTTTAACATTGCAGGAAGAGGCACATTCAAATCCAGACTTGGATTACACATACAAACCTGTAGCATGTCTGAATCAGTCTCAATTTGTAATACATTATGCATTTTGACAAATCTCTCCTTGTAAATCAGTGTAGTGTTACAATGTACAGCATGTGGGGGTCAGTTCAGAACCTTGTTTTGTTAAAATTCAAGTGGAGGCAAAGCCGGTAAGAACAAGCATAGTCTATCACTGACCCAGAGCTTATCAGTTACCCTGTGAGTGTGTGTTTGTGTATTTACATTTCCATCTGTGTGTCTGCTGATAAACTATGCTGCTGGGGTTTAAGTCTGTGGTAAAAGTAAGTTCGAATCCATCTCTTTGTACATGTGCTGGATGCATATTTATCTTTATGTGATTAATAAAGTGTATCCTATATTCTCCTTTTAAGTATTATAGAAAACAGGAACATTTTTCTATGTTTAATTCATAATTTCTTCCTCTGTCTCAAGCTAAGACCAACACACGCTTTCTGTGCTGAAGAAGCATAGTTAAATGTTTTTTTGTTTTTTTTTTGTCAACAGCAGCATGGATCCATCCCACATGCTGGTTATGGATGTGTCAGCCAGGAGAGTTAACAGAAAACAGATATCAGACAGTATTTTTCAGACTCAGCTCCAGTAAGTAGAACAGCATATTCTGTCAGTCAGAGGAAGGAAGTTTAAACACATAATTTAATGATTGAACAAAAAGACTGAGAGATCATAAATTGTTATCCATCTCCATCAGAGAAACATTTTGACTTGCTGTTTTGGTTTTATTATTTAAGTAAGTAAAGAAAAAAGTCAGCACTTTTTTGCTTTTCCAACCCTAATTTATTCTGTTTTGTGCCTCTTACTGCCTAACTCAATTTTCAGTTATCTTTCATTTGAATCCACAGGAGCAAAGATTCGTCCTGGAGCACATAAACAATGTCATCCATCAGCATCCACCTTCTGTTAAATAACCACTTTTTGCATTTTGGCAATTTTTTCCTTTACCATTCTTTTAAATATTTCTTTCATAGTGTCAATTTTTTCACTAATATGGTCAGTAGTGTCAATTCTTATCATATCCCCTGCTTTTTTTCAAAGCACGCTGTGCACTGCCCATCAATAATAGATAGGGGCAATGCTTTGAGCTTTTGTTTAGAGTTCAGCAATGCCTATGTAGCCGAGCCAATGTGTTATTTTGTCTGTTGCTACACCAAGCCCCAGGGTGCCAGACACACATAGACTGTGTTATCAAGGGCCTGGAGGTAAAGGAAGTGAAATATGATGGTGCAGTTAGTGGTAAAGAAGAGACAAGACAGTCTTAGGTGTATAAATGGTGAAGCAGATATCTGTGCTCAACATGGTATTTACTGGCATTTTAAGTAGCCTAAATTAATTTGTGCACAGTTTCACTAACAAATTGCAAACATTTCCATAATAGAGTGTAGTTTTTTTTAAGTTTGATGTTTGGTCATGTCTCTTTTGATCCTCTCCTTGACCTGATGTCTAAATGTTTTCCTGTTTTTTTTGCATTGAAAAATCATCATTTACTCAGCCAAAAGACTAACAATGCCATTTTAGAGAACCCCAAGGTCATTTTACTGTCTTGTTTTGTCTGCTTGTTCAGGTCTTTTAGACAAGAAGGGTTGCTATAGTGGTGTTAAACAGCAGTTCTGAGCACGTTCCTCCTCAGGCTTTTATCTGTGTTGAAGTGTGGGGTGCACGCTTAAGCTTGTGTGTGTGTGTGTGTTATCAAAGGGGACAAGGGTATTTGGATTCTTGGCTGGACTTTGGTAAACTCAGGGTGTACTATGTGGTGATAAAGGTTTTCATGATGCAAACAGTGACTGGAAACTATAAATCTATTCTCTGCACATATTTCATCAGGTCTGCTCATGTAACATTGATGATATTTTTAAGGTTTGTCATATAAAAGTCAAAGACTACATGATGCATACAACAGGACAATTTAATAAGTACCCTTAATTAAATGTTAAAATCGATGTTTCATTCTCTTATACAAACACTGTCCACTGAATAGGTCTAAGATAAGCATTTCCGAATCGGAGCAGATGTCTTTATCAAGTGTTTATTTAAGAACCCACTAAATACGTAAAAGGAAGCTGGAAGAGAATTTGGATTACAGGACAGCACACAGCTAAAGACCAAAACACTTGTTACCTCCTAGGCTTTGGCAATAAATTATGGGTTACATAACGGTTAATATTTAAACTAAAATACATTATTTTTGCAATGCAACGCTTATACTTATTTACTCTAGTTTGTTGTTTTGACTGGTTACATGCAAACACATTATCATGAAATTACATCACATCTGAGAGGAAATATTTTAGCTGTTTAACCTTTGACCAGAATTTCTCAATCCTGCTCCTCAGGACCAATGCCCTGCATGTTTTAATTCCTTCCAACTTCAGGTTATTTAAACTGCTCGTCAATTTCTCTTCAAGTCTCTTCAAGTAATGAGCCATTTATTTGAGTCAGGTGTGGTAAAATAGAGTTACATCTAAAACACGCAGGGCGGTGGTCCCCGAGGACCAGGATTGAGAAACACCGAGTTTGACTTATAGAGTCAAAGTTAGATCTATGGAATTAGACTCATATGACTTCTTATAATACATGCCCCTTGTTTGAGATAACAATTAGTCAAAATACTTAACAACAGCAACATATTAAAATGCATTTGAATTAGTTTTTTATCTTGCATATCAGGATATTTTTTAAGTTATCTAAACATTTAAATCGAAAACACACTGATGGAATGTGACAGTGCTCAAATATAATTACAAGTTTTTAGCTTAAGCTCAGTGGCCATACAGGCGAAAGAGAAAGGGTTTATGTCTGCTAAATGGGTGATTGGGGGTTTGATGCCTGTTCTCATGGCAAATCCCAAATTTCCTTTGTCGTGTTATAGTGTGTGTGTGACTGTTGTAGCATGCAGCTCTTTGAGTGGGTCGCAAGACCACAAAAGTACCATATAAATGTAGGAATTAAGTTCTTATCAGTGATTCATAGGATTTGTTTGATTTATTTATTTTATTGTGTGTGTGTGTATTTGTGTGCACATTGAACTTTCCTCTTTCTCTTTCCTTTTTTGTGTTTGGTAACAATGTTATTCAGATGTATTTCTGGGGAAAAGGAAAGGTCACAGTGTAGTCATTCACATTTAAACACAGTATCTACATCCACCTGCTCTGTAACAATAGCACAGTCTGACTGCAGTAAATCCAGCTAAGGTTATCATTACTGATCCCAGCAGTATCACGCAAAGGAAAATGTTCACTCCACTGAGGAGCAGCAACTCATTCAGATGGTAATTCACTCACTCATACACCAAATTACTCTGTACTGTCAGAATTAACATAAGCAACTAAGATGTAACGGGCAATTTAAACGTGGTGACATTATTAATGTTGGCGTTTAGAGTGGCAGGAGGAAAACTGGATGAAAGTAATTTCATCTTCGTCATCTGATAACATTCCATTAGTTTATTATTTCAGAAATGCCATGGCGCTACCTTCATACTTGCAGTTTGTTTCGTTTTCATTGTATAACCCCGTTTAGCTCGTAAAGCATTTGTTTCCCTTAGAAAAAAAGTGTCAGATAACCTTTCTGTCAGAAAAATATCATCAATAAAACCAAGCTGGATCTGAGTGATGGCAGTTCAACAAGCCCAACATACTGAACCAGAGATATTATTGAGGTGAGCAGCAAACATAATGGAAGCAGCTAACTCTTCAAGTAATGAGCCATTCATTTGAGTCAGGTGTGGTAAAATAAAGTTACCTCTAAACCAGGATTGAGAAGCACTGCGTTTGACTTATAGAGTCAACGTTAGATCTATGGAATTAGACTTTAGAATTAGACTCATATATTTGACTTCTTATAATACCTGCCCCTTGTCTCAGATAACAATTAGTCAAAATACTTAACAACAGCAACATATTAAAATGCATTTGAATTAGTTTTTTGTCTTGCATATATCAGGATATCTTTTAGGTTATCTAAACATTTAAATTGAAGCAGCTAACTCCTGTGATCATGTCAATGAAAGAGATTAGTCATTAAGACACAAACTAGAGATGCACATGGACAACACATCCCAGACTTATATAAGAACAACACAAAATATGAACAAAATAGACATGAATTTAATGTAAACATGAACATATTGTCCATTTTTCTTTTCTTTTTTTAAAGTCCAGCACTACTAACGAACCAATGTTTTTAAGGCTCACAGCATGCTTTGTCTGTTTTGCAGATTGAAGAGAGCATGTAAATCGATAAACCAGCAGTGGAGAAAACACAACATAACCTGTTGTCGATGTTATACTGTTGAGAGACGGTGTGTTTTAAGCCAAGTTCTGATATTTCCCTAATGCAAATCAATAGCTTTTAATGCCAAAACCTACCAAGGTGGTTTAGAAATATCAATATTCAGAGAATTGTAACTAAAAGGTTATGTAATTTCACCACTTCAAACTTCAGGTTCCAGTTTTTTTTTCTTCTACCTGTTAAAATGAATAAACTCCCCTTTGTGCTTTTAAAGTTTCAGAATAAAGGACTAAAATCTTTTGCAATTCTTCACACAAGTAGTGTCTTGTTATTCCCAAATAAAACTGTTTTATAAACTACAGCTCCCCGTTTGAGTTGTATTTAACCGATAACCAAACATTTTATCTCCTATTAGTTTTTAAAGTTGGAATTCATAGTTACAAAATAAATGTGAAATAACATCAAGTTCAAGTCAAAAGTTATTTGTTTGGTACTTTTTCCCTATCACCGATCTTGGTGCTTTTCCATTACATGATACGGTACAGACCATTACTGCATGGTATTAACCCTTTTCCTGTTTCCATTACAAATAGCTGCAAGTGTACTAAGTAGTTATTTCACTGTATGACTTTAGCTTTGCAGTTTAAATATGCCACCAATGCAAAATGCAGTATTAGAGTAAGTGCAGAATTTAACTCTACCATGGATCATGGAAGTGTGTTGTTTTGTGTGCTCCAGTAAAGTTAATGCAACAACCCCATATTTCATTATTTCATCATGCTTGAACCAAGGAGCATATAAGATAAAGTCATTTCCTCTGTACTACCTAAAGTGGGCCGCATCGCACAGTTTGATGCAATGAAAAAGCACCAATGTGACACTTCAGTTGCAGTTTCCCTCTTGACCACTAGAGGCCATACATCCTTTAAATGCATCAAATTTTTATTATGACAAATGAGCCATAAGTATTTTTTCTGGGAGGACAGTTTCAGTAGTTAAAGAATTTCTGTCCTGCTGCTACAGCAGTTTTTTATTTCCTTGAAGTACTTTCTGAGTATTTTATAATTTTATTCAAAGTAAATATTTATATAATTATTATCTAATATTTTTACCTATTTTTTTAAACCTTCAGAAGCGTATATGCTATTATCTGTCTGCAAATTAACAAATATAAAAATAAAGGTGTTTACAGTATGTATCTGCTGCTTTCATTTTACGGTGACAAAAGGCAATGACATCTTCTGAATGTTAGTTAGTAAACTAAGAGCTTCATATATGTATAAAGGCAAACCTGTGCAACAGTTTCTGTTAGACTGAGACTTTCTTCACTGAATGGTGTGGTAGCTTGCATCAAAACTCACATGCATCCGCTCAGAGGTCATACCCTTCATCACCTCATCTTTTGCCTCGACCAGCCACTGGAAATTAAATTTTTGCCCTTGCTCCAGTGTCAACCTGTCTGCAAAGTTTCATATAACATAATTGTTCATTTTCTGTTACGGTATATCCACAAAACATATGAAATGCTAAAATAACTTCATCCAATTTCAGCTTCAATACTGGAAAAAATACCCCAATAATTGAAACAAAAATAGGAATCCCTAACCTTACCTGCCATGCTGGAACAGATGTGAACGAGGTTATGAGGGTGAGGGGGGATCATGACCCATATTACAGAACTCGCTGCTTTTTCTCCTTCTCACAGACAAACATCAAGGA
This sequence comes from Pseudomugil gertrudae, assembly GCA_037177535.1. Classification (NCBI taxonomy): domain Eukaryota; kingdom Metazoa; phylum Chordata; class Actinopteri; order Atheriniformes; family Pseudomugilidae; genus Pseudomugil; species Pseudomugil gertrudae. The sequence continues at coordinate 4,546,687 of JBAMHV010000001.1, read as the reverse complement.
AGCTGATAAATACGGGGCACCACGCGCTGACCTTTATTTGGCATTATGCTGTCCTACATGTAAAGGTTTAAAAGAAGCAGCTTTTTTTTAATGCACATATCCAACATGTTCCTTGAAAGATCTTTAAAATGTGGTTTGTTCCTTAATTATTAAATCTGTTTTAGAACCAGATGTTAAAATAAGTTGAAAGTTGCTGTCATTTGTGGTATGAGGACGTCAACAGCTTAAACCATTTTCCTCAAGAGTGGTGTTTCTATTTCCCATTTCTTTCAAAAAGCTTGAGTAGTTTCAAACATCTCATTGTTGCTTTACTTAAAATACTTTGACCTTGAGAGGGAAAAGAACAGTTTTACAACAGTAATTTAAACTTTACTGTTTCTGTATGTGAGACGTATAAATGTGAGCAAATCCCAGTGCTCATTATTTGACAGATATGTGTGCTTTATTCATATATGTTTGAATTTAAAAGATATTTTTGTCCTTGACTGTTTCGTTAGATCTAGTTACACTTTTCATGCCAACACATAAAGTAAATTTTTGATGCCTTAAGACTTTTTAAGAAGTTGTTCAGAAGCCTGAACTAAACACAGAAATTAAGTTTTACAGTTTGATTCAAAGTGTGGGATGGAAATACCTGGAAAGATGTGTAAAAGTAGATTGAGGAGATTTGTGTTTCCCACTGTGATAGACAACAAATGCAGTAAAACTTGAGTAATCTGCATTAATATGAGAAAAAGATGAAACGGCATAAAATCTCCTGACATTTTAATCAAGATTAATGCCTGCTCTGCTTCATTTTTACAGGTTTCTCATAGTGCTGGCCTGTCTGATCCTTAGTGTCCTTTCTACAATTGATCAATACCAAGCCTTGGCTTACACAACTCTCTTCTGGGTGGTGAGTGCTGACTTTGATTAAATGAATAATGCTATCATCAAAAGAAAAAAGGGAAATGAAAAATGAAGGTTTTGTGCCTGACTGGTTTAATCTGTTATAACAAAAAAAAAGACCGTAAAGGTCATTTCAATGATGTCACAAGCCATCAATTATACAATAAACTAGAGTACGCCGGTATCCAATATCATTAAAGTATAAAAACAGCTGTGAGTTCTTTATTAAAGTATAGGATACTTGTTTAGAAAAAAAAACTAGCCTATCCTGGGAATGGCTGCGTAAAGGTACAAGTAAATTGCAACAAAAATGGAGTAACCCATACAACAAAGGCGATTACACATGTGATGCTGCATGAAACCTGCCAAGACTAACAGCACGACTGAGGTCATAAAACCAGTGAACGTCACCACTTGGTAAAATAAACAAATAAATAATATGAAACTTATTAGAAAATGTCTTGCATGTGTGATTTCATGTAACTAAAAACAAAATTCCAGAGGAAAATCATAAACCAGCAATTTGTTTACAAGTTGTTTGTTTTTTTTTTTATTCTCTTTGCTTGAAGGTTTATTACATTTAAAACCAGCATCATTAAAACACTGTGGTGTCAGGCTGTGGTTCAAACAGAAAAGCCTGGATTATAGTCTAACAAATAAATATCCCTAAATAATATCAGCAACAAGTCCAAAAGCCAAACTCTGACGTGAGAATTATAGGCAACATGACAAAGTGGTAAAAGCGTTGTGTTAATGTTTTTAGACATTATAATGTTCGTTAACAAATTAAATTAAGTTCATGATGAAGTTTGAGTTCATGTTCATACCTTGGGTTCATGTTGTTTGTAATTAAATAAAAGTTAACCTAAATATAAAACTAAACGTAATAATTAATTTCTTACATTTAATCAGGCAGTACATGTTATAGTGTTTCTTTTCTCTTTTGTGTATATTGACTTGTATTCATATAGCACTTTTCCAGTCATGCTGACCACTCAAAGTGCTCTACACTACATGTCACAGTCACCCATCCGCACACACTCTAACCCCGATAGGCACATCAGGGGGCAATGCAGGGCTCAGTGCCTTGCACAAAGATTAGACATATACTCATGGGAAGCCTGCAATCTTCCACCTGAGTCTGTGCACATCAAAATGCCAAATATAGAATAATCTGGCAGCCGTTTTGGGTGTTGCATCATCGTGCAGCGCCACCATTACGGAGGTGGTCAGTCCTAATTACCTCATGTCTGCTAACATGGACAGCAGTATGGATATCTAGACTGACAATGTTAGATGGTGGTCTACATGAACACACACTACATCAAAGTTGTGCATGTTTTTTTTTATCTATATTAGGATCAGAGCATTAATATAAGCTGTGATTCATCTGACAAAAACTGATCTAATACCTGACAATTCACACTGAAGCATTGAGCCCAAATCAGATTTTATATAAATAGATAGATAGATAGATAGATAGATAGATAGATAGATAGATAGATAGATAGATAGATAGATAGATAGATAGA
>JBAMHV010000001.1:4507076-4526191 GCA_037177535.1 Pseudomugil gertrudae | reverse complement strand
AGTAATCAGGTGAGTTGCTGCGCAGGAGTCTGGTTGAAGTGGGTGTGTCCATTGCAGGGCCTGGTGCAGGTGTAACATGAGGTAAGCACACTACTATCTTTGAATGCACTGTGCATTGAACCCTGAAGCATAGGCTACAGCAGCCATTATGCTGCTGCTGCTATAATCTAATAATGGGATAACATTTTTTACAATAAATTGGACAATAGAAGATTAATTTCAGCCATCACATGTAGATGGTAGTGTCAGAATTAGGCATCAGCAATACAAAATTATTGATTCATTCTACCTCATGGTAATGGTACAGGGTGAAGGTTAGTGGTCTAATAGTGCAAAGGTTATTTTCTCTGTATTCCACAAATTGGACTAAATGAGAATAATTTAAACACCACAGCCTATTTTATTGTTGCTGTCCACATCCATCCCTGGCTACGTGCCATCTTCTTCTGGCTATTTTCAGGAGGATCATGCATTGGGATAATCTCAAACAAGTTTCTTGAACATGAGAATTTATTATATTCAAAAGCCCTCGCAGTCACCCGGGGCCTTATGTACTGTATAAGATTTAAGTGGATGAAAGATGGCATATAACCAAACATTGAAAAGTACTAAAAAATACTCAATACTCACTAATCATTGACTCAAAAATATACAAATGTGCTAATCTCTTCGTACACTTGTTACAGCATAACTTGATGCATCTCACCTTAATTGGATATGGGTGCAGCTTCTGAAACACTTTGTCTCCTTACATTAACACACATGCAAAAGTCAATAATTAAATGGCATGTTCTTCATCACACTATCTCTTTCCTCTGTTCTTCTGTCCTAGTTGTCAAAACTTAAACAGCAACGGTCTCCCCCATGTCAAGACAACTGAGTAAACACCCAAAATAAAAGTCTTATGGTTACTAACAGTATTTGTACAAATTCCTGCTCTCTAAGATTTGTGGAGACGTATCAGTATCCCCAGAGTGTGAGGGTTAGCTTTGACAATAGGATTTCTTAAATGTAACATTCATTATTATGACTATAAAATATTAATAATTTATATTTACATTGTGTATTTTCTAGCTATTTGTGTTAAGCTGTATTATAAAGTTGTGCTTCTTGTTCTGTTCTGGTTCCTGACTGAGTATATTTGTGTCCATTTCGGAACATGCGGGTACATCCACAAGAGGCATGTTTGTCTCAGGCAACCAATAAGCAGTTTTGGGGTTGGTTGAAGCTCAGATTCTAAATTTGCATATCAGAGGGATGTCAGGTACCTCTGATATCTTCCTCAGAATCACTCTTAAACATCTAAAAATACATGCAAGTTTTGTTAAACCTTAAAGGTGATGTCTATATTAACCATGGTTCCATCATTTAGACAGGAAGAATATAAAACCTAGAAGTTGTAAATGGCAAATATGAGCCATTGTGCCTTCATGTATACTAGAAAAAGATGATTCTCCAAGTTACTGTCAGAGAAATTGCTATGAGGTGAGGCTGGTTTGGAATTACCATTAGCTCACATTTGTAGAAGTATAAACCTTCTCTGAGGTAGTGAATGCAAGTCTGGAGTGGTGTTAAACCAAGTCTTTGTTCTCCTTGAAAAGTGTAATTAAAAGCAGTGAATTCGGTAAATGCCAGTTGTCTCCTCTCTGTGGGGGAGGAATGAGACCTGGCAGTAGATAAGTTTGTTTAGTTTAAGTTGTTAAGTTAAGTTTGATAGGTCAAAGTTCAAACTAACCCAATGAAAGATCTGAAGCGAGAAAAGAGGTTCCTTCACTCACTGAAGTCTTTTAACCAAATATATAGTTCAGATTTGTCCATTGTTTCTTTCTGGAGGATTTACCTTCCCAGTGAGTCAATAAAAATTCTAAAAGGGGGTCTCTGGCTTGTTGCGTCCCTTTTTATAAGTGAATAAGCTGTACTTGCAAGCTGGCCAGAGAAAGAACTTATCAGTGTACCACAAAAGGATGCTCAGCCAAGTATTTCATGAGATGCATATTTCAACACCCCCACTTTAAATAGGGTTTCCAATAATATATATAGTTTTAGGAGATGCAAACCGAAGGGGGGGAAACAAAAGTGTTGTATTGTTCTTTTGTCTTTTAAGTAACTGTAACAAGGGATTTCACTTTGACAGGTGTTTGATTTTCCTGAATAGAAATGAAGCTTTAAGTCCTTATATTTAGTTGTAAACCAATAATTAGGCGTGTGATACACTGAAAGCACCTTGCTTTTGAAACATGTGAGAAGTAATTACACATCATTAAACTGATGTAACATAATTTTAGAAGTCCCTAAAGGCACAGCGAACATTTCAAAGTTCCTAAAAACAAGTTTGTTCTACATCATTGAATGAAATCCCAGTGAAACCATCTTTAATGATACATGCAACAGATTCATAAAGTACAACGTGCACATTTTCTTAAATTTGTAGTTCCTCTGGCAAAAGTGAAACATAAATATATAATCCAGACTTATAACTGTCAAATGATATAATTAGATCATGTGACAGTTGCATTTGTGAGTGTGCCACCATGGTTTAACATCCTGTCTGCAGCTTACGTGCAGCAACTTACACCAGCTCTATGTCCTGTCAAACAGTTACGAAGGAAATGGACAAGTTAAGTGTGACAGTAGCAAACCTTGCTAACTAGTTATTGTGGGATTTGTATCACACAGCATAAACAGTGTTAACAGCATAAGACCAAACTGACAAGGTGGTGTTGTTAAGGTGAGTTCAATTTATTTATTTTTATAACAAAATGTGGTTGTGTAAGCTTAGTAGCATATGTATAAATATGCTCCACTTATAAGCAATTTTATATTAGCCTTAAGCTGAAATAAAATTGCTATCAGATCTTGCATAGGCCGATCACGCAGTGTCATGGGTAGGTTAATGTGTCTAAATAGGTTAATAGGTCTGTCTAAAGCACTTCAAGTGTCAAAAATAAATACTGACACTGTTCAGCTTGGTTTTATTGGTTGGACGTAAAAGTAGATTGTGTACAGTTATTGTCTTTTTTTTATTTATAAAAAACTAATTGTCAGTCTCCAGTTGAATCAATTTGCCATAATAGATTTCTTGTATGGTTTGAAGTGGCAGATGGAAAGTTTTACCTAAACATTTCAGTGTAAAAAGTAAGCAGCATACTTGCTGTTGGTTACAGTAATATTGACAAATCCATCTCCTCAAATAATTAACTGACTCACTGCTAACAGTTATCATATATTTTTATACATTTTAGTGCACATTTAAACCGTCTTTTTCCTGTGTGCTGTCACTACCTTGCCTTTATGGAGCTGGCACCTTAGTTCTGTGAAACTGCAATGTTAGCAACACCTCTGTAAAATACTTCAGAAATCTCTTCAACCCACATCAAATGAGATTCAGTGACTGAATGAATTTTCTAAATATGTGCTGTAGCTAAAGTGTTTAAGAACCTGTTTCCATCTGTCGCCACCTTTACTCACACAGGAACCCAGGCTGCTAACTCACATTGCATTCAGAGATAAGTCTAAGGAAAGCTACTGTCAAAAGTTATTTGTCTAATCGGCAGTCGGCTTTGCATCACAAATTCTGGTTTACAGGTGACTGTTTTTTTTTTTTTTTTGGACTGGACTGTGGGAGCAGAAATACTGACAGTAAGCAGACTGACAAAATATATCTGTGGATCTGTGTTCCTTTCTATCTGTGGATTGGAGACAGCACACAAACTGCTCTAAATCATGAGCTTGTGGTTTTAACGCTTATTTTGAGGAAGACACTGAAATCTAAAGGCTCCAGCTCAATTTGGCAATGTAAATGGGTCATTCCACCAAATGGGTGCAATGGGCTTAATGCACAGCTCCACTACTTCCTGAATTTAAGCCAGCTCCTTTGTTTCCTGTCTTTCATTATTGGACGAACTGATTAATCCAGGTGTGTCTGGCCATTGCCGTTGTGGTCTCTGAGATCAAGCACACCTGGATTAAACAGTTTGACCAGTAATAAAAGACAGGAAACAATGGAGCTAAGTTCAGGAAGTAGCAGGGCTGTGTATAAAGCCCATTTCCATGCAAATTTTTTAATTAACATCTAATAACTAATGCATTATTAAGTAATAGGACAGTTTGAAAATGAAAAGCATTGAAATGTGGCAAGAATCCACAATACTGTACTTTGCACAGCCAAGCTGTTGACAAAGATGTTGGAAAGCTTACAGTCAAACTCTTGGGCATTTCAATCAAGTTTCAGAAATCAGTCCATCGTATTTAAGATTATTCTATGCTGGTTTTGTAAAGTATTAGCAGCAATGTGTCATAAGACTCATTCAGCTTTGTGTTTACACCACATTGATAATCTAGAAGCAATCATAGAGCTCTTTTGTAATCCATTGTTTTCTCACCCATCCAGTTACCAACCAGCTATGCCAACACTTTTTCTTTTATACTTAAAGCTAATATCATTTTCTACCCCCATTATCTAGATAGATGCTGTATGAATGAAGCATATAGAAAACTTGAAATCACTATAAATTTGCACCCATGATGTAATCTTGTATGTATTTATTTTTGCTTGTGATAATAAATAAAATAATATGAACAATTATAAAGTAAGTGCTGTAGAATTAGAAGATGTAATAGCAAAATTATCTCTACCCCCTGATTTTTTTCACTGCCTAAATCTAGATGCTGATCCAGATTACCCCCAGTTTTCCTGTCTGACATTTCCTCAGAAATATATTTTATAAAACATAAAAAACCTTTTGAGTTAGGTTGTTAACAGACATGCAAACAGACTCGTGGAGACTCGTGGACAGCAAATGACAAACATTTTAAGCAGTTGTTTGCTCAACACTCATAATGTCAATGTATTCATCTGCAAGAGTGACTAGATCCTCAGACATGATCAGAAAAGGCCTGTTTTGGAGACGTGTGATGTCTTATGTAATGTGTTTCTGTCTTTCAGGAGCTGATCACCACCCTTTACATTGGGTTTCTAAGCCTGATCTTCTCTTCATACTTTGTGTACTTAGCAGAAAAAGATGTGGTCGACGACAGCGGCTCCACCGACTTCAGAAACTATGCAGATGCTTTGTGGTGGGGTGTGGTAAGAATTTGCATTTACTTATGCCTCTCTCTTTAGATATGTTTGCTTTACTTCCGCCTGACTAAATCTCTGTTTTATATTATACCACAGTGTTCTCTGTCAAGGAGATTCATCACACTGATCTGATTCTTGCGTTCTTTCTGGTTATAATCATGTTACAGATGTGAAACACAAGATAACCTGATTATTTAGCTCTGAATGATTCTATCATTTTCCAGGTCACTGCTTATCTGAAGGAGTGTTTGTGATGCCCCCACATTACAGTGTCAGTCTGTCAGCTCAAACCTTGGCTGCAGGTGTTATTTATTGGAGATTACCACTTATATTAGGACTTTACTGCTTCATCATAATATCTCTTTAGGTTATTGCTTCAAGCCTAATTCATAATAACTCACTCATATTTCCTAAAGCATTTGCCACATTATCTACAGTGAGACCATTTGAGTGTCATAACAGAAAGGTCTACAATGACAGCTGGTAGGGTGATGACATTATATTTCAACATTTACTTTAGGGATCCTCCCAGGAGAATCTGATTACTTATTGTGCCTAAAAAAGCTCTGGTTAAAGGGTTAATGTTCTTCTTCTCTTTTGTTAAAGCTGTACCCAAATAAGTGTGAGCTTAGCTCCACATAAGAACCTGATAGAGCACCAAAACAATAAATCCTGTTTGTTTAAACTGTTTGAAAACCCTGCTCCTCCCAGAATATTGTAAAATATTCTTATCTCCTGCTGTTTGTACCATCAATTAGGGCAAGTGCACCACAAAAAACACGTTCCTTCCCTGACTTACTGCAATCTTGCAGTTAATTTGAGATAATTTATGGAAATACTTGGAAGTAACCAAAATATAGCTGATTTTTTGTTTGCAGCTTTTGGTAAATACTGCAGCTTGAGTCTGCAGGAAAAAAAACTTCAAGTGAGCTGTATTTTACTAAGTGAGAGATCAAATATAAACTGTTTTATCTGCCCTATTGTTGTTATTGTAGGAGTTGTGTGAAAGCCCTTGGGCAGATCCAGTGGGTTGTTAATACACAAGAAATTTTAAATGAACTTCGGCTTCTTAAAAACTTCAGGGACTCTGATACAAAAAAAAACAATGTACAAGTCTAACTGAGTCAACAACTTTTCATATTAATTAATAGTTGATTTTTATTCAATACAGTCCAATATTTACAGAGTATATGCTTTGACTACTGTCCAATTGAGATTCACTCTCACATACATTGTGGTTTTCTTATTTTTCTTACATGAGAACTTAATTTAATTTAATTCAACTTTATATGTATAGCTACACTTCATGACAATGTCATCTCAGGGTGCTTCACAGACATCAATTTGAGCCAATTCATAACAAGAAATAGCCTAGCTAAGGGAAACTAATAGATTGCATTGAATCTTGACTTCAATCCAATCTCCCAGCCTGAACAACTATGAACAAACATGAGGCGACAGTGAGAAGGAAAACTTCCTGTTAACATGAATGCAAAACCTCCTGATGAACCCGACTCAGGGAGGGCAGCCCTTCGCCTCAACTGACTGGGGTGGAGCAGACAGATTAACACACACAGCAGCTTTTATCCAGGGAGACCTGATATCCTGATAATGATATCCTGACCTGATAATGATATCAATACTGTTATATATTATTACATGAGAGATAAGATGCAGAAAAAGGAAAAGGGAGTGTTCATTGCATTATGGAACATCTTCATGACTGCATAACTAATAGATGGCTAGACTACCCCTAACTGTAAGATATGTTATAAAAGGTCTTAAGTTTGATTTTAAAGGTAGACAGGGTGTTTGCCTCCCATATCCACACTGGGAGTTGATTCTATAAAAAAATGGCCTGATGAAGACTCTCCCTCCCATTGTTTTCTTGGAGGCTCTGGAACCACAAATAGACCTGCAGTCTGAGAGCAAAGTGTACTATTTGGAACATATAGAGCTATAAGATCTCTGATATACAATGGAGCTTGGTCGTGAAGCGTTTTGTTTCAGTTTCATAATATGATTTCTTCAGCTAGTTCTCATCAGAACACTTACTGCAACATTTTGGATCAGCTGAAGACTTTTTAGGACTTTTCAGGGCATATTTGGGACAGCCTATAAATAAGGACTTGCAATAGTCCAGTCTTGAAGTAACAAAGGCATGGACTAACTCTTCTGCATGACTCTGAGACAGAACGTCCCTCATTTTTGCAATAATGTAAGCCAAAGGACAAATCCTGGTCAAGGATAATTCCAAGGTTCCTCACTGTAGTACTGGAAGCCAAATTAATGCCATCCAGATTAATTACAAAGCTGTACAATTTTGTCCTAAATTTTTCAGGTCCAAATACAACAATTTCACTCTTGTCTGAGTTTAGAAGGAAAGAATTCAGTCATCCAGGTCTTCATGTCTTGAAGACATCTTTAGTTTTGTCGGGCTTCATGGATAAGTAAATCTGAGTATCATCCGCATAGCAGTGAGAGTTTACACCATGCTGTCCGATCATATTACCTAAAGGAAGCATGTATTGTGTAAAAAGTAATGGTCCAAGTACAGAACCCTGGGGAACTCCATGACTTTACTCTGGTGTGTGAGGAAGATTTGTCATTTACATTAACAAACTGAAATTTATTAGATAAATATGACTTACACTAATGTTAGAGAATGTTTGGAAAAGCCAAAGAGGTGACTTGTAGTCAGAGTGTCTGGGAATTTAACACAAAATTTAAGTCTTTTTCACCAAAATAAATGTTCCTTCTTGCATATATTTTACTGTGCTACTTGGGGAAATTCTTAATAAGGGGGACCATGGGAAATTAATGACAAAGTACTTTGTTGTTCACTGATCATTATCTCGCTTTTAAAGAAAGAATCATCAACCTTTTAGTGAGTGAGTAGCTCTAGTCTGGACTAAGTTGTTAATTGGTTTCTGTGAAATTCAGGCATACCACAGATGCACTATTAACTTTAGGATCTCTAAGTGTCAACTATTAGTACCATGATATTCACCTGAAAAGCTACTCGACAGAGTATTAGATCAAGCTAGGGTAAGTTTGAATCGAGTTGCCTTAAATAATATCTTTCACATATGAATGTTACTCTGTTTATCTGTGTTTATCTATCTGCAAGGTGACTGTGACCACAATTGGTTATGGAGACAAAGTGCCACAAACATGGATTGGAAAAACCATTGCGTCCTGTTTCTCAGTGTTTGCCATCTCTTTCTTTGCCCTTCCTGCAGTAAGTGGAAACTGAAGTTTTTGACTTAGATCATTGTGATGTGATTTATGTGTTATGGTTAAATATTTAACACTGCAAATTTATAAATACAAAAAAGGAATAAAAAGAAAAAGATAAATATTGATCGATTTTTGCTTATTTAGTTCTTTCAGTTTTTATGTGTGAAAAATTCATCTAGGGGATATTTCAGACTGCCTAGTAAAAGAGAAATCTGACATTACTAACCTAGGGCTTGGTTAGCAATGTGTATTTGCAAAATTCATTGGTCTATTTATAGGGATAGTATTTGTCTCCTGTGCCAACATTTGCAATATCTTGTAAACACTACTTGCTCAAAACCAGCCAACCACATAGGAGTTCTATAAAAAAAACAATGTCTTTGTTGGTCTAAATATCCTGAGAAATAAATAGAAGTTGAAGTAACCTGAGCACAACTAAGAAACACAGTATCATTTTCTGCCACAGATGTGTTACTTTTTCAATTGACAGATGACAAGGGGATAACAGCCATGAGTCAGAGCAATTTAAATGCGTCTGAAGTTTTTAAGTTTTTTTTTCCTCCAACAGCTTGCAGTCACTCCAGCCCAAACTTCCATGCATATTAATCAAGTCAGACTACATACATATATATATATATATATATATATATATATATATATATATATATGATGACAAAAAGCATAATCATCTTGATTTGCCAACTGTGAACACACACAAGAGTGTTTTTAATTGACAGATGTTGGGATAAATAAAAATGATCAAATAAAAAGTAAAGTAGCAGAATAAGTTAGAAGTAAATAAATAAATGTAAAAACATTATCAGTTTGAACTTTTCCCACGATTGCAGTCAAAACTAAATGCTGCACTTGGTGCAGTTTTCCTGGACAGTTGTCTCTCCTCAGAATGATTTTCCATCTTTCATCCTCTGCCTTTATTCTCTACAATTCGTAGTCTTTGATTTAGCTTTGTGATCTTCAGTTGGACTATTCTTGCAGTCATAATAATCTAAGGTGAAATCCACAACTGCAGATTATGTTGATATTATAAATATACCAGTGAGTTGATCAGGATAGATGCCCCAGATGCACATTAAATAGCAGGAGAAAAAAATCCAATAACCACACAGCTAATTTCTGTCTTTGCCTTTGGTTGCATAACAATTTGTGAAAGCTAATGGCATAAACAAACACTAGGAATTTCATTTTCAATTTATTTTTATAAACAATGTTAATAATAGAGTGATATTTCCTGCATTACACAAGTCATCTTGCCTTAATTTTCTGCTTTGGACATGCATGCTTCAAATAAGGAAACGGGGAGGAATGCTGCTGTGTTTTTGTTCACAGGGTATCCTGGGCTCAGGCTTTGCCCTAAAGGTGCAGCAAAAGCAAAGGCAGAAACACTTCAACAGGCAGATCCCTGCAGCTGCCTGCCTCATACAGGTATTTGAAAAATACTCAAACAGAACTTCAATAAAGCTGAGGGGGTTGAACTGTCTCAGAGTCCCACTCTTATTACTGAGACCAGCCTTTTCAAGCAACCCTTCCTTTCTTTTCTTCCATGGCATGAAAAATGTCCTATCCAACCAGTATATTTCTATTTCCATGCCCCCTTCCAGACAGCTTGGAGATGTTTTGCTGTGGAGAACTTTGATTCAGCCACATTCAAGATGTTTTTGAAAAAGAAATCCCACATTCCTGCCTCCTCTCTGTCCAGCCCCAAGCCCCAAAAATCGGTTAGTAATCATTTTATAGATTTCACTTACCGTACTACTTTTGAGGGATTAGGTGTGCTAAGGTAAAGTAATGTAGTCTTAGGGCATACTGTATTTGAGTCAACCCATGAATCCATCAACATGTTTTTTAAATGCTTTGAAATGCACAGTGGTTGTAAAGCTTAACTCTTAGAGGCTTTTTAATTATTCTGTTTGCTCTAATTATAAATCCAATAATTTATTCATGATGATAAGGGCAGTTATATGTAATTAGGCTTTTGCTATTTTAGCTGGTATCTGCATATAACTAATCTAACAAATAAATATCTAATCAAACAAATCAATGTACTGAACACTTTTAACATACCATGGAATAATAAGTGTTTTTGAAATTTACATTGTAAATAAATGAAGAAAGACAGTTTCCACTGAGTTTTTGATGAAAATTACAGAGAATACAATACTGCTTAGTAAATGTGTCAAATCTCTTGATATTACTGACTTGCTGTCATGATTCAGATGTTATGAATGCTCCTTATTATTCTTTTGCTACATTAGAATACTTTTTGGTGTGAAACATTTGGGATAGTAAATATTTTAGGAGAGTAATAAAAACCGTAACAGCAGGCAGCAGCAGATTTTAATCAGACCATGCACTGCCCGCCAATAAAGGAAAAAGCCTCCCATTTGATAAAACCTGCACAGATGACTATGTTCCAGTTTGCAACAATATATGTAACCCTAGATGATGCAGAGTACCTTCTTATTTCCTTAAAAACCATGTCAGAAAACCCGTTTTGCAGTCATGGAAAAGTTGTTGATCTGTTTCTGAAGGATCAAATTATTGGCGACACACAAAGAAAACATTTAAGGAGATTACAGAAACAACTAAAATCGGGTAAGAAATGTTCAACTCGCTAACAAGAAGTGGTAGAAGACTGGTGAATCATTGTCTTCAATAAAAAATATATGAGAAAATTTGTTAAATGATAGCAGTCAGTGGAACCTTTGGTTAAATCAAATCATTATATAAGTACAGAAAAGCTCAGAAGCATGTCAAATAGTAAAAGTAAGAGCATTACATGTGAAGGTAACCCAATGAATTGGGACTAAACAGCTTTGCAGCCTGAAGAAAACACTGGATATCATAAGAAAAGGAAAAAAAGATTTGATTTAGCAGGGAACCTGACAATTTGACTCTGGAGCAATGAAGGCTCATGTGGTCTGATGAGTCCAGATTTACCCTGTTCCAGGGTGATGCATAGTGTTAGAGAGGCAGATTAAGTGATGACACTATCATGCTTAGTGGCAACTGTACAAGTCCACAATGATCTGGGGTTTCTCCATTTGGTCAGGTCTAGGTTCATCAACATAATGTGCCCAAAGAATGAAGTCAGCTGACTGAATGTACTGAATGAACAGGTTATTCAAACAATACTTTTTCCTCCCTGATGGTATGACCATATTCCAAATTAACAATGCTAGGATTGATCATGCTGAAGTGAAGAAGTGATTCAAAGAGCACAAGAGATTTTTACACACGAATATGCTGCCACAGAATGTAGACCAGAACCCTAAAAACCTTTTAAAACCTATGTAACATTGAAAACAGCAAATTTGAGGCTAAATATATCCAATGAAAGTTAAGAGTCTGTGACTTTTTTTTTTTTTTTTGGTCGGGCAGTGTAAGTTGTTCATGTTCCACATGGACTCCTGCAAACATCTAGAGCAGGGGTGTCCAAAGTGGGTCCTCGAGGGCCACAATCCTACAGGTTTTCCATGTATCCCTGGTCCAACACAGCTGACTGAAGTTAATCTGTCATTTTGCTGAACTTGATTGTGTTCATTTAATGGAAGCCAGGTTTATTGGATCAGGGATACATAAAACATCTTCAGGACAGCGGCCCTGGAGGACCGACATTGGACACGCCTGATCTAGAGCCTCAGTTTTATAACTGCTAATTACAACTGCAAAGAAAATTATTATAAAATTGCCATTAATTTATCTAAAACAATAATTGGTTTTCTTTTCCCCTACAATAACAATCATCTCTAATTATTCAAGCACTCACTACAGTATTTATAAAAGTGGGACACTGTGTGACTGACTACTTTAAAGCTGTTGATTTTCACAGTGGGCTTTATTCACATAATTCTTTACTAACATTTTTGATAGTGCTAAAAACATGCACGTCATGTCTGCATGCTGAAAAACCTCAGACACTGTAGAGTGTTGTGTCGCACTGATAAAAAAAACTGTCAGTTTAGCAAGGCTAAGATGACAAAAGCACAATATCCTTTGACACAGGGGTGACTGAGCTTTTCTGCTTTGTCACGTCAATGTCACACAAGCTGATATGTTTGTGTTTCTTGTGCAGGTGAAGATAAGGAGGAAGTTGAAGAGCAATGACAAGGACAATGGTCCAACTTCTCCCACAGTTCCCAGCATCACCTGTGACTCTGCATTTGACAACGGCAGGGAGCAGAGCTCAGACGTCTACAGCACAGTTGGTACAGGTATTAAAATATGACAAACCCTTCAGCTCTCTTATCTAAAGCAGTAGGTGGGGACATTGTGCTTTAATCACTTTTTAATCTGTAGATAATATCGATGTAAGCAGGTCTGCCTGCTGTTTAACAACTGAATATGCATCTGAAGAAGCAGTCAGTTACACTCACTATGTTACTCAAGATGATCAGAGAACACAAGAGTAGATTTGAACTGCAGATGAAAGGTTGTAATGAGGTGTAGATTAAAAACTGAAAATAAAATAAAGATAGATTATTACTCTTCAGTAATCAAATGTGAGGTTGTATCAGTTTAAATGTATTAAACTCCTCCTACCGTTCAATGCTGCTAAAATAATAATGCGAATCAGAGGCGACTCGACAAAAGTTCTCTTTTCTTCTCAGGGCCTCGAGAACAAGAAAAAAAGTTCTCGCTTCTTATGGAGTGTGTAACAAGCTTTAGTCAAGTCCCTTAGTTTACTGATGTTCATCCTCATGATTAGTGAAACTGAAGCTCAGACATCACCTAGTGGAACAAACTCTGTGCCACATACTGAGGAACCAGGGTACTGTGACGATAAGTGGGCTACTGAAACACAAACTAGGCGGCACTGGACGAGAGATGCAAACAAGACAGTGTTGGCATGCTACTATGCAAATAACTATTGTGAGGGGGACCACATGAAGAGGTTGTGAGACATATGGATATTTTCATACCCACAATCTACACTTACATCAAAGCAAGTAGTAGCTTAGTGTCCCAACATTTGCAGACAGTTAAAGATTGAGGAGATACAACACATTAATGCTACTGCAAGGGGGAATCAGAACAGTACTCATGATATTGGGAACAAATGGGAATGAAAATAAGTAAATCATTGCCTCTAGCACTGCATGACTGGCATTGGTCTATTCTGTTCCCTAATGTTAATGCAGACTGCAAACAAGCCCCTGAAACAACCCTGCACCTTACAGCTGGGCACAAGTTACTGGAAGGCAAAG
Source organism: Pseudomugil gertrudae (assembly GCA_037177535.1). NCBI lineage: Eukaryota > Metazoa > Chordata > Actinopteri > Atheriniformes > Pseudomugilidae > Pseudomugil > Pseudomugil gertrudae. The sequence continues at coordinate 4,512,646 of JBAMHV010000001.1, read as the reverse complement.
AATACACAGAAAGCCACAAACAAGTAGCTAGCATAGCATACAGAAACATCTGTGGAGAATATGGACTGGAAACCCTTAATTCTCAATGGGAAACACCTTCCAAGGAGATGGAGAACGAGAGGCCTAAGATTCTGGGGGACATTCAGCACAAAGTAGATGTGAAAAAAAGTGATTCCCAACGAACCGGACATGGTAATAATGGATAAGCAGTAGAGGAAATCCATAGTGATCAACATAGTCACACACAAGGATGGAAATGTGAGGAAAAATGAACATTAAAAACTGGAGAAGTACCAAGGCCTCAAGGGAGAAGTTCTGAAGCCTGGAAGGTGAAAACATCAGTAGTACCTGTCATGGGAGGACTGGAGGTCGTGTACCCCACGCTGGAGAACTGTCTCCAACAGATACCTGGAGAACCATCAGACATCTCCATCCAGAAGAGCGTCTTAGGAACAGCTGTGTAGGACCCTCAAACTCCCAGGACTCTGGTAGAGGACCAGACAAAAGCCACCCAGCTTACCCAGAGGAAATGAAAGGATGGGTGAGGGAAGAGGGTTTTCTTTTAGATAGATAAATGGAAATATTTAACTCTTCTTGAAATAACAAAGGGAATACACTGAATAATCACTTTTAGATTATTATTATTATCAGTGTGGATAAAGGGCATTAATAGGTATTCTGTTCCTGGCTGAAGAAAATAGCTAGAGAAGGCAGTCTGCTTCAAAAGCAGAGAAATATGGATACTTTTAGCACATCCATAACATGTAACATCTAATTGGATGGCACTCTTTGTAGTATGTGGTTATAAAACCTTTTTTTCTTTTCCTTTTTGCACTAGCTGCTAACATAAAAAGCTGCTTAGATGACTGACTGAAGCTCTGCCACCAACATATAACTGTGCAAATGGTTTTGCTTTGCACTCAGTTCCCTGTACAACAGCAGAATTTAATTGTCCCAGTTGTACAGAATTATATGCATGTCCTCTCACTTCATGTTCACTCTGAATCCCTGTCTTTGATTTTGAAGCTAAATTGATGATACATCTACGGCATACAGCTTTTCACTTTGATACATTTGACTAAATTGCCACAGCACATGTGTGTTTGCATTGAGTGGATGTACACAGTGATGTGCTCAGTTGCTTCCAGCTGTCAGATCATATAATAGATTTTTTTCACTGTTTGGTTGTCAACATATTCCCCAATTGTTTTTTAAGCAACTGATTATTGGATCACAGATTCAATTCAGTCAATAGCCATCACATATCTAATATTGCAGTGGAAACATAAATTATGTTATTGTAGCTGAGTATAATTTTCAGTGGAAGATTTTTCTTATATACTTGGCTAATATTTTGTTTTCTCTGATATTGTATGGTGCATTTGCAACATAATGATACAATTTCTCATTTCCTGCCTTTCTGAGACCGAATTCTTTGATCTTGTTCTGCTTCTGTCATCCACTTTAACTGCCTCTTTCTTTGCTTGTGTCTTTTCTTCTCCTCTGTTTTTGTTTGCTCTCTTGGTGTCTTGTCTTTGCACCTGTTTGAGCAGGTCTCCAGACACTGGGAGGATGTGGTGAGCTGCTGTTAGTGTCCATGTTCTGCACACGTCCTCTGCATGAGCAATGTCACCCCATGACCATTTTAACTGTCCAAAAAATGGATTAATTAACTAATGGAAATTAATACAAATACCGGTACTGTATTTATATATTTATTTGTCTTTTTAAATATACCTAGTCATGGTTTTGTTTGTCTCATTTGTGCTTCAGATCGACAGCAGTCATGGACGTCTCTGTCTTCCTTTCAGTTCAACTCACCACCTTCAGGTACCTTTATGTATTGATGAGTGTTTTTTATGTTACTTGCTCTGTCTTGAGGCAAACAACTACAGCTCAGCTGTAGTTTTATATACAGTTTAAAGAGTTTTAGTATGGCCTTGGGCTGAGGGGTAAGAGCTGGCATGTACAGTTAATTTCTAATATAAAGTTACAGTTTTCTGTTCATCAGAAGCATTTTAGGGCCAGTGTTTGTGTTGGATTGTCAGTCAAACCCACCAAACAGATCAACCAGTTTTCTGTACACTGTAATTGAGAAATCTGCTTGACAGGGCATATCATGTCACATGTGTCCAGACTAACAGCACCAGTTAAGACCTTTCCGCTTCAAGTCCTCCCAGAGCACAATGGCACAACGACTTCTCACCATGTTTCTTCTTATTTTCAAAATGACTAACCTGTTGAAACAGATTTGGGTTAGGTTTGCACCATGTCTGTCTTCCAATGCAGATATACACAACACCTCTTCAAGCTTTACTATAATGACCTTTTTAAACAAAGATTTTTTTTCTGTACAGAAAACTGACGCCAACACGTGACCAATTATTGTGATATAACTATATAACTGTATGTTGCAGCTTCCTTTCATCAAAGAGAAAGCAAGCTGCTTCACTCACAGTAGGGTTTCAGTGCCCTCCAGAAATATTAGTACCCTCAGTATATATAAGCAAATTTCATCTGTGGGGAAAAAAACATTTCCAATCTCATTAAACCAATTTACTTTTTCAGAAGTTAAATATTGAAAACCTATTATGTATTCCTCAACTATTTTGATAAAATCTTCCAAATAAAATCTCCTGCTTGATTTAAGGTGTAGTTTGTGGGATGTAGTAATATTATAAGAAAGCAAACTGCACACCACAACAAAATGAACGCTCCAGCATACCCTCAAACCAGATTGCTGTGGAAAATGTAAATAAAACAGAAGCTCTGTTTTAGAAAGAGAGTTTGATTTGTTACTTCTGGGCTACTGCAGCTTATAAGTGTGCAACGATGCAAATGGACAAAAAGACTGAAGGCTAAGCACAAATATTATTATAAGAGAACCAAAGTTATACAATTGTATTACATTTCTGCCAATAGATTGCCCTAAACTTTATTCATCGGAACATTATGTGCCTGTAATTGCAAAAAACTGAGTGTTTCAATCACAAAACGTCTGAAGTGAGAGATTATATAAAACTCTTTGTGGCAAACATTCATGCTGCTTTGATTATTTTCATAGAGAAGGATGCTGCAGCATGTGAATAAATTACAAGTTGTGAGATGTAATTTACTCTTTCTCTACAGTGTAAATAAGAACTAAAACAGACCAGACCTTGTTCTGGTTAGTGAAGATGAAGATTGCATTGCAAAAGATGCTTTGCTGCATACATTAGTGAATGGATATAAGAAACATTTAGACAAAATCATTACTTATGATTAAGGTTAAAGGTGCATCACATCACAATAGAAAAGTTTTTTTTATTTATCCCCTTAACTAAAATAACTGCCATGTTTTTATTACCTTAGAATGAGACATTTATGTCTACTTGCTGTGGGTTTACATGTATGGCAGTTGCCATATTTTTGTGGCCTTTTTTAACTAATTTGACTCAGAATGGACAAAAAAATGTCTGTAAAGTAAAAACCCTTTGAGCTTTAAAACTACCTTTCTGTCTTTGATAGGTATTAGAGTACTGTTCAGTATAAGTAACACCATAAAAGACATAGAAATAGACAGGATACACAGTTTTGAATTAGTTACCTGTAGGACAGTTATTGCTGTCCACTGGATCCTTTTGCAGATGAAAACGTGTTTATGTCTGGAATACTTTCAGCTTCTGTCATTCGGTCATTTATTCTTTCATTTTCTATACTGATTGATCCAATTGAGGATTGCAGGGAAGCTGGAGCCTATTCCAGCAATTAGCCGTGGAAAGGCGATGGACAGCCTGGACAGGTTGTCAGTTTATTGCAGCAATTCATAATTGTGTTTGGCATTTGAACCCATTTCTATGTCCATCCTTCCATAAGTAGGAAAACAACAAAAAAAAGTGTCTAAAACATCTAAACTATTTCTGGCTTTCAGACCGACTTTCAGCACGGCCAAATTACATGAAAGTTTGCTTTTGTGTGTCCAATCAAATAGGCCAACGGAACAACACCACATTCTCACTATGAGGGTAACTTTGGCTTCTTTATGTTGAAAGGCTGTTTTTCACTCAACAACTCTGGAAAACTTATCAGGATAGATAGTTGTGTGGACTCATCAATCAAATATCAAACTGTACTTGACAGATTATGTATTTTTAAACAACGCACAACGGTCTGGAAAGGGGTAAGTGGAAAAAGCCCAGAAAACTGTAGTCAACAAAACAACAGACTGAGCCTGAAAATCCAGATATTGCCAAAAAAACAACTGAGTGAGCCACAAAAATAATCTAAAGAGAAGACTTTACCATTGCTCTTTGTTTTGCTTTTAGTGAAGCCATTCTCCAGTTTGTATGACACTAAAACTATGTCAGGATTTATGCTATACTCACAGAGGGTGCAAGTGTTGGTCACAACACACACCACTGCTTCAGATTAATTTGACTGATTCTACTATAATTGTAAGCTCGCAATCCTAAAAGGGAATAAACTGCTTCATAATGTTTAACTGGCATATAAACCTAATCTGAATCTTTAATTGGGCCATACACAAAGCCCTTTAATGGAAGGAAATTGTCCACTTCAAGCACAGTGATATGTTCATGCAAATAATTTCTTCCTGGTACAAAGAATTATTTACAATGCACAAATTACAGCCCCGCTGGCAGTTAGACTGCTGATCATAATAATGCTAGACGCATATATTTGCAAAGGAGGTTTTGTCTTTATATTAGGGTGATGTGCTGTATCTTGTACTGGAAACATTATTCTATTCAAGAAAGTATGGTTTACAGAGTATGGTTTATTTTGTTATTGCTAAGTTCAAGAAAATGTGTTGTGTGTAGGTGGTGGTCTTAATTCTTTGACATTTATAATAATATGAAATCTAAGCAGGAAAATAAGGAGCATTTTTAACACATCAGCTGTGATTTTTTTTTCTGAACTTGAACCCTATTGAATACCTCTGGAAAGAATTCAATTTGATGAAAAATGTGCTGCAAATTTAAGAGCCATAATACATCTGTCACTAGGAGAGATGTAGAAACTGTTAAAAAATGTGAAAGAAGCTTTTTGATGAATATGTTTTGGGTCTTTGCAACCAAAAATTGGAGAAATATTCCATTACACATTACAATATTACACATATTACATGTTTTCTGGTGAGACTTTTTGAATTATGGTTTGGACTTTTTCTGTAGTCTTTAGTTCTGGTTTCCTGTTTTATTTTGTAGTGTTTTGTGTGTGTATTTGTGTGTATTTATAGTCCTTGGTCTTCAGTTTCAGTTGTCCAATTGTCCTGTTTTCTTGTTCAGTCCTGTACTGTGTCTGTTATTATTCAGATTAAACTTTATCCCTGCACTTCTTCTGCCTCCTGCCTCCCTATCCTGAATTTGGGTTCTGCCTTTCCACTAATCTTTGACAACTTGTCCTATTAAGTTACGAAGATTTGTTTCTTCTGTTTGAAAAAAGTTTTAAAAACAAGTAAAGGTGGTTATTATTTAAAGAATACTTGATTATAATTCTGAAAATGTCATAGTTATGATTGAATAAAAGATTTCAGGTCTACTTATGTAAAGTTTAAGTTAAAGGTAGACCAT
>JBAMHV010000001.1:4488118-4503763 GCA_037177535.1 Pseudomugil gertrudae | reverse complement strand
ATAAGCTCTGTGCAGAGAATATAAGGGTCCTGTAGTCAAGCTCTTCCTCCAGTGAGCATACCTTCTCCAAATCATTTGAGATTTCAGTTTGTGTGACTTTTGTTGTGCAGTGTTTGCAAAATACAAGCTAATCTTTTCCTTTTTATAGCTTTGCAAGATATTCATAGCAGCACTGCAGTGAGGGATCAGAGAGAAAATATGAAAAATGCAAAGTAAACCTGCTGATCTGAGTAAAAAGCTAAACTAAGCTAAATACAGAACATGCTACTATGTTGATAAATAAAGTTAAATGAGTGTGTCTGTATGTGCAGTGAAAAGAAACCCCGGCCTTTTCGATGTCCAATCCCCCAACTCCTTGCAGAGGAACTGCAGCTTTGCGGATGACTTGGAGCTGGAATCGGAGAGAGAGAGTGAACTGTCTCCTGTTAACTCAGTATCACGGTGAGTCAACATTGCTTTGCAGGGCTATTGTGTTACACAGAAACACAGCATTAGCTGCTGTGTTTATGTGTGAATGCATTTTTAACGAGCAAGTAAAGGAAAGTCTGCCTGTTTTTCCCCCCCCCTTTTGTAATTAACCTTTGTAATATGCCAAACCCAGAGGGCTCATGATTCTCTATTAGGGAGAATCACTTGTGCTTGCTGAGGCACTTGCAGATAGAGAGTAAGACTAATATGAGGAAATGACTGTTAAGTAACTGCAGTGTAATGCAAGTGCACAGTAAGTGAAACAAATGGAGCGACTGTTTTGACCCGTGGGACTTGCTCCCTAAACGGTGGTGTAATGATGCAGACTGAGAACTGCATGCAGCAGTTATTGGCAAAGATAACTCTGTGCTCTGCTGAGTCCAAATAACGCAACCAGCTGCTCTCAATGAGCAACATCACATCAAATCCCTTGCTAAATTGGACCATTAGGAAGTGCTGTTTGTCTTAGCATGACGACGGAATGGAGTGTTATATAATTCTTAAGAAACCTTCATTTTTTATAGTTTTGGTGACGCAAGTGAGGCTTAAAAGAAAGCTGAAACTGATGAGTTAGGAATAATATACTGTATAAATAATATTCAGCTTTACATTTTGACCAGAGCACAAGGTAATAAAAAAGGCAGGAAAAGTTGTTTGATTAATTCTCTGAAGGGGAAACAAGCCAGTCCCTGTCTCTGTCTCTGTCCTTATCTTTGATAGGGACAGAGGTTATACAATTCTGTACGAATCCTGTGAAGGAATAGAAAAGCAATATCTATGGCTGCTGCAACTCCTGCTGTAATTACTGAAAAGGTCATGCAATGTGTATGAGTCCTCAAATTATTTTCATAAAAAAGAGAAGTGTCATTTGGTCGGCTAATCATACATGCAAGCTTATGAACTTTCAAAGATCAGCAAGAAATATCTGAGTGACATAAATCATTAATAACAACCAGGATGCCACATAAAAGGACTTTGGACATACTGAATGTTTTGTTGTTGCAGTTTTAGTCTCAGTGAACACCTTTTGACAACGTGCATTTTCAGGTAAGCAAGGTGGTTGCGTTTTCAGGCCAGATACGATGCCAGTCTGTGTGATTTAAGGAACTTTTAACCTTCAAAGCCAATTTTGAGTCCAAGGAGAGAACAGCACTATGTCACTTTAGAGGCAATGGTTTCAGCCTTGTTTGTCCCTTGTGACACCATTATCTCTGTGTTTATTTATTTACTTCTTTATTTAATTCTTACTTGTTTGGTAGACTTCTTCCTGTGAAGGGATCATTAAAAGAAAAAAAGACAATCATAATGTGGCATAAAATACAAGCGGCAGAGATGCTCGACTCCTCTGGGGGATGCTGAGATGATTGTTCTCTAATGTTTAAAAAAAAACATAAATGACAAAGCTTTTGTCTGTCAACTAGGCTGGGTATGACCTGAAGCATCAGTTAGTTTAACACAAAACCATGTACTCGAAATATAAAAGCTATTAAAAGGACGGGCACTTTAGAGACGCATTGAGTAGGTGGTTGAACAAAACATCTGTCCCTACGCAGTTAAATGCATTTTTAAAAGCCATTAATGACCAGCATCACATACAAAGCTGCCAGTGGATAGATACCAGTATAGGTACCAAAATAAATACAATTTAGCTTATTTAGCCAAACAGCTAATTCTATGCAGCCCGGCAAGATAGATTGTATGATAGATTTATGAATAGGATCCAATGCTTTTTCATATAGTAAAGCCGGGAAATAAATGATTCCATTGTCCCAAAAGTGGAAAAAAAATGCATATGCATGCACACTCTGTGTGACATATTAACATTTAAAATGGTCAAGTATCCCCTTTAAGGCTTTGAGGGTACTGTTTGTGATCCTGCTAAAGTTCTAATCCTCAGAATTTTAATCTCTTCCTAAGCAACTCAATTCAGCCCATCTGACAGTCAAGTTAAAAAAGATGAAAGATGTTCCATGTGTAGTCTGACACACTAATAATGATTTCATGATCAAAAGCTTGCATCATCTGCAGCACATCCTGTATGTGCATGCATAATTTCCTATGTGATTTGAATTCTACACAGAGAAAGGCAGACATCGTTACTAAGTTTTATAACTACTGCCTGGGTAAGGGTTACTCAGAGGAAAAATAATGTGCTTTTTTTCCCTAATATCTAAATGAAAAGGTCAGTCTTGCAATTTACATTACTTTATATTTAGCTTTTAGCTAAAACTAAGGCTTAGCTTGACAAAATTCCAATAATAATAATGCTGCATGGGTTTTTTAGAGGGATGGGGTGTGTATTGGTTAAACTAAAAGTTAGATTTTAAAATCCTGAATGGATCCCAGCTACGCTCCCTATTTTACTCTTGCTGTTATCTGATCAACAAACCATTTGTTACTTCAGAGAACATATTCTGAGGTGCGAAGCCTTTTTTTTAACAAGTCTAATTAATTCTTTAGGGATGAATCGTAAATAGGTTCCAATGACAATGTTCATGAATGACAGAGGAAAGTCACAAAAACTACTTCAACAAAATATGTAAATGTGAAAACTGAATTAAAATAAATTCATCTCACTGCTGGATCTATATCACTGGCCCATTTCTGTCTATGATGTTAAATGGATTATCATAATAGCTCGAGTTCATTATTGGTATTTCATTGTGCTAATTTGACAAAATGTTATGATAACCTAATTCAAGAATCAGGCCATTGCCTTTGAGGAGTCCATTATGAGACTCTAGCAGGCCTTTTTTCTACAGGATATCAGTAAACGCGACTCAACAAAGCACTCACTGTTCTACCACCTTGCATTCTCATTCACTGCTTTTTCAGCGTAATGAACCCTGTTAAGTAACAGCTATTCAGTAATTCACACAACCTAATAATAGAGGATAACTGCCTCACAGTCTCTCTGGGCTTTTTTCACTGTTTTTCATAGAACCTAAAAATCACCTGCCTTTGTTCTTACTGTTCATCGCCCTGGAAACACTGAAGAAAAAGAAGTCATGAAGGATATAATTTAGTATAGATTAAACAATAATCACAAGCTAGTAATGTTTTTTTCATGCTTTCTAAAGCAATACGTTTTGGTATAAAACTGTCATAGTTTTAGACTAATGCCTGTCTTATTCAAGAAGAATACAGTTGTATAGTCTTTTTGTCTGACTCATATATTGAATAAACTCTGAATTGATTTTAGATTTGAAACTGATGTGAAAACGATGATGTGAAACTCCCTTTAACAGGCTGACAGACTCCCACCGAAAAGCCATTCGTGTGATCCAGAGAATGCGTTATTTTGTGGCTAAAAGAAATTTTCAGGTAACTGCAACATTTTCTCACAGCACATTGGTCAATAAAGACAAACAAATATGGAGAAGAATAAACACCTGAATGTGTTTTTGCATGCATTTCACACACTCCTGAGAGCAGAGTTTGAACAATGAATCAAGGTCTGTTGTGACTAATGAGAAGTTTAATTATAAAGAACAGCATATTTGGTAAAAGCCAAAACATTATATTGCACAAGAATTTATACCCACTGTCAAACACAATGTTGGTCGAGCCATTGTTTGAAGATTGAACACAACATTTGAACTCCTTGAGTCAACAGATTCTAAAGTCACATGTGAGGCCATCTGTCTCATAGCTAAAGGCTGGCTGAAACTGGGTTATGGAGTTGGACAGATATCCCAAGCAGACCAACAGATCTACCATTCCTTCTATAATCTGCTGCAATGTTCCAGTCAGAATCCAGACTGCCACCTTACTGAGGGAAGGGAGGCATGAAGTTAGCTGCACATAACCAAATACCTGCAAACCTCAATGAGGTGATACAATATAGTGAAGAATCGTTCACCAAAATTCCTCCACATGACTTTGAAAGACATTTCATCAAAAGGAATTCTTAAATAACTGTTTCTATATTTAGACTGAGTTAATATTTAAATAGCATGGAGTAATATGTTGTTCATCTGAGGTTGTACTGGTTTAATTTTGAAGTCACATTATTTATTATCTCCTGAATGTTTTTATTTTTTCTTAACTGTATCCTTCCTTTGAAACTATATTGACACAGCTTAGTGTTCATTTACACCCCCCTTCATTTCTTAAAGAGTCCGATGGGGTCTTTTTAACATAAATGTCATCACAGGCTATGTGCCAAAACCAGCAATTACCCAGCAAGTCACTTGTGACCACAAGGACTGTTAGACCCGGGTAACAGCTGAAATAACTACGTATGAGTAAAACTATTGTATGAAATTAGTAGTTTGTATCTGGGCTGTAAAATTCCCCTTAATAATTATGTGCCATTTTAACATGTTTCTTTTTGTAATACCTTTAAAAAAAACACAAACAAATCTCCTGCATACTGTATATTCTAGTAGGATGACTGAAATGAATGACAGCTTTCATCAAACAATTTAAAGTACGTCTTTATGTTATAGCAAGCCCGTAAGCCATATGATGTGCGAGATGTGATTGAGCAATACTCCCAGGGTCACCTCAACCTCATGGTCCGAATCAAAGAGCTTCAGCGAAGGTAATGTTAATGTCAGATGAGCTGTGTGAAGATGTAATCCTCTGAGTAATACAGTGGGGTGTCACCTCGCAGCAGGGAAGGTTTGTGGTTATTTCATTAATTGGTTATTATAATGGCTCAAGGAGGGCATGTGACTGTACATGGTTGTTTGTTTCTATGCTCTATGATGAACCAAGAACTGATCCAAGGCGTACTTCACCTCTCACCACCAAGGCCTCTTTATGGCATTGACTTAGTTTAAATGTGGTATTGAACATGGATGGATGAGGTGTTTATGTTAAAGAACACAAAAAAGTTAAAGGATTATAAAGGAAAGAAACACAAGTGAAAATATTCTTCTGATTCAAGTCTCTTATTGTTTCTCACAGACTAGACCAGTCTTTAGGGAAGATGACTTTGTTCCAGACCGGTTCAGGTAATGAATCGCTCAACTTCCATGTAAAAGTACATGACAGAACCTATGGAACAAGCCACAGATCTAACCCATCTCTTTTTTTATTAACTGTCCAATGTCTGCATCTAAAGATCGAGTCAGAGACAAAGGCAACAACTCCGTCGGGTCACGACTCAACAGGATGGAAGAAAAGGTAGGATTAGGCTGTGTCTCAATCATCACACTAACACTACTTTGCACTCTATATTTAAGTGCGTAGAGCATTAAATTGAAATTTAAGCAAAAAAGTCAGTGCACTGAAAGTACCCGGATGCTCCCCTGAAATTTGCCAATAATCCAGGCTGTGTCTCAGTCAGCACACTAACACTACTTTGCACACAGTGCGTAAATGTCAATGTAAAAGCACTTAAACAAGTGGAAAGTAGTGTTAGCGCGCTGATTGTGACACAGCCCTAGTGTGAAACGATGGACACTTCACACATTAAACCGACGCCATCTTGCTGACGTAGCGGGAGAGAAAGTGCTGGACTTTCCAAATAATGGCGGCAAACAATACGGTGGCGGAGGCAAATTTGTATAGATGTGAGTATGAAGGTATTTTATTAAGCTTCTCATGTATGCCGCAACTCATGTATCCGATCATTTGTTTGAGACTGCGGTAGGGGACACAAAATAATAATTTTGACAAAATAATTTGGGACTTGCCGTCACTACCGATAAATGCCTAACGTCCATTATTCCATTTGAGACAGCACTTACCCACGATAGTGCGCACTACAGAAAAAGCATGCAGTGAGCACTACACACTACATTCTAGTGCACTATGTTATTGAGATACAGCCTTAGTGTATCATCAGGAAGATACAGTAACTCTTACTTGTCTTTAAGTTTTTCAGATTGTCTGTTATGTTTTGGGAATAGGAAAATTTAGATATCTAAACCAGGGCATGCACGATTTCTTCTCATCTATTGTCTCGATTATCCAGCCCATCAACTTTCCCTTGAGGGAATCTTGACAAAGCAGTTATCAAAGTCAAATGCATCTGAGAGTAGTTGTAGAAAATCCATCAGATGTTTTTTTTGTCTTTATAGACTGTAATGAAATATGAAAAACATGTTGTGGCCCTGCTGTTATTGAATCAAAACGGAAAATTTAAAGCTTGTGCTTCTCGTGCAGCACAAAGAGAAACTCCTACCTTTTATCTTTAAAGATCTGTCAAAACAAATAGAGCAAATATAAAATTTCTTCCCCAAGTGTTTACACACAGACTTGCAACTATGAATTTAACAAACACAATCCATATAATGTTGGGAGATAAGTTAATTACTATTTTCTTGGAAATAAAATAGTTGTGAAAGTAAATCTGTACATGTTGTGATTAAACATTAAACATGGATAAAAAATGAGTACTTTAATTGATACGAATCTGATTAAATTTGTATAGATAACACAAATGGACCAGACTCTGACCCACATCGCGGAGTCTCTCACCCTTCTGTTGGACCAGATGGAAGATGGAGTTGGCGAAGGTAAATGCAGGCTGAGGCCGCGACTTCGACGGACATGCAATGTCCTCCCCTGCCAAGACAGCTTGCCAAGCTATGACCAGTTGTCCTCTTCCCCTTTGTCCTTCTCAAACAACGGCAGCTCCATGATCTGTCCAAACAGTCCCATGTTCTCCACCACTGGTCAAGATGAGAGCTGCTGAAAGCTGAAGCCAAACATCCTCAATGTTTAGCATTTATTTGTGTATTTCATGGATTTACTCATCCATATATGGCGAGCACATCCAGTGAAAGTACCTCATCAGAGTATGTAGGATATGTTGGATGCACAATATATAAGAGAAACAGGTCATTAATGCAAAATGCCTTAGGGGTTTGATTTTTTTTTTATTATTTAGCTTTTAAATATTGCATTTGAAATGTACTCAGGCTGGTGCCAAACACATATCAACCAGAAGCTGTGCCATGACTCTGTGTCCTTTGCAGGATATGCAGAGTTTTGACAATGTGGTCAAAATGTTATCATGAATAACAGATAGCAAAAATACACTGATTTCCTGAAGGTAGAAAGTCAGATATGGTGTTTCTTTTATTACTTTAGTTTGATTTTTTTTAATAGATGGTTTTTATGGTTGTGAAATAGCATGAGAGCAAAAATGCCCAAAGGAAAAAAGTTTGTATGCTTAGTCCTTAGAAACAGCACTTCTGGGAAGGATTGCAATGTAGACACTGTAGTCAGCTAAGAGTCTCTGATTTTCACCCATACAATCAAAACCTTTGCTTCCTCTGAAATACTGCTACTTCTGTGAAATCCTAGGCCATCTTGCATGACCTGCTCCTTTGAGTCCTACCCACAGGTTGTCAAAGTTAACTTGGAGGTATACCGTGAGGATAACGTTAAAACCTCCAGCTTGTGGCAAGCTGTGAGGTTTGTTCGAGATCAATATTCCACTATAAAAAATGGTCCTCTCTAAATCTTTTGCTTTTAACACACTGTGATCTTTTTCTGTTATTTAATTGGATTTACTCCTCCATCGATGCAAATATTTCACATGCCACTGGCTTCCGAACAAGCCCAAAGCATGATTGATCTCCTCTGTGTTAAACAGATGGGGAGGTGCTCTTTCATGAAATCGTTCACCGTCTGTTTAACAAACATACCTTAGCTCACTTTGTCAAAAACTTTTGTTGAGTTCTGAACATTTGCATTTTTTTTATCTCTGAATTATGAGTTGGGTATGCAGGTAAGGTTTTCTTTCCATTACTGCTATAAATTTCAGTTCTTTTTGAAACTTCTCTTTCTTAATTTGACCTCCACTGTTCCTTTTACCTGCTATTTCATGACTACAGAACACACTAAATAAATAGCTTCCTGAAAGAATATTGATTTTTTTTTGTCCTTGTCTTGCTCTCAGCAACTGTTTGGGCTTTCACAGTGCACAGCAGATGCTTAAAGGAGCCACTGACTGTTCATGCAAGGAGATAGGAGTTAGATAAGAATTTGTAAACCTTTGAAATCTGCTTCCCTTGGTCTTTCCTAACAAGCTGTAGGCCTGTTTGGACTATTCAAGGACCGTAACCTTGGTAAAAGTTGCCCAAAGGCTAAAGCTTTGCATGTTTAGATTTAAGCACAGCACCTTTCTTATTTTAAAAAAATCAGCAATAGTAAGAACATCAATAAAATGTTCAGTTATCTGCTTTTTAACTAACTTAGCACAGACACAGGTTTCTGGAAAGCATTTGTTTTCCTTTAAAACTAACTAAAGTTTCTCTTGTCCTTTTGTTTCTGTATAATCTTTTGCTAATCTGTCCACTTTCTTAATCTGAAATTACAAAACATGTTGGAAATCAGTATGGTTATGAAAGTGCATCCTCCTTCAATTGTTAGATTTTACATAACTGAGATTCTAATGGTTCTTATCAGATCATAAGATGAAATAAACAACTCTGGATGAACAGAAAAAAAACTGCATCAAAATGCAGACCCACTGTGTGTGCAAAAATCAAGTACAACCCACAATTGAATTGCTACAGACACTAATTGCTTTTCCAAAGCATCTGCTAATTGCTCATGTTTACTGCCATTTGTTTATCCTGTTCTTGTATCCTGCCACAGCATTTTAATCAGACTTGATTAGTTGAAGATGTGTTGTTGTTTAAGATTGTTTTCCTATTGCGTGACAGTTTCAGCCAAGCTTTACTTCATGGTGTTCAGGTCATCTGCAAAACAATGTCAACTCATTTTCTACCACACTTTAAAAGTGTTGATATGCTGCGTCCTGTTTCCACTTAATATTGTGCAATCAATCCAACAATGACCTTTGTTCATAGCCAGTCAAGTGCATCTTTTCAGAAGCCACATCATTTGTTGATTAAACTGTTTTTAAGTATTACTTTTAAAATATTTTTAACAAAGGCTTATGGTGTGTCTAGCTGTTTTTTACGTTTATTTAATTTAATTTATTTATTTGGGTTTTTTTTTAGCTTTGTGTGTGAGTGTATGTGTGTGGGTGTGTGTGTGTGTGTGTGTGTGTGTGTGTGTGTGTGTGTGTGTGTGTGTTTCTCTGAGTATTATAAAGTCTGATCTTGGCTGAACTTGCAAAAAAAAATATTGGCAACTGTCTTGAATTTTTTCTACTTTCTTCCACTTTCTTTCCCCCTGCAGACTAACGGGTTCCATTTTTTTAAAATTGCCTTTAAACTGTTTCCAAATTGATGGGCAGCATCAATTTCAACTCTCAGATCATTTTTGATGGCTTTCCTCCTTGGCACTTGAATGCTCCAGGACCACAACCTTGTAAAACCTCTGCTTTTATTGACTTGATCACACTGCGGTCACCAGTGATGATCAGTTCATCAAGTGCAATAATTTTTTGTTACCTTTCATTTAATTTAATACTTTTTACAATATTATGAATAAAAATTGTAGATGTTCTTTCATTTGCACATGATTACACATGATTTCCACATGATTGCAGGAAATTCTGTGCCAAGTTCTTGGTTGTCTTTCTTTGAATATACTTTTTCTTAACATTATATGTTGTTGGCAAATATTTATGACTTATGGAAAGATTCAGATTCTTCCATATTTTATTTAAATGGCAATACAAACTCTCCTTTTACCCTGAAGGATAACATTAAAGCAATACACTTATCCCAAAGACATTTGCTCTGCCTCAGATTCACATGCTGTGCTTAAATATTGTTTTCATTTTTTAATGATATAAATTGCTTTCATCAGAAGCAGCCTTGCATTGCTAAACTTAACCAAAAGTTAAACAAGAATCTGTTTTTAGTATGTCAATATTTTGTAGATGTGTAGAAATTCTCCTTTATAACAATAAAAGACTGCTGTAATTATTACCAACTGTCTGGAGCCTTAAGGGGACTAAAACAAATTAGCTGAATATTTTAGTTTTAATGTGTTTTTTTTTCCTTTCGCAGTACATTGAAAAAAGAGAATTTCTCCTTTTAAGTGAAAAATGTATGGTTTCCCTTTTTTTCTAAATTAGATGAATGCTTTACCAAGAACCAATCAGGTTTCTGTTTGTAAAGAAATGTGCTTCCCTGCATTATAGAAGCAGCATTATTTATATTCTTTCTAACATTATATGAGGAGGGAGTGTCTGTCTAGTGTCCTGATTGCCTGATGAAAGGTAGAAGACCTTTGTGCAACAGATGGTGACCTTTCTCCTGCTGGTCACCCATGGGGTGTCCAAGCATTCCTTCACACAACTTAACGTTTAGAGAAAAGGCCCAAGTGACCATCTGCCTCCGGTGTCCACAACAATGGGCTGCACCCTCCTGAAGTGTGCTGAGGGTGTTTAGCCTTTGTCGCTGACCAGGATGTGGGTGAGGGGAATTTGATTAAATGAAGGTTCAGGAGATTTTATAGGTCTCTTTTCCCCCTTTGTAATTAGTGTTATTTGGCTTATAAACACTGAAACATTATACTGGATCAGTTTGGAATGCAAATCTAGTTGCAGAGCTAAGCCACTGACAAATTATTTAAGAGAAGGAAAATTAAAACCAGAGGCTGGAATATTCTGCAAGGTTTAAACAGAGCTGGAGACAACAGCTTTTACTCGTTTTGCTAGTTGGACATGAAATAACATGCAGAAATGTCCCAAAATTAGACTTTTGGATTTTAACCATTTAAGAACTTTATAATGAAAAAACAAATCTGATTCTTTGGCTAACTTCATCTTTTAAAATGTGAACTTTTCTGTGTGTTTGAAAAGGTCTGTTTTTCTTTTATAACATGGTGTTAACATACCACATCAATTTATGTCACTCCCAACCCTCCTTTATAACAATAAGTTAATCCCATTATTTTTTAGGATGTATATATATACATACAGTATATTCATCACCAATTTAATCATTCAAAGTTACATAAAAATCTGTAAGCACAGTAAAATATATATTATGTTAAAACATTGACATCGTTCAGAAAATGGAAACAACACAAAGGTAAACCATAGGATTAAGAAAACACCTACACAAGAGCAAAACTCATACAACAGGTTATTAGGATTTAGACAATAAAACTACTACATAACAGAATACTTTAATAAAACTGATATGTTCATACTTAAAAAACTCAAGAAAAGTCACACCTCCGGGATGACACATTATGATATGTGGCATTATGATAACACAGTGATGTTAATTCTGTTAGCCAGCACCGTCTGCAGGCTGAAAAAAAACACTTAAAATGTTTTCTTCTGTGAAGATGTGTCCCTTTTAATTTGATCTTTAACTTGTTTTCTCTGTGATTATCTACATGTAAACCAAGCAGAGCAAAAATGTGGAATAATTTATTCCCACCTCAGATAATATGCACTTAATTAGTCATTAAAACAGTCAAAATAGGATTGTTCTTTATTTTCCTCTCATTCTTCAGTGTGAGCACATTCATCTGCAGGAAACATGAGCCAGAGTAAGAATAACCGTCAGGGGAATTGGTTTGGGCACTTGTCACTGCTCTGAGAATACAAAAGGAAGAAAAGCAGAGGAAAGCCCTTAGAGGTGTTTAGTGGAGTAAGATGGGAAGAGGGGTGTTTTAGGAGCTCTAAAGGCTGATTTGCAGGTGAAATAGATGGCACGTTTTGTGACCATTGTCCTGTTCACTGACCAGATGTCCTCTTCAAATCTTTTCAGCTGAAACCTCAACACAGTGGGACTGAATGTACTTATGTGGGATTTGGCCTCTCTAATAGGCTAATTTGGAAATTACAGTTCATGTTAATGGATATAATTTTAAGCCTGGCAGCACATTCCTTATGACTGTGATTATAAAATATCTCATAATGCAACCCAGAAAATGCAATTACTCTGAAATAAATTTCTTCTTTCGGTCGCTAAACTTTCAGCTCCAATTGAGTTTTCTGTGACTTCAGAGAGACACTTATTAACCCACTCATCTGTAGCTGACACATGGAAATACATTTCCAGAAGCTTGCAGTCTTAGTGAATGACAATAACGTGCAAACATCACCAAGGGGTGCCGCAGCACATCTGAGTTTTTATGTCAAATAAGTAACACGCTTAGCTTTTGGAAAAGTGTGTCTGACTCTGGGAGGAGAAAATTGATGGTTTTGTACTGTTGAAACCCAAAAAGATAGAAATTTGAACACAGACACAGACAGCCTCAGAGTTAACTGTGTAAAGAAAAGGCAAACAATATCTGGGTGTATATTATACTGAAGATAAAATACACTTCATATAGACTATTTTTTTCTTTTACTAATAGGATTTATAATGACTCATCAAGAACTTGTCCAAGAGATAAGGCTTCACATCACTGCCTTTCATTTACTCAGATAATCATGCAACAAGTAAGGATTGCTACATGTTTTTACCCCACAATGATACATACAGTTGAGTCTGGGATGTTTTACTATCATTACATTGTTAAAACATTTTTTAAATACCTGCACGATGCACTGCAGCACAGGTTTTATGAACATGTCCTAAAAGACACATTAATAAAAAATACTTTTGTAACTTTCTAAATAAGATTTTTCACTTTGTTGTTGATTGTTTTGCACAGTAAAGTGGTTTATTGTAAAGGATGTTGCATTTATCAACTAAGAAATCTCATCTATGCATTATTGTTTTGTGCCTGTGGACACCACAACATATTTCTGTGCTGTTTATCAAAAGCTGTATAGTCAATTTGCAACAAAAGATGGTTACAGGCTTTTCTTTTTATTTATTTAAGAATGTCACACAAAAAGATGATAACAATCTGTATTGCAGAAAATCAAGATAGAAAATTGTCAGTGTTTTATTCCTTTGTGCTAAACCTTTATTACAATAAAACAAGTCGTAAAAGAAACTCATGGCCAATAAATAAAAGTAAAAATAATTGAACAGATTATAAATAAATGTTTTAATAATAAATAAAATACATATTCCAGGGAAGTCTCGAAATTCCATTTCAAGTCCCGAATGACAAAACAGAAAATAAAATCAAATAAAATAAAAAGTATAGATCTTTTGTGAAACAGTTTATTACAAATGCATGTTCATCTTGGAACTGCTGTGCAAAGGATTCCAGATGTTCTTAGTTTCGGCTGTCCTCCTTCTTTTTGCGAAAAAATCTGTAACAAAAAACCAGAAAGAAATAAGTTTTCACCCACTCAGTTTCCTATCGATAAGCACCTCTAAACTTCTGGGATCTGTTAGGTGCGTCTTACCTGTAATTCGTGCGATGGTGAGCTCAGAGGTGGGTTTGCAAAACGCCCGCTTCTCTGCGGGACACTTGGGTGTGTTGGGGATGCAGGAGCAGTTCTCCTGGTCGGTTCGTGCGCTTTGCTCACAGCTGCTCAGCTTGCTGTCATCCTTAGGTTTGGGACCGCCGTCCTTCATCTGTGCAGCATCCAGGTAGAAAGCCGCAGCGCAGTCTGTGGGTATCTCCTCCCACTGAAACCTGCCTGGCAGCGGCGTTTCAGACTGGAAGTTAAAGTTCCATCTCCGGCTGTCCTGCTCCGTAATCTCCCAAAGCTTTAACTCCAGATCCCAACGCAGCTCTGCGTGGTCCACCGGGCCGAAGAGACTCCTGCAAACAGACTGAGTGCCTCTGAGGAAACTCATGTCTCCCTCTTGTCTGCTCTGGTCACTGCGGAGCAACACAATTTAAAGGCAGCAAAGGCGCGCGGTGTTTTGTTTGTACACAATGAGCAGAAGCTTCTGATTGGCTGCAGCTGTCTAGCGCAGTTTCATTCACAACTTCAGACCTTAAAAGACTTTTATAAGCACACCATTTATTCTGTTGCCCTGAAAAGAAGAGGTCATTTTAGGATTATCATAACAATGATGGCAGGACTGGGGATGCACATGCTGGACACATTAGCATCTTTTCATTCTGAATAGTGAAGAAAGTGTTACAGTTTTAGTAAAGCATAATAATACATAAATAAATAAACTACACCATGTTAAACAAATACTCATTTTCAGTGCAACAAAACTATTAACCATTCATGTTTATTTTGCCTTAATATCAATGAGTCGTATGTGATTGTCTCTTTTTCTTTATAGATTTTTGTTACTTCATATAGCAGATATTTTTTTTATTTGATTATATTTTAATTTATGAAATATTAATGAATATTAATTAATTTCTACATTGAAAATATATGTGTATACACAAGTACATACATGCATACACACACACACACACATACATATATATATATATATATATATATAAATGTGTCTCTCAATCAATGCACTAACACTACTTTGTGCACTATGAAGTGCGTAAATGTCAATGTAAATGCACTTAAACATAGTGCGCAAAGTCGTGTTAGTGCACTGATTGAGACACACTACTTATCAACCATCTCACCCTCTTGTGGGCAGTGGTGAGTTCAGAGCTCCCTTTCATATTTTGATGTTTGTATAAAAGACTGTTAGTGACTTATTTAGTCCTTCTTTCATAGTATATTTTAGTTCAGTGTTAACTTGTAGTTAATATGTTTTGCCACTAGGTGGCCACCCTAAAGCACAAATGTATGGAGGACATGAACCTGACTTCACTGAGTCACCTGACTTTTGTTTTCCGCTATTTTGTAGGCAAGTAGTCCAGTCTCAGACCAGTTAAAATAGGACAGATTGTAGTGTGTGGAGTATTCTTCCTGGTCAAAATGGTGATTTCATGCTTTGCATTCAGGTGTAGCAGTCTAATAGGCAGGGCCAAAAGAACGGCCCGTTGTTCTACAGATTCCCGATGTCGCACAGCGAGACAAATGGATTGCAGCTGTGAGACGAGAGGACTGGGAACCAGCACTACCAGCAGATTATGCAGTCAACATTTTATATCAAACTACTTATGTAAGGAATAATGCCCAACGAGGTATGCATAATCAGAAATTAATGGACAACGCGGAGATGCGGTTACTTCTGTGAAGTCTGTTAATCACTTCAAATGGACACATTGAAGGACATCATGCCGCTTCTACCACGGTCACTTACAAAATAAATAAATATTAAATAAATATTAATACATAAAATTTAAACTGTTAAAATCTTTAGTTTTCCCACAGGAAGCAGCTGAGTGGATTACTTAATATCAGTCATTGTGACTCGTTACCAAGCTAACCCGCAGCTCAGTCGGCAGCAGCTGTTAACATATGTTCAGAGTTTCGGTTTCTTTTGTGTTGTGGTTTCACAAATACTATGAAATAAAATATAATGTAACTGGGCACTGTCAGTTTATTTCTGG
>JBAMHV010000001.1:4459258-4483262 GCA_037177535.1 Pseudomugil gertrudae | reverse complement strand
ACACAAAAACATAAATTAATTAGGATTAAGTTCATACCTTGACTTTTAATTGTCCTTGGTGATGAGGTCCTGCACATATCGGATCTTGTTCATTAGTGAGGGAAGGATGGATTGTGAGAACGATAGGTGGATTGGTGTTGTTGTTAGTGATTAAAATAACGAGATTGCAATACAAGGGTCTAAAATGAGTTTCTTTGGCACGGTGGCTGCGGCTCTCCTTTGGACAAGCAAGATTATCCAAAAGGGGTTTGCAGATCTGGCTAAAATGCCTCCTGAATGCCTCCCTTGTTAGGTGTTGCAGCAAAATGTGGGATCTATCAGAATCTGTGACTGCAGATGAGTGGCAGGAAATGGATATCACGATGCATGTATGGAAATGGTGGATGAATGGATGGCTTGTTGAGTTATAACCCAAATAGTGTTCTTTGTGGTAGAAGACTGAGGTACCAAACTGAGCACAACATGAGTTCTGGCACAATACAATTATAAAATCTTTATATTTGACTTCATGCATTGCAGAGCTCACTCAATGATCACACTGCTCAAACTTACCATAATATATCTGCCACAGGCATGTAAAAAGCAACTGGTTTAATGGTGAAGGTGCAGACCTATTGATAGCACTGTGCAGAGGCAGATCATCATGCAAAGTAATGGTGTGCAGCAGCATCTAGAATATCGCAGAAGGCACAGCCCAACCTTTTGTAACACTTCCTGGTAAACCAGCTGGTTCACCCGAAGGAAACAGTACTCAGTGTTTGCAGGTGGAATCAGGAAAAAGTGACATACGCTCCAGCCATGCAGGAGAGACGAGACACACCTATGGTATGTAGAATAGCTTTTTGTGTACTGTAAATATTTCTACCTGATAACGCATGATAAATTGAAATATTTGATGTACATGAAGCTGTTTAGCAGAGAGACGGTTGAATGTTCACATCAATCCTTTACAGCATTGAACATGTAAACTCAATTGCAAACTGAGGTTGTTTATAGAAGGGGGAGGGGGAGGGGGATGGACATTGAGGATATAATTGCCCAGCTAAATTAAATTCTTTATGAAGCACAAACTATTATGTTTACTCAAGGGATTTTACATAGTAAAGTCATGACCTGATAGAATTACAGTGACAAAGCCATCAATTCCCACTGGGGCAGCATTCACAGAGGGGAGCAACTGGAAGGAGCCTCCAACTAAACTAGTCATTAGTAAAATTCTGGAGATATGAACATGTTTTATTTTAATATTTTTCCAATGTGAAAAATACAATGGCTTGTTTTTATTCTGGTAAAGCGATCTTTATGCCACTAAACATCTTTGTTTTTTGTAAACTAAAGGAATGAGATTTTTTTAAGCAATAAAAATGGTGTAAATGGGGAAGTTAGTTCAAAGCTTTTATTTGGACTGTATTGGACTTTAGAAATGCTTTTATTTAAAAACAAGTTTCTGATTCCCAATGCATTTGAATTTAGATGAGGTTTTAACATGTGTCCAAAGGGGATTGTTGGGCTTTAAGGATTTAATTCAGTACAACAACCACATGCACACATTTGAGAACAAATATAAAATGCATGCATGGAAAGAATATGCCTCCTTGAGATATGAACACAGGTATATGTGTTCACCCAGTTTAACATCCTCTTCTCTACCTTTGCATGCAAATCATTCTGTTTGCATGCCCAGTAGGCCTTTCCTTTTTCCTAGACCCAAACCTGTAGTCAAATAAAAACTTCCACAACAAGCTGCTTGCTTACATTAAACAGACGGCGAAGCAAAAGCTGACTTTCAATCTGTAGAGCATGTTTATGCATTGCTACACCCAGCTGCATTGCTTTCCTTAACTCAAAGTACACAGACAGACGGCCGGTTTTTGTATGGATGTGCACATCTTTGGCCAAACATGGTCTCTTTCCTTTTTTTGTATAGATATATTTTCCTTCTAATCATCTTCCACAAGCAGCTCAAGTGCCCATGCAAATAAGGCTGGCTAATAAACGCCAGTGCTTACAGAGGCAAATGGATAATTTATCAATAATGAATGTGTTTTCTTTTTGAGCAGAGTGCCATTCTTATGAAAAAAATCATTCAAAGATGAACAAATTGTTGCCATTTTCATAGTGAAATAATATCTACTGCTATAATGTCAAAATCACATTTTCCAAACATGCCAGACTACTTACAAGCAATAAAGAGAAATGGCTTCACTTAAGGCACTAAAAGTAAAATCAGGATGCTTTTAAAATGTAAAGACATGCATAGCTTTTAGTTACTGCCATGCAAATTGCAACAAAAAACGGCACTCTACACAAAAACATTATTAGCTGAGAACAGTTTTCACTTTACACAGATTAAAAGTACCACCTTATCGCTCCAGCCATGCATAAATATGAGCCATACTGATTCATCCAGACAACTAAACTTTATTTACGTTTTGCATTGTGTCAGAGACTTTTATGATCTCTCATTAAGCTGCATTTCACAATGCATGGTGCGGTTTTCCCCCTTTATGTGTCAGAAGGACTCTTTTGTGCAGGTCTTGTTCGGGGAGAAGCATTTTGCATGTGAAACGAGAATGAAAATTTTGCCAGCTTTGCATTAACCGCAAGTACTTAGAGCATTAAAACCTCTCCAGCTGTAAAAGTGCGGTGAATGAGTCGTCAAGGATTTAGTGGAAAAATGACCTAATGCATGTGTATTCATTTGTTTACAGAGGACTTTGCAACCGCAGGCACGATGCCTCCAATGTGGGGACAGACTGGAGTGGTCAGAGGAGCACAGGTGTGTGCATGTTTGTGTATGCAAGACAATATGAGCCAGATGGATGTATTGTCTCCAAGCAAAGTACACATTGATGGGAGGAGGTCTTATCTGAAACAAATTATCCCATGTTTTTAAGTTTTTATAATAAATAAGTCACTATCAGACCTACTTAAAACAGATGCTTGCTAACTGATCAGCTCAAAAACATGGACGTATGCAATAGGAAGCATTTGTGCAGGGTTAAGAAGTCTTGAGTAACTTAAAGTGGATTTTCTATCTAAATCATTTATGAGAGATTGTCTTTTTTCTATGTTGTAGAACATAATGTTTTGAGGGGAAGGACAAAGCATGCTAATACGTATTCAGAATACCTCTATTGATCTAAATAATTCACCTGATCGTGATTGTTTCAACAGTTTTTGCTTTTTCAATAATGTACACATCATATAGCTTGACAGTTGCACTCAACCAGTGAAAGACACCCTGTGCTACCACCACTATGTGGGGCTAAATCACTGGACTCACTTTAATAATCCCTTACATATATATTATCCCTTACTAGCTAGACTCTCCTCTGTGATTCTGCAGTGGTGGAACAAACTGCCAAACTCTGTCCGATCTGTCCTGATCTACAAGCTAAAGACTCGGCTGTTCAAGGTGCATTTCTGCACTTAGTTTAACTTTTCTATTTGACTTGGAAAGATTCATCCAGCTTTTTGTGACAATTCAGCACTGATGATGTTGATGATGGGAGCAAAAAAAAATCCCTGCCTGCAGCACTACAGGACAACACATGTGTCCAACCAGACCAGTTTGATTTTCATGCTTGTTTTGTTTGCTTTAGAGAAAAGTGTCTGCAAAATGACTGTAGAGTAGAATAGAATGATGAAAGCTTTGATCAACTTAATAATTGAGATCTGGCCAATAAAAGAAAGATGTGCTAATTTTAGGGCATGACTGTATCCTACTATAAATACACAGAACAATCAGCTTTCTCAGGCTTCTGCACTTACTCTTTATACCATTTGTAACAATTCATCATCCCTGAGTGAGGTCAACCAGTGGATTCCAAGAATAATCTCTGACCATTAGAATCAACGCTGCTTTTATGCTTGTTAAGGAGAAGGGGCCTTAAAAATGTATTCCATACATTTTTTAACTTAGTCTATAATGCAACACAATAAATTGAAGAGAGGGGAGTGGTAACCTGTTGGTTACAGAGGCGAGCTGAAGTCTAGAGTCCTTGAAGTGACGGCAGAGATGAACTGCTGTGAGCCCTTGATCAAGGTCCTAAACTCCCCCCAAACTGCTCCCCGCTGTCCCCAGGTACAAAAACATGGCAGCCTGCTGCTCTCTGCTTCATCTAGACATAATTCAAAGCTGATTTCCTAATCAAGTTTAATAAAGTAAAGATTATATTTAGCTGTGCTATTGATTAGTTAGAAACACAACTCTGACAGCAAGAAGAAAAAACCTAAATTGTGTGTGGTTCCTACAATCTCCATTCAGTCATGTGAGAATTTGAGACATTTCTTTTTTAATATATTAAAAGCATACAGTGATTGTATAGTTTAGCATTTGTAAAAAGTTAGGTCCAAATATTTTGCACGTATTTGCAAATATTTGAAATAGTTAAAGTGAAAACCCAGTTTCCCAACCTGTTCTGCAAATGATGTTGTTATTTAGTGGAATTCTGATATCCCCACATGTCTCCTTAGGGTTCTTCTTAGCTGTCCATGCTGCTCAACAGTGGAAAAGACTATTGAGAATGTAGCCAGGGGTCTGGCCAGCAAAATGAGCAAGATGGAGAAGAGTCACTGGGCGGCTGGGAGAGTGGGTGACATTGACTTCCTTGGCTCTAGTAAAACGAGAGGGAAGGTAAGGTTACAGGGCACACACAATGTGCAGAAGGTTTTATAATTGCACAGCAAGAATCACTTTAGAAACTAAGTGCTTACCTTGCGACATTTGTCTTCCTTTTCTTCAGTTTGTGAGAGTGAGCAGCAACACAGATCCAGTGCTGATCTACGAGATGCTGACAAAGGAGTGGGGCCTTTCTCCTCCACACCTAGTAGTGGCATTGGTGGGAGGCGATGAGTTGGCTCAGATGAAGCCCTGGCTCAGGGACACGCTTAGAAAAGGACTTGTGAAGGCTGCACAGAGTACAGGTTATAATCACTGGGCAGCAGACTTGCTGTCACAGAGTGTATTAATTGCATTATGTCATATAGTGTCAGATTCTAAAGCCTGTTGTAAAAAGGTCGTTTTTTTTTTCTAAATTAAAAACGTAATACATTTTATAGTATAAATAACAGTATATAATACACAGATTTTCATTTTTACTGTTCAGTGGGACCTTTAATTTGATTTTTTTGGCTTTTTAATATCCAACAAAGGACATACTTTTTCATATCAGTTAATTTTGTCGACATTCTTGGGGTTAATTTTTTGGGTTTTCTAGCTCAGTGACCCTTAAAACCTGCGCTATAAAGGCTACAATGAAAAGGTATAAATAATTATAAAATAGAATAAACCATATTAAACTTTAATTTTAGCTTTTCAACTATTTTTTATTACATTGTACTGGCATTATAATGCATTTGAAAATGTACAATATGACAATCTTTTCAGAATAAAACCTTTTTTATTTCTTTTAAAAAAAAACTTAAATTTGACATATTTACACAGTTTCAGGTTTTTACAGGTTTTTAAAATTTATTTCACATTGACATGAGAATTACATGTTAAATTATTTGTGTGTGAAAAACACAGGAATGAAATATCACAGATATTATGGTTTTGTGTTGAATTTAACTTATAATTCCAAAAATCTTAATACACACATAAACAACTTCTTTACTGCTCTCCAGGGGCATGGATTTTGACTAATGGCCTTCGCTTTGGCATCACCAAGCACTTGGGCCAGGCAGTGCGAGATCACTCCTTAGCCAGCACCTCTTCTAAAGTCCGTGTGGTGGCCATTGGCATTTCTCCCTGGAACATGATCCATAACCGAGAGGCCCTACTCGCTGCCAAGGTTCCTGTTCACACACAGACAATAAAAGGCCACTAAAGGAAACATCTCTGAGAACATGTTGATAGTGCCGTTTCCAGTCCTTTGCTTTCTTCTGTGCATTTTCATAAGGTGGATGAGGCTGCAGCATACAACCCACAGGACTTGCCCCATGGTTCAGTATATTCCTTGGACAGTCACCATTCACACTTTGTCCTTGTGGAGGAAGATCCCAACAGACCAGGAGCGACCAGCGAAATGAGAATGAAGCTGCTCAAGCATATCTCCCTTCAGCGCACGGTGTATGGAGGTACAATCCTTTAGGTCACTGCTGGTACCAGAATAATGAAGTGAGAATCTTTTATGCAAGCTTCTATAATAATATAATTTCTTTAGGTTAATTAACAAAAAAGATGAAGGCAATCATTTACTATAACTCAAGTTAAGCCAGGTTTTATAGTTAAAATAGAATTATAATCCATTCTAAAAATGATAGCTTTTGTGATGCTGAATTATAAATGCATTATGCATTATTGCATTGTGATGCTGTACATAATACATGTGGCTGTTTCATATATGCATATCTTAATAGAAAATTGGTCTTCATATTTTATAAGTTTTGATATGGTTGACTGGAAAATCAAAAGCTTCAACATTTTACAAAAGTGCAGCAGTCAAGTTAAGAATTCCTCCCAGACTGATAAACCACTCTTTTAATCTTCCTGTCTCTCACGGCCACCTCGTGTGCAAAGTTCCCTAGAAAAATGAGACGTCCCATAAAGGGAAGAGGAAAGGTATTATGTAAACAATATTTATATAAAAAAAAAACTATTTCAACTAAACTTTTCAGTTACTTTTGTTATTCCCTATAATACCTGTTGGTCCTTAACAAGCGAAATAACATTGAACCAAAGTGGAACTCTTAATTAGAACATCTTTTATTGATTAGTCATTAAAGAAAATAGAATATACAATAACAAAGGAAAATCCTTGACTAAGGTTTGGGCCCTTTGCAACTTGACAAAACAATAAAATCAACATAACAAAAATAATACCACCACAGCCAACTTCAATCTTTTATAATTCAGAACAAAACTGGGCTACTTCCCATACTTAAATACAACAAGTTAATACAACCACTTGTCACAAAGCTAACAAAAGAGAAAATAAACATCAGGCTGCATATTCCAAGTTTGTATTAATAACCTTAAATCACAAAACATTGTTGAATATTTCAACAATTAAAATAATCCAACCGCTGCAGCCGATAAGTTGTAGCTTTTACCAAACTGCAGCTCACCAGAGTGACAGACAAACAAGGTTCACATTTGTCCTAAGCAAAGTCCAAGGAATGTGCAATGGGACCCAATCAGCAGGGTATGCTTAGGTTCTTTTTTTTCTTTTTTTTTTAATTTAGTTTATTTTTTATTTTTATTTTTTTTTTATTTTATTTTTTTTTTTGATAATTTTTTTTATGGTTATGTTTTTTTTATGAGTATGGTTAGGTTCTAAGAGGCAGAGCCAGACTCATGGAACCAATCAAAGTTGGCACTGCATTCTCAAAAGCCATGACACAAGTTTGTGCACAGGTGGAAAAGCAGACTGCCGACTATAACAAGCTGGTGAAAGACATAAATGAAGAGCTTTAACATAAATTAAAGATGTAATGTATGTTGTAATAAAAAAAAGTTTTACTGCTACTTTGCAGGCACAGGAAGTTTTGAGATCCCTGTTTTGTGTCTCTTGGTCCATGGGGAACCCAGAATACTGAAGGCAAGTTATATTTCATTATACTGCTTTGCTACTCGAGAACTTAAGAAAAATAACTTAAAATAAACTCTGAGAAACCAGACATGTTTGTGCCTGGATACTGCTAGGTTTTACCTTCTTTTTACCCCACCCCCCATAGCTGGTTGGTTTTCTTTTAACAACCATTTTTTCCCGAATTGGCTTGTATGAACATGAGGTTACAACAGATATGAAAAAATGTGGATTCTTTTAATTGGAGCTTGACCTGAGTTTGTCTGTAAAGTGCCTTTGCGTGACTGTTGTGAACAGGTTGCTATGAATAAAGCTGAATTGAATTCATGTAGATGTTCATCATTTGGAATCTGAACAGGCCAGCTAAGTCTGGAGAATAATGCAGCCAGTCAGAATGTCATTGTGCTAACAGGCCAAAGAGAGACTGAAAGACTTATCTGAAAACTAATCTCTTTAGTCAGCAGTTGTTTGCATGAATTTAGCCGTAACTCTGGATGATGCAAACTGTAGTATTTGTTGAAAAAATATAGTCCTTCGTTTATGAATGAACAGTTTGAAAACTGACAATGTGTGTTTGTGTCTCTTTTCCAGCGAATGTATAAGGGCATTGGAAATTCGACACCGTGGCTTATCCTGGCAGGCTCTGGAGGCGTGGCTGACATCATTGTCACACTGATGAATAGAGGCTGCTGGGACACAGACAGTGTTCACGAGCTGCTGCTGGACACCTTTCCAAATGCCCACCATAGCACAGACATCAGTAACTGGGTCAAGCTGGTGAGAGCCATGTGCACAGCATGCAGGCAGGCACTTACAGAAATATGCACAAGACTTGAACATTTGTAGAGAAATGGGGCACACTAGGGGAAGACTTTGAGGTGAGCTAATGTGGGATTTACATAGTTATCTTACAAATTTAAATGAGGCCTCATTAACGTTATGAAGCAGGAGGGCAATATTCAGTAAACACTGGAGTATTTGTGATGGTATGAAACAATTCATTATGGCTAAAAAAGAAAAAAAAACAAATGGCATATTACACACTAATAACTGACTGTCATCCTGCCCATCAGATCCAGAAGATACTCGATCACGGGCATCTCCTGACTGTCCACGATCCTGAGCAGGAGAGCTCTGAGCTGGATACAGTTATTCTTAAAGCTCTTGTCAAGGGTAAAGTTCTTTTTATGAGCGATGTGGGCTAGAAACTCCAAATTCCCAGAGGCCTCACAATTACTAGTTTTCTGTATTGACAGAGCTTTGACATTTTGAGCACTTCATAGGTCGTGAACTTGTCGACATTTTACATGCCTGTGTGGTTTTTCAGCTTGTAAGAGCCAAAGTCAGGAAGCTCAAGACTTCCTGGATGAACTGAAGCTTGCCGTGGCCTGGAACAGAGTGGATATCGCCAAGAGTGACATCTTTAATGGAGATGTGGAGTGGAAGGTGAGTAAGCACAGAGCAATTTGATTAGGTGTTTCTCAAACTGGCGATTTAATTTGCAGTCCTTACCGATGCATCCTTCACAGTTGTTATAGCTACTCAAACTACAATCAAGTCAGAGTGGAGAGTAGGAACCTGCCCAGTGAGGCTGTACTATACACAGGGATACACTGAGCTAAATGTTGACATCTGCCAGTGTAAATCTACTTCCAAAGATATCACGTCTTTGGTGTTTATTATCATAGGTGTGTTAGTTTGATGCTTTACTTCAAACTTTTGTTAATTAACACAAATGAATCGTCACGTCAACCTTGGAGCACTAGATGTGCCAGTAGGATCATTCTCAAACGATAATAGATGTCTATGTTTTTCACAGTATAGCAGAATATACGTCTGGCTTGCTAAGCCTTTAAGCATCAACATCTGTTCTCAGTTTTAAAACAACTTACTGATGTGGCTCATAAGATAGCAGACAGGGAAGTCTTTTTGCATTGTAGATAAGAACAGAAAAACTGAACAATCATCATCTTTACAGGCACGTGACCTTGAAGAAGTCATGATGGATGCTCTTATCAATGACAAACCAGACTTTGTGCGCCTCTTTGTGGATAATGGTGTGAATCTTGGTGAGTTCCTTACCTACGGTCGACTACAGGAGCTTTACTGGTCTGTTTCGGAGAAGAGCCTCCTTCACAACCTGCTCCTCAAAAAGTATGAGGAGAAGCAGGCTCTGCTTGTATCAGCCAGAACACATGGACCACCTGGACACCATCCGGTTGAGCAAGGGAAACCACGCTTCACCCTCTATGAGGTCGCCAAAGTGCTGAAGGATTTTCTCCATGACTCCTGTAAAGGTTTCTACCAGAAGATTCCCACGGTGAGTGATGCTCACTAGTTAAACACTTGATAAGCTCAAAGTAGTTGTTTACTACATTAGTGGAAGTCTTTGCCATCTCATCCCAGCTTACATGTTTGTTAGGAAGAGATTGTTTAAACCATCTCCTATAGCTTTGTTAGAAACTTGCCATGAGGTGAGGCAGATAATATACATGTCATGGTATACTTGCCTCCTGAAA
Organism: Pseudomugil gertrudae; assembly: GCA_037177535.1. Classification (NCBI taxonomy): domain Eukaryota; kingdom Metazoa; phylum Chordata; class Actinopteri; order Atheriniformes; family Pseudomugilidae; genus Pseudomugil; species Pseudomugil gertrudae. The sequence goes on along the minus strand of JBAMHV010000001.1, from coordinate 4,473,208 downwards.
GATGGTAAATATTTAATAGCAAGCCTCCTTGCACAAGCATTAGCTCTAACCCATAAAATAATCCCAATTTATCCAGAAACAAGAAAATATAAAACCAGAGAGTAGGAGCAACTGTTGCAGATGCTTTGTGTTTTTATCCATGCTGCACAACCAGACCCTGATCACATGACTTCAGGAACCTGCTGGGCACATATGGCTGCAGAGGTGATCAAAGGTCATTGTGACGCCAACTGACACATTCATTGTCAAGACAGATCATTTATTTATTTACTTATTACTGAGAGAGCTCTGCTCATTTGAAGTTGATTCATATTTTAATTAGTCTTTTGGGTTAGCTGATTGCCAAAGCACCCCTTGGCAGTGAAAGTGGTTTTGGAGTAAAGACTGCCATGAATGACTCACATAAGCATTGCAGGTTGTGTAAACTGTCCGCATCTGCCCCACTTATTTTACATATTTAATAAATTCAGGGTAATGTCTGTGTTCTCCAGGAGAAGCCGTCAAAGGGGCGACTGTTCCACAGCCATAAGAACCTGGCTGAGTTAGAGGAATGCTGCGAACATCCTTGGCGAGATCTTTTCCTCTGGGCCGTCCTTCAGAACCGACAACAGATGGCCAACTACTTCTGGGCCATGGTTAGTCTTGTTGGTTTTTTAGCTCAGTTGTGCTCCAGCTCATACCATAAAAGCAAAGCAACTTCCAGTCAGCTGCACCCAAAATGTTCCTGGCATTGGTTTAAAAAGAAAGAAAGGAAAGTAAGCCCTTAAATGGGATTGAAATGAGCTAAATTACACAGTGAGTTTGTATTTTGCATTCAATTTGACTGAAGTAATGGGGACCAGTCCAGTGTTAGGTGTAGGTCATTCCTGCCACATGAAAATGTCACTGTAGATAAAAGAGGCCTAGAGACTGCATATTTAAAAAGTTATCTTATCTTCAAGAGCATTATTGAAATGAAGGTCATGCCGCTTGCTAAGGATGTCAACCAGTGGTGAGAGAGTCCAGACAGTATCAAAAATCCTGAGCGAGTTAATGAGAAACGTCCTGACCTGGGATTGATGCTTCATGAATAGCTTGAATGACACCAGTCAATGACGGTGTCTCTTTGTTTCTGACATCTTTTCATGGCACCGTTTATTTTTCTGCTGTCATTCCTGAACTAACGCAACCAATTATTCAAATCTCACAAGCGGTCACCCTTATGTGCTCCCTTCTTGATTTTTATTGGAAATTATAATAATTGCATGCAGTGTGTATGTACTCTCCCCCAACTGCAAATCATTTTACCGCTCAAACCGGGGCCTGGATAGCTGTATTTATAATTTAAGTATTTCTAATGTCGAAGTCCTCACTGAGATTACCCTCACTCGTTGGGTTGTGAGCAAAACCTCACATATTCAGTTTGTGAGAGTGCAAAAATGTCATAAATTGCATAAAAAAATGCATCGGATGCACTGAAATGGATTGGATTTTTGGTATCAGCGTGGCTTCTTTTCAACTCGATTGTTTGTGCTGCAGTGCTGTGTATAAAGTGTGTAAATAAGCCATCTGTGGATAACAGAACATGAAAATAATGTTATAAACATAAAGGACCGTAAGACCAAACAAGGACATTGTTATTCACTCATGTTAAAGTTTTTCTTTCCTCACAAAAGAACGCCTTGTACTGTTTTGCTCCATGAGCTTTTGCCATCAGATTCTGAATTATTTACACAAATGGCTCAGTAACAGGGGAAATATATCTTTTGCATTCTGCTTGAAGGACAAATGGTTAATGCTGGTTAACTAAGTTTTTCCACAAGGTTCTTTAAACATTCAAAGGAGAACAAATCACATTGATTTTCATAATGCAGTGTGATAAATACACACACAATGGCTTTGCCTACTATTCTGCAGAGGCCTCCTGAGAAACCAAAAATAAAAAGCTGCAAATTATCACATTGTACAGGTAGAAAGACACATTTAGGTTAAGTGCATCCTCTTAATATAGTTCACTAAGGAAAATGCATGCCCCTTTGTTACAACTACATTGTGCACAGGTGCAACAAAGACAGGTCACTGGCTTTTTTTTTGCTCAGGCTGTGTTTATTTATCTCTTTTTGTTTTTTATCTAACTCTGGAACATAAGAAACAGCATATTTCCCTAAAGATTACATTATTTATAATGAAATGATTTCACATTGTGAGATTATCAACAGAAACCATTTGTGTCCATTCATTGCAGAGAAGGCAATGCATGTTATCAGAACCATTTGAACATCACAAAATAAAACTTATGGTAAAGTTTGTGCTCTGTAATGGATTCCCTTTAATTTCTAACATGTAAAGAATTATGAGAAGCTAAATTCTGGAAGGAGCAGTTAGACAACTTGCTGAATTTTGTAGGAATGGGAAAGATCCTCTGAGATGGCAACACAGTAGGTTAAAAGAAAAAAACATTGAAGTTGTTTGAGGTCTGCTATCATACCTGAAGTAGATTATATATTTCATGTGTTAAGCCATAATTTACAGGTTCAAATAAAACACTTGTCCGTGAAATGTGCAGGTAGAATTGTAGCTGGTGCACTCATGCAGTGCAATCATGCAGATGCAAAAGATGAAGCGCTCCACATTTCTGCACTAGATATTTCTTCCAAGCCCTTTTTTTGAATACAGCTTTCTTTTAATCCTTCAGGGCCCTGAGGCGGTTGCAGCAGCGCTGGCAGGTTGCAAGATCCTGAAAGAGATGGCACATCTAGAATCTGAGGCTGAGTCTGCACGCAGTATGAAGGAAGCCAAGTATGAGCAGTTTGCCCTTGGTGAGTACATAAACTGTTCAATGACAAGGGCTGACAGCGTGGTCTGACAATGTATAGGTGAAGTGTACCTCGATTTATACTGTCTGAGATAAACACACAGAAAAACCCACTAAAAGGGAGTACGTTACAAATCCGAAAGTAAGAGCACTTAAAACATAGCAGAACGGAGGGTTGACATTGTATACTGACTGTTCTTACTGTGTCAGATGTCTTTGGAGAGTGTTACTCCAACAGTGAAGACAGAGCTTATGCTCTTTTAGTAAGGAGAACACACTGCTGGAGCAAATCTACAGTCCTCAACTTGGCAACTGAAGCAGATGCCAAATCCTTCTTTGCTCACGATGGAGTCCAGGTAATAAGAACAAATATGTATGTACTCCTTTGCCTTCCATTTGTCTGATTTTCACTTCCTGATCAAAATGTTATATTAACAAATGTATTCAGATTATCGTGCTGCCTTCTGTGCAGAGATACTCTACAGTACGTTATGAATGCCTTGTATGCCTACAGAGACTTCATTCAGCACAAAATTTTCCCTGAACATTCTTCCTAGAGATGTCCTTGTCATTACAAAGTCATCACTGAGAGTTAATTGGTATTCAGAATCAGCAGGGAAAGTTAGCACGCAGTGAATTACATCTTTTATTTAAAGCACACAGTTAGAATAATGGAGTCTATTTTATTGGCAAATGTTTAATTATGATTCAGTACACGCATATTATTTTGAGATTATTCGGTTTCCATGTGTGTTATATTGAGGTGGACAAGACCGTGACACGCATCAGGTGTCCTCTCATGCGAATGACCTAATTTCAAACCACAAATGCATGTCAAATGAAATGAAGGGAATTCTTTATATGTGTCATTTTTCCAGTTTGTCTTCTAAGAATATCGACTCAAGACTGAGATAAAAAATATTCTAGGATCTATGGTGCCCCCTTGTGGTCAATTTAATTCAAAGGCCCATTTGAAAAGACAAAATAATGAATAGAGTGAATTCTCTCGACAGGCTCTCCTCACAAAGATTTGGTGGGGGGCTATGACAACAGACACAGCCATCTCCAAGCTTGTGGTGTCTTTCTTCTGTCCTCCACTTATCTGGACCAACTTTATAAAGTTCAGGTGACAGATCTCTGATACCTACCTATTATTTGTCTGTACTATACTGGCCTGTGACACCCTACTTTTTTTTTTTGTTTGTTTATTTTTCAGTGATGAGGAACTGGATGATCAGAATGGTAACAAACAGTTTGTGGAGCTGGACAGCCTGGATACAGAAAAAGCTTTGCTTCTAACTAATGACAATGACCCTTTGTGAGTTTAACATTGTTTTTAGTTCAAATAAATTTAATTAGCCAGAAAAGTAGACGCATACCACATTAAAGTTATTTAACTTTTTTTTTTTACTAATAATTTCTGTTACTTTTCTGACTTTTCACTTTACTTGTCAAATATTTTTTTTTAAAATAACACATTTTTCTAGATTAACACAAAAATTGAATATATGCCACTTATATAATAACAAAAACTTATATCATCTCACGTAGAGTGGTTTACATCAGGAGTACAGAAAGCATATTAGGAGACAACAATGTCTCAAACAGATCATAGTTCTCCATCATTTCTCATCTTTTTTTCTGCAGGGATTCCTCACCTGAAGGTCCAGAAAGTCAGAATTGTGCCTTTGTGTGGTGGCGCTTCCTGCTTCGCCGCTGGCGTCGCTTCTGGTGCGCTCCTGTTACCGTGTTCCTTGGCAACGTCATCATGTACTTCGCCTTTCTCTTCCTCTTCACCTATGTGCTCCTACTGGACTTCCGTCGACCACCACCTTTTGGTCCCGGAGGTCCAGAGATAATGCTCTACTTCTGGGTCTTCACCTTGGTTCTGGAGGAACTCCGACAGGTGAAGATCAAAGGATTAAATCTACCTTTCTCCTCTGCTAACAATCTGTTTCAGACATGTTTCAAACCCTCACATCAGTCATTTTATATCCGCTGATTAAGCTTACACGTTTATTTATTCCAGCAACCTCACACTTATTGTGATGGAGCAGATTTTATATTAGACATTTACTCCTGACAAGACAGACACATCTGCGTAGGCGAAGATGTGATTCGCTAGAGTGAGCTCTTTCTCTCTTGGGTTTTAAGGATTCATGAGCCACTCGCCTCTCTGCATTACTCCCACCCAGAGAGCCAGGTCAGACAGACATGATCCCTTATTGGAGTGATGCTGTTGAGCCTCCCCTGGGCACAAAAGACCCATAAGAGACAAGGCCTTCCGTCCGCCTGCTTTTTCAATGTGCGGCTCACATGGTGCCTGAAATTAACAGAAGAACTTTGCTGGAGGAAAGGTCTGGCATGTTTCTAAGCCCTGTGTGTTCTCTGTGCTTTCAAAGGAAAGGCATCCATCCATCAGCCTATCTATGCATGCATCTATCTATCTATATTATGCAGAGGTATCACATCTTTATGTTGGTATTTAGAGTGACAGTCAGGAATGGCATGTCAGTCTGTCACTTACTGAGAGCAGCATCCCATTCTCAGCTTGTTGTCAAGACAACAACGCCATCAAGGGACCAAGAACGGGTTCTTGATGTACAAACAGATGCCCAGTCTCAGTCCAAAGTGAAAACTCTTGGTGCGAGAAGCATTTCACAGAGGAGAGCAATAAGACCATTGCACATGCTTTTAATGCAGCATTGCGTGCACTGGCTGGCTCACTTTTGTCTGAAAAGGGTTTTGCTGTTTTGACATGCCAGGATGTGTTCCGATGTAGAGACTGACATGCTGTTCTACTTTAGACTGAAGAGAAGTTTAAGAGATATGAATTTATTTATTATTTTTATGATACAGAGCTTCTTCACTGATGAAGAGATTACCATCTTGAAGAAGTTTAAACTCTATGTCGAGGACAACTGGAACAAGTGTGACATGGTGGCTATCTTGCTCTTTGTTGTCGGTGTTTCTTGCAGGTAATTTTTACTAAGTGACACTATTGAAGCCAACACCGATTGCGGTCATGCTATGCTAAGTATAAGATTAAAATAAAGTGGCAAAAATGGTAGAAATGATTCAAATAGACTGTGAGGTGCCCCCCCCTTTTTTTTCTTTATTTTTCCAGGATGGCAAATGGCACCTATGAAGCAGGACGGACGGTTCTGGCAATAGATTTCATGGTATTTACTCTACGTCTGATCCACATCTTTGCTATTCATAAGCAGCTGGGTCCCAAGATTATCATCGTGGAAAGAATGGTGACCAAAACTAGATACTCCTATTAAAACATTTCAACTCTCAAGACCGTTTATTGTCAGTAAAGAGAAAAGAGATCTGATACAGCTATTCAGAGGATGAAAATGTCTCTGTTTTGCAGATGAAGGATGTTTTCTTCTTCCTCTTCTTCCTGAGTGTATGGCTCATTGCATATGGAGTTGCCACCCAGGCGCTTCTCCACCCAAATGACCCAAGAATCGACTGGGTGTTTCGCAGAGCCCTGTACCGTCCATATCTGCACATTTTTGGCCAGATCCCATTGGAAGAAATAGATGGTAAACAGCAGTCTTTCTCTTTTCTAAAGATGCAAGTAAAATGTTTTCACCCATGAAAAATGTATCGTCAGTGAGGAGCGCTCCATTGACCTGAATATTCTGAACTAATCTTATTGTTTCTTATTCTGTCATCAAATTGGCCACAGCTGCTTATATGCCTAAAATTAACTGCACCGACAACATGGAGGAAATTATCATGGGCGATAGGCCACCCTGTCCCAACGGCTATGCCAATTGGTTGGTCATTCTGCTCCTGGTTATCTTCCTTCTTGTCACCAATGTTCTGCTGCTCAATCTTCTCATTGCCATGTTCAGGTCAGTCAGGAAAATGTTTATATATGTGGATCTGCCTTGGGGAATCAGTTAAGATGGTTGCTTTCATCTCTTCCACATTCACAGCTACACCTTCCAGGTGGTGCAGGGAAACACTGACATCTTCTGGAAGTTCCAGAGATATAACCTGATAGTGGAATACCACAGCCGTCCAGCACTGGCTCCACCCTTCATCATCATCAGCCATCTCTCCCAGCTCTTCCTCTCCCTCGTCAAACGACCAGAGTCAAAACAAGAGGATCTTGGTATGAAGGTTTTACAACCATGGTTTCATTAGGGGCAAAGACATAGGCTGTGTCTCAATCAGCGCACTAACACTACTTCGCGCACTATGTTTAAGTGCATTTACATTGACATTATGCACTACATAGTGTGTAGTGTTAGTGCGCTAATTGAGACACATAGATTTGTTTTTAAATTATTTGCCTGTATTAGAATACATTATTAGAATAAATAAAACTGTACCATTATCCTCAGATTTTCGTGTCATGTCACATTTCTGTTTGCTTTAGTTGAGAATTGCACCGTGTGCCAGTGTGTTTTCTTGTGTCGTGGCAGAGAGGGAGCTTCCTGCAGGCCTTGACCAGAGGTTGATAACATGGGAGACTGTTCAGAAAGAAAACTACCTGGCAAAACTAAAGCGCCAGCTGTGGGAGAGCAGTGAGGAGAGACTCAAGAGCACTGCTTCAAAGTAATCATTTAGTAGATTTTTACAAACTAATAATAATAATACAAGTTTTGCTTTTTTGCTTATCAAATTTCTTGTTTTCAAATAAAAAAAATTCAAAACTGGACACTGTTTTAACTAATTAAGGGTGCAGAGCTTGTTGAAGATAGTCAATGGAACCAAGGACCAAGAGAAACGTCTGACATCCATAGAAGTTCAGGTAAACATCTGAAAAAAATGCTTCCATACATTTTCTCAAGTTAAGTTGTGTGAGTACTCTTAGAGATTGCATAACCATTTGTCTCTTCTGGTTTCTCCACTAGGTCAGATATTGTGGTGAGGTGCTATCCTGGATGGCAGAGTGCTTTGCTCAGAGCACGCTCAAATGTGGTAAAGAGGCCCCAAGAGCTCCATGTAAGTAAAAAAAAAACAAAGAATTTCAAATTAAGTGGAAAAAAAAAACATCTAAAATATCCAGTAGAGTATTGTAATCATGCACTTCCAGTGATGCATAATTTAATATGATATTTTATTACTGCATGAAATTTCAGCTTCTCTTACAGGCAGCAAAGCAGGAACCACAGCAGAAGCACCTGAAAGTCAACTGGAAAAAGAAGCCAAACAAGAGGTGGAAGAAAAACAAAGTCACCTGGGATATGGAGCCAGCAAGAAATTTCCTTACATTGATGAGTAAAAAGTCAGAATGGCAACTCAAAGCACATAGAAACATGTTGGGATGTCCCTCATCTCGAGAAGGTTGAGAAATAGTCATCTAAGATGATGTAAAAATGATCACTATTTCATAAGAAAAGGGCTGCTATGCCTCATGCACTATTAGAAACAAGGGTGCTCGTTTGGATTTGGCGTAAATGAAGTTTTATTTATATAATAAACATTTTAAGTTAGTGATTAAGCTTAGACTCTATTTTAAATTAATAAAATTGTGTGGAACTCAATTCAATAGGGTGCTTTGACATAAAAAATAAGTTTAGAATTTTTAATACAGTCATTTGTGGCCCTAAAAGTTAAATATAAAAGCGGGTCTGTCATTTGTTAAGCTGAGGCATACAAGCCGTGCAGTGAGTGATCAGTATGTCCACATTACAGCAGTGGTGGGCCTAACGAGAGCATTAAAAACCTATCAATATGTAAGGATTACATGTACAGCATTTCAAGTTATTTACCCCTAATACCTATGCAAATTAAAATGACACCTAAACATAATTTATAGAAGGCTAAAGAAAAAAGCTAAATATAAAAACATGTAGGCCAAACCAGAAAGCAGCATGTACTTTTATAGTAAAAATATTCAGCAGTTGCACTAAACCTCTGAATATGTTTTAAATATGTGTGCAAAAGCTCACATCAGCCAAGAATTTAAGTGTGAAGCATTTTAAAGTCTGTCAAATACAACTACCTGTACCCAGAAGATAAAAAAATGCACGAACGAGTGAACAGAGACAATGAAGGCACATTTTTTAATTAGTTTTGCAGTGTTTCATTACAGTAAATGTTGCTCACCTGAAAACTGCCTTAAGTCTAAACAGTGTTTATTAGCTAAGATCTCAAAGTGCCTCTTCACTGTTGCCTAGCAATTGCTTTTATATATATAAAAATCTGTCATATCACCAACTGCAGGTACAATAAACAGTTTTCACACAGTGCTATTTCTCTGGGCTCAACTGTTTGTTTTCTATCATTCCTGTGTACTTCTTATATTTATTTAATGTGCATTCATTTTATAAAAACAAAACAATGTGTTCTTTACAACAGAGCTTGCAGATTGCACTGGTAGAGGTACCTTGTTGTACCTACTGTTGTCTATTAGACACAATGGAAAAGGAACTTGTAGGGTGGTAAGCCAGCAGGCTGTTATGCAGCTGATTAGACACTGGCTGTTTACGGCTTATGAACATAATGGGTTTGAAAGAGCTTGTAAATTTGATGGGAAGTTTTTCCAAAGCACATATAAGGGGTGTCGAGATTAAACTCATAACAATCAGAACCTGCCTGGTTTTAAGTAAAATGTGCATCTATGCGGTTCCATGCATTGGATTGATTCTGATCACCACAATTTTAACTAATTTCAGCATTATAAGCTGCTTAGCTGTAGGTCCTGCTTACAGTCAATATGTTTTTTGGATCAGTGAGAAAATACATGGAATAAGAAGGCAGTTGCTGGCACAATAAAAGTGATTGGCCAGAGTATGCGTATTATTAAAACATTTTTTCTGAAGCTGAAGGTCCCCCGTTGATTAAAATGTACAAACATAAATAAGCAAATTTTAAAGGAAAATGTTGGTTTTTATAATTCAAAATCAAATTCAACATCAATGATTAGTTTTTTTTTAAGGGAGGATTATGGGAAACGTGTAAAGCATCAATTAAAACAGTGGTTTAACATCATCGTTTCAAAGACCACGGTGAATCTACAGAGGCTAATACAGTGTAGCACATACATGGAAGCATCTATTGCATGATTTAATGCTAGAGATTTTCAAGGGTTTCAAAACATTTACAAATCAATCTGCGTTCACTGAAAATATGTGACCGGTGTAACAAAGTTAAGAACTGTATCAGGGTGACACAAATCAAGTGATTCTGTGTAACAATGCATCACTCCCAAATCGTACTCGTGTTTCCAGACAGACATTAGGACATCTTATGGTGTATACCTCTGGTGTATATACGTAGGGGGAAAAAAAACAATGGACAGTAACATTTACAAGTTGGAAAAAAAATTAAATACTAGCACTGTGGCTTCTGTAAATGTTGTGGATTACAACTTTCCATCTCCTCATTGCTGATCAACTACAGTGATTTAAATACTGAAACAGCAGAAATTCTATAACACAGCAATATGGAGTGGATGTGAATCAGGTGTCCAAAACCCAAATGGTATTTGCTTTTAATACCACTTCATACCAGTAAATCTGTTGTTCTGTACTTATGTCACCCATAGTGATGGTATGATAGGTGTGTAAATGTTCATGGTAGTTGGCTGTTTATATCTGCCGTGTTGCTGGAAGTCTGCCCCAGAGCAGCTGTGGCTACACTAGTAGCTTACCACCAAACGTAAGGGTGCGCTGGTAATGTACAATGTATTCACTGTACAGCATTTAAGTGCCTTGAAAAGCACTATATACATTTTTATAAGATGATGATCCCACAGAAATTAATTTGACTTCAGTCCCTTGAAACGGATGCTTCAGGTCCTCTAGGTTGCACTGTTGGTCCATCACGGTTAAACATACTGTCAAAACGCGGCGTCACCTCACAGCGGATAAGAAGTGTGTCATCTTTAACATAAGCTCTCTGACCCAGCTGATTCAGGTGCATAAAGGTGACATAGCCAAACCCTTTGGGGTTGCGTTGGATGACGGGCCTCTGGAAGGCTTGCAGGTCTGGCTTTGTCTCCATTACTTCTGCGTGATGCTGACTCTCAGGCCCTTGGTCTAATATGGCAAGCCGGATTACTCCTTGAAATGGCCATGTCAGCTGCCCATCATAATCTCCTTGCATGGTGTGGACAAAAAGGGAGATGTAGTTGGAGCAGCGTGGGGCATTTGGGGTTTGCAGGTGTAAACGCAGACACAGCTTGTAGCCTGGACTGCCAGTATAGAAACCGGGACTGTGCTCCACCACAGAGGCGCCGGCTTCTTGGTTCCGCAAGAGGGCAGAGAAATTTTTGAGGGGCCAGATGAAGATGCCATGACACTGCTTACCCTCCAGCTCCTTTACAGTCTCCTCCAGCATTGACACCCTACGCCTGAGATCAACTAACTGGCCTGCCTGTGAAAGAAATTTCAACAACAAAAAAAAGTCAACAAAAACCAGCAACCAGAAAAGAAAAATCTTGGCTTTCTAGTTGTTCACATTAATATTTTACCAAGGAGCCGTGATAGTTTCATCACACCAAATGTGAGATTCCTTAAATCTATATCCTTCACTTTCACTCATTCTATCCACATGAATGCACCTGCTGATGTAATTAACACTCTACCTTTGTTTTATTTAATAAAAGTGTACTGGTCTCTTATCACCAATGGATCTGCTCTAAAATTCTTGTGAATAAAACTGCAAATGACCAGTTATTAAAACTGGTGGTACTCATGCGCCCTCTAGTGGTATGTTGAAGAAATGTGCTGTAGAGTGAAATCTTAGACTGAAGCTTACAGAGACAAACAAAATAGAGGCTATGATGAATTTGCTCAAAGGTGCCTTGGGTTCAATGACAAAGTTGAAATGCTGCTTGTACAATAATACCTTTCATCACTCAACAATAAATAATATTTTCATTCGGAAGTGATATACCTCTGCAGTCTGCCTGGTCTTTTCTCTCTGTCAGTCAAACTTTAAGAGCTTGGTGTCTTTGAAGGTGGCATCAAATGTAAAATATCTTGCAATAAAGACTGCAGTTTAGAGTAAAGTACATTAAAGTATTAAAGGCTAGTTATGTTTTTTATATTTAAATGACTACAAAACACATGATGTACATTTTATGCTGACTTTGCAAAAGAACTGACAGTATACACACAGTTAACTGATTAAATGTCTTTTCACTGAAAGCTTCAGCATAAGTGACTCATAGGTAGTATGCTAGATGGACATCTTTAAAGTCCCAACTGGCTTGTGCATGTGAGCATATCAAACACCTTCATGATCTTGCGAACTCTGTAAAGACAAGACTCCCAGTGTGGATAAGTAACTCTTTTATATCTGAAGGTAAATATGATCCCACTTTTGTTTTCATTATTACACTGTAACAGGACCAAAGTGATGCCCTGATGGAACCAAAGGACATCTGCTTACAGCACTGTACAGACTGCTCTATTAAACAGACTGCATGATATACTGCAGGTTATTGGACTTTTGGCAAGTAACTGATATTTTTTGTAGCTTATTTTGGCTGATGATGACTAAAACTGCTTTTCCTTCCCTCTAGCACTAAAGCAGTGCTGTTGACTCACTGAAATGCTCACTACCTATCTGAAGTAAATCTTTATACTGTCATGACAGTCTACATTACTACAAAGGTTTCATGCAACACACAAAATATTCTCCTTTGCTCATTTGGAAAAAAGGCATTTACACAACAGTGGAGTTAAAACTATTTCTATATGAGGAAAATCCTGATTGTGCAGTGGAAACAGATGCTAAAAGAAGAAATCACAGCTAGCACAGATCCTGTTTCTTTACTTGCTGCACTGCTTTGCCTCATCCTGTGGAATATAGCAATACAGTTCAGAACTTATTGTGGTTTTTTACTAAAGCAAAACTCTTATGTGACTTCATGTTATCAGCTGATTACTCTGATCCAATGCCTTATTAAATCATTTCCCTGTCATAGATCTGAAAATGCAGATGGTGTATCACTAATAAGTCTCCTTTAGTGCACTCAGTAAAAACCTACAACAGGGACAAGAACTGAAAATTAGATCTGACGAAGAGGCTGGTTTTTCCAGGAAAGTGTTAATAGCTTTAATTTACATGAGAACACTTGGTGATGATTTTGGACTGGGAGGGGAGGGGGTGTTAAAGAAATCTGGCCTACAGAAACATCACTGTGATCTCAACTCATTGGTGATGTGAAGAAAATAACACTAATACACTTTGGCTTTCCTTACTTGTGTCTCTTTTAAGATGATGAGCTCACGAAGCTGGTGATCCTGCTTCACTAATCGTCCATCCATTTCCCTAAGCCTCTGCATCTCCTCGCTCGGCTGACATGAAGCCGGGCTGTTGCTGCAGTTTGCAGCTGCTCTGGGCCCGCTACAGACGGAAACCAACGCTGGAGCTCCTGGATCCTCAGAGGAAATGGAAGAGCCTGATGTCCACGCGGGTTTCGGTGTAGTACCATTGAGGCTCGCGCCACGCAAAAAATCAGCCATGTAGCGCATATGCATCTGTGTGAACTCCTGCATGTGCTGAGCAAGGTTGTGACGCTGCATCTGCAAAGCAAACCAAATCTGTGATGTTACATCTGGTTTGTGTGACTGATAGTAATTGTAATCATACAACACATACAGTTCTTCTATTGGTCCTGTTCAGATCCGGTGCTAACAAAGCACAAATCTACAGCTATTTTTCTTTTTGGTTCTTTGAGTTGCCCTGACCAGCCTGTGTTTACTGCACGGTGAACGTACTTTCTTACACAGGGGACTCTAGTTTACATTGTGGACACAACTTGGAAACATGTCTTAAGACAAAACAGGCTATTTTCTAAAATTACAGTATACACAAAATAGTGCAAAATAATGCAAAGTAAAGTGTATATATAGCCAAAGTATGGTCGAGATAATTAAACTAATTTGAGTTTAGTTTTTTTTTTACATTTTCTTTATGTTATACTAAACTGGAATTTTGGGGCCACTGTTGATGAGAAAACAGAAAAACTAAATTAAACAAAAAGTGTGGAGGCAAAAAAAATCCTGCTGTACCTACAACATTGTCAAATCCATTTCAGTTTATGCCTTTTAAGAGCACCTACTTATACAAAACACTTGTCAGAGGAATATAATAAAAATGGTATTGGTGAACACATCTTGTGACTTGGAAACAAAATGGAAAACACGGCCGTTAGTATGACATATTATATATAT
>JBAMHV010000001.1:4433626-4453516 GCA_037177535.1 Pseudomugil gertrudae | reverse complement strand
ATAGAACAGATTGGAAGGATGTTGGGATTTTAAATAAGATGATGATAAAAAATAAAATAAAAATAGCAGCATACTTATGTATATTGTATATTCGTATACTTATTTACATGTGCAAATATAATATAGTTCGGTAGTGGCTTTTGATTTTGGTTCAGTGTTCATGATTAAGCAAGCGGACAGCCTGGGGGAAGAAACTCTTCTTCAACCTCTCAGTCCTAGTTTTTAGGCAGCGGAAGCGCCGGCCTGATGGCAGAGGAGAGAAGAGACAGTGTGCAGGGTGGTTTGGCTGATTGAGGATCATCTTAGCTCTAACCCTGCAGCGTTCCCTATAAATGTCCTGCAGGTTGGGGAGAGTTGTTCTGGTGGCCTCACAGCTAACCAGTAGCTAGTTCAAGCCTCAGCCCAGTATGTTTGATCAGTGGCCTTTCTGTGTGGAGTTTGCATGTTCTCTCCATGTATGCGTGGGTTCTCTGAGTACTCCAGTTTTTTTCCCACCCACAAGACATGCATGTTAGGTAAATGCTATGGTTAAAAATGGTCACTTATCACACATATGTCACTTTGGATAAAAGCATATGCTAAATGGCTGTTGAATAGAAAAAATGCATTTCCCGTGATTTCATAAGCAGTCTATATGTTGAAGATCCTCTTGTCTGTTTAGTCATTGGAGCTCTTAACGTGCTGTTAGATTTTTGCTGGTATTTGTCAACTGTGAAGATGGCATTCTGGTCTGTTGTCTTTTTGGCAAGACCCAAAATAATCTATTTAGAGTTCACATATACCCTCAAATGAACATGTTGGAAACTGCTGACTGTGTAACAATGTTCCAGACTTCAAGGAGAGTAAGGACTTCAATGTTTTTTTTTCCTAGGGTGTACAGGAGAGGGCAAACTTGACTTCTCCACTTCTCTCCAAGGAAGATCCCATTTTTAGTTCATTGTCTCAAAAGCTGGGCCACAGTTTTGACGAGGTGGGCCATCGGATCCATCAAGGCCTTTTAAGGGTAAATATTTGTGGCATTGGTTTTGTTTTAAAGGGTTTAAGATAAAAAACAAACTGAACAAAAAAGCTATTCAGAGCTTTTTGATTTTTTTTTCTAGAATACATCTTCCTGGGTTCTGTACAACATGGCATCATTTTACTGGCGTATGAAAAATGACCCGCAGAAAGCAGTGGACTGTGTAGTGCGTGCACTGCATTTCTCCCCAAGGTACTGCCATGCTAGTCAGATAGCCTCTATAGTAATATATGGTGTGTTATACAGCACTGTTTATGGTTGTGTTGTTGTTTTGTTTTAATACAGGCAGCATAAGGATATAGCTCTGGTCAACATGGCCAACATCCTGCACCGTGCACATTTCTCAGCAGATGCTGCTATTCTTGCCCATGCTGCTCTTGACCTTACCTCAGATCTCTTCACCAGTCACTACACTTTGGGTAACATTTATGCTGTAAGTAAGAGTGAAAGCATGCACTGCAGTGAAAGTTTGCACTTTTTATTTGCTCACACTAGTTAATCATGAAGACGTGTGGCTTCTGATGAAAAACAGGTATCTAGAGAATTCACTGTTAATAGATTGAATATAGTTTTTATTCTACTTTTATGCTGCTACGTTTACTGCTATGATCTGAAATTCTGAAATTAATCTGAAGATATGTACTTAAAATTAGACTTTATTTTATTTTCTAGATGTCAGAAATGAGCATTTGATTTGCATTAAATCTGTGATCTTCATGCCTCCGGTTCTGTTGCTGATTACCAGATGCTTGGGGAATACAACCACTCAGTGTTGTGTTACGAGCAGGCACTGCAGGCCCAGCCAGCGTTTGAGCAGGCCCTGAGGAGGAAACATGCTGTGCTCTGTCAGCAAAAGCTGGAGCAGCGCCTAGAAGCCCAGCACAGGTAGGAAGGCACTCGAGCCCTCATTCTGTGTACTTTCATTTCTTTCATCATGTTCTATTTTGCTGCTAATAAAATCTGAATGTTACAGAAATGTAGGAAATCAAGACTTAGCAAAACGGGCTGTACTAGAGAAAGTTTTAATACTCAAATAATAAACTAGTAAACATGAATACAGTTAAATAATTAGGTAGTATGTCTAACTAAGAATCCCAGTCTTTGTTTCCTTTTGAGTTAAAATCTTCCTTAAACTGAGAAAACTGGGCTATCTTTTAAATTTATGTTTTGAAAGCCTGTTTTGGTCTGCAAGGAGAACTTTACAACATGCATTAAATCTTCAAATGTCTTTATTATTACAAAATCCTTTATGAAGTGATCTGGCATTCATAATATTGGGGGGGTGGGGGGTTTAAGAGTACACGTCTCCACATCTCAGCCTTTTCCCCCTCTTAATTTTCTCGTTGTAGATCCTTGCAGCGGACGCTGAATGAGCTGAAGGAATACCAGAAGCAACATGACCACTACCTCCGCCTGCAGGAGGCACTGGACAAACACAAACTACTGCAGGAAGAGCAGATCTTACGCAACATTATTCATGAAACTCAGATGGCCAAAGAAGCTCAGCTTGGTAAGATGCTGTGCTTTTCAAGTTAGTTATGTTTTAAAAAGGCCAAGAGGCCAAGGCTGAGAAAGGATTGGGTGACTTGTGAGTTGGCCTTTTTTTTTGTTGCATAAAATCAAATGTTAATAGCTAAAAGAAAGAGAAACATGATTAGGATGGTGCTCTGCTACTTGAATTGATGCTGGAAAGACTTTTTTTTCTGAGCAGATGTAGTAAAATGCAGTGTGTGGAACTCATGAGTTGTATGAGTAAGTACGGTGGAGTACTTTATCTTGCTGCAAATGTCATGTTTGAGAGCAGCCAATGAGGTTACAACAGGATCCAAGGCAGGCATGGCTGATGGCCGGGTCAATATTTGATCTTTGAATCCTTTGCTGGTTGGCAAACAGTGGAATACTTCCGTCCATGTAAAGATGTGTTGTCTCTTATAAAGACTGAAACTAATCATAATACTAGTAATACTAATGATGTGTGAAATATTCCAGCTCCTAATGACATTAACCCAAACAAATACCCCATCTCATCTGTGTCTGGGTCTCACCTGAGATGTTCAGTGATGCAGCATGGATCCATACCCATCATCTAACCATTAAACCTGTGACAGATAAAATATGTCATGGAGTATTTATTGATGTTGCATTGATTATTTAGTTTATGGCTTATTATATTAAGGGGTTGATACTTTTTTTGTGAACACTTTACATTTTGAACTTCTGTACACTTCAGATGAGTTAAAGTCTTAAAATATGGTAGGCCCGGTTGGACAAATATGCTCATGGTATTTTTCTGAGGAGTCTGATAGTGAGTTTATTTTCTTTTAGACTGTCACAATATTGTTGACTATTGGAAACAATAATGCCTCGAGATACAGGTTTATTTTGTTCTGTGACCTTGCTTGTATCTCAAAGTAATCTTCTCCATTTAAATTAAATGAAATCCCATTAATCCGTTCAAGCTCGCACACAAGTGGAGATTAGATGACTTAAGTTAACAGAAGATGCGCACGGAGGTTGAGGGAGGAATAAACAGGCAGTGGCGTTAGGAGGAATTTTGTCTTGTACATACACTTTCACTTTAGTTCACTTATTCACTACTGTACACTCACTTACACGCTACGTTGGACTTAACAAAGCGAGCCACAAAAACATCAACCGAGTGAGACACAAGAAGCAGAGGCAGGGGAAACAGAGCACATGTTGTTGTGGATATTTGTTTCGGAGGTGACTGATGCTCGTATTAAAAAAATTTGCTCGAATTGCAGCTCGTCTAAAAAAATTCATGTCAATGCACTCGTATCTCGAGCTTATTCGTTAGGGGTCAGTAGTTAACTGCAGGCTGTACTTTTCGTTACAAAAAATGTAAATGTAATGTTTTTTTTTTTTTTGTTTGTTTTTTTTTAGGTAACCATCAGATGTGCCGTCTGGGTCAGCAGCAGCGCAACCTCTACTGCCCTTTTGACCTTCCTGTGCGCTACCATCGGGGGGACCTTTTTGAGCATGTCCAATATGTTCAGGTGAGTTTGGGTATAAAGCAGTATTAAGAATGTCAAAATGTAGATGAAACAAATTATTTTTAGTGTTTCTCTAGTTTTACTGTGATAAAGAATGCTAATGGCATCAAAACTCTAACATAATAATGTTGACATTAAAGCAATACTTAAAACAATAAGAACAGTTAAAAAAACATAAGTTAAACATAAGTGTACATAAATGATTAAAAACAGCCTATACGAGTAAAAAAAACTATGTAAAACAATTACAAAAAGCTACATAAATAGGGAATATTTAAAATGATTTAGTTTATAATTGAGTAATCAAGTCAAAAATACATATGTAAAATAATAAAATGAACTGAAACTATTATTCAGTTTCAAGCTTGGCCTATAAAGTAAGTCTGGAGCCATTAAAAAAAAAAAAAAATCTGTAGCCTTGGGTTGTGAACCCTGAAGTTATCTTTTAAGATGAGATAGATAAGAACAAGGGTTCACCAAAAGTTTTAGTCTGACTTTAAAAACAAGTAAAAATGTAGACCAGAGGATCCTATGTGAGGGCTTATGATCTAAAAGCAGGTTGGACAAATGAGAAGGTCTGAAACCGTTTATAAATTACAAAGAGAACCTTGAAATCAATCTTAGAATGCATGTGCAGCCAATGCAGTTAGTTTTAAAACTCGTGTACATCTCTGTGAGCAGTTTCAGAAAACCCAAGTTTACTGAGTTCAACCAGCATACACGTCCAGCGTAAATGTGCAAGTCAGGAACACATGGTTGTGTTCACAAAAGGCAGATACTCATAAGAACTAGGGATGGATTGATATCCATACTGGGTTTTGGTTTAATGTACACATGAGTGTAGCATTAATAAAAACCAGTACTAATGTGCACAAGCAATAGCTGTCAAAATAAATGTGTTAATGCAAAGAGATTAAATCTTTGGAAATAACATGTTAGTTTTTCATGCATAAACAAAGTTTATTCAGTCATTAAAAATACATATTTGATATTTTGACAGTCTCAATGAGTGAAACTTTTGTCAAAGCAAAGAAACAAATTCACTAGAAAATCCTTTATTCTCTTTACTTATAAATGTTTTGGACAGTTTTTAAGCTATAAATGTAAACTATAATTATTATTGTTATTATTATTATTGCAGAAACCAGGTTTTAATGGGTACTTTTCACAAATCCAAATTGGGCATGATTTCAGCAAGAAAAGCTGATTTTTGGCCACATAGGTCCCTTGTCACAGCAGTAAACTGAATTCACCAACAAACCACCTTACCCTTCTAATTTAAAACATTTGACAACATGTCTAATATGATCACAGGTTAGATAAATGGAATAAAAATGATTCCACACTGTTTTCTCACCTTGACAGGACAAAACAAATAAACACACTGTGTAAGAAAATTGTCCTGGATTTTGTGTTCTCACTTATTTTGTGTCCTCATGCCTTGATTATAGTTTGGAGAGGAGGTGTCTGTGGCATCCAGTGTGGCACTTGCATCGGATCGCAACTCGAACCAAACGGCAACCAGCCCTCAGATCCATCCATCTGTGTCTGGAGATCAGGACCCTGCTGCTGCCATCTGGGGCAGCTATCAGGATTACACACAGGCAGGATAAGATGACTCTATGCATGTTCTAAAACACAGTTTGTATAAGGATAAGAAATATCTCCACTACTAATACACAACCTTGAAATAAGAAATGTCTGGGTTTTGTCTGGCTCAACTGTATAGTTTGTATTAACTACATTTTCTGAACATCTTCATAAAATGTACACGCTAAACTAAACAGAAAACAACTGATAGCAAGGCACATGCAAGTCCAGTGGACATTAGAACTGCTGGGTAGAAAATATTTTAATGGCATTCATATTTTTACATTCATTAGTCATGTAATTTTTCTTCAAACATTTATTCAGTGAACTTGTATACGGTGCACTTTGTTGGTCCTAGTAATCCACCCCAAGGGACTATCGTAAAGATTCTCATCTCTAATAGTTGTTAAGCCCTACATTTTAAGTTTTACTGTTGTTTTAGGGTTACTGAACCTGTGTTTTTGCTTTAGGACATACAGAAAATGTTATGGCCTCAAAGGAGTGACTGTGCCCGTGAATACCCAAGTGTTCCACCTGCTCACCTGCTGCCGACCTATTACCTGCCTCCTGAAACACAGGGCCATAGGTCGGTACACTTAACTGGATTAGAATATTTTGATACACCTGAGTTTATATCATTTTTTTTATTATGCTTTTATTTTGTAATTAAATGTAGTGTGGTCATGTATGGCGTGGCCTGCCTTTACCTGCATTCTGCCTTTTTCACGCGTTTGCTTCTTGTATTTTTTTGTTTTTTTAACCACATTCTATTTTGGCTAAAAGGAATTTTTTACATGCAGTGCAAAGATGCATTTTATCACAGTTCTTATGATTCACTGTAAAACTCTTACCACAACTTCTATGCTTGAGGTCAAATGCTGATCTCATTGAATGATCACAAAGCAACGGTGCTTTATTTAAGTGTTGACAAGTTCTGTTCTAAGTATAAAGGCTCAGATTGGGTCACTTGCATAGACTACATTGTGGGTTTCCCCTCGATCTCTCAAAGAACCAAAGACCAACTGTGAGGGAAAAAAACCAGCAAGATTGTAGATTTTGAGCTGCACATCAAACTGAAAATGCAATGCAAGTTAAATTTGTCTTTACTCTGTTTATTCAGCCCAGTGGCAGCTTTTCTTTATGGAAGCAGCACTGCTTCTCAGACTGTAGCCGTGCCAGATTGTAGCCCCATCCCACAACCATATCCATCCCTCCTGCCTGCCTCATTAGACTGGCCCCTGGAAGAAAAGGAGCTCCCAGACCCCTTCGCCTCTGAGGTATCTCTCGGGTTATCCATTGTGTAAGAGAGTTGTTTAGCAACATGAGTAATTTGCATACAGTACAAAATGTTAGACACTTTTAGAGGTTTAACTTTTTTTTCTTACTGTGTTTTTTGCAAAATAACATCAAATGATGAGTATTACTCTTATGTTTTTGACAGATACTCAAGTTACGTAGTGGGGGATGGACACTGGAGCAAATTGGCAACAGAATAGCTCAAGCTATGAAACAAGTAATCACTCTTTGCTCATCTTTAATCACGAGACTACATTGTATGGGTTGTGAAAAATTAGAACAAAACAAGTGCACAAGCACTTAAGTTCTGTTTGATTAATAAAATGCTTTTCATCACTTCTCCGATTTGATTATATATTTCCAAACACACTAACATTGTTCATGTCTGTGATGTATCATTTTAAAGAACTAACAGGTTTATCTTGTGCATAGGCCTCTATACCCCACTGGCAGATCCACAATGAGGCAGCACTATTTTGGCGGGCTAAAGGCAACGGCAGTCGTGCACTGCAGTGCCTTCGCCAAGTACTGAGCTCATCTCTGCCTTCCCATCGCCTCTTGCCTCTCACCAATGCTGCTAACCTGCTGTTGCACCATGGCTTGACCACCCATGCGCAAACACTGCTGGAGCATGCACTGGCACTCAATTCTTCAGAGGTAAATGCACATCAGGCAACCCAAAAGTTTAATACAATTTTTGGTATTGTAATTTTTTTATGATGCAAATACAGTTTGAATCGCCACTCAGCTGCTGTCTCCTAATGATTAATAATGATTTTTGTCAGATACCATTGCTGTTGTCAATGCATTGATGTGATCATTAAAAAACAAAGCAGTGGGCTCATTTATTTGCTTTTTGTGTGTTAGTATAAATTGCAAATACAAATGACTCAATTTTGCACTCCTAAGGACATTTAACATTACAGTAACTTAAAAAATCCCAATTTATCAGCAAATAATAGCCCGCCTAGAATAAGAGTTAAATTGTTTTTAAATTCTGACTCACACACAGGCTACACATTTTCATACTCTTATTTGTGGAAGTTTCTGTCATGGAGTGCTCAGCCTTAAATATATATATAGTTCTCATGTGCCCCACAGATTCTTCATGTTTTGTCTAATGTATTGATATACAGCATGAGCTGAGTGTTTAATGAGTGTTAAAAATGCACAAAAACAGCAACTAAGGCAAATATGTCTCGTTTTCCTATTTTATTTCCAGGATTTGAAAATGTGGTAGATGATGGCAATCGATATTAAACTTCATCCACTCACAAATTTCAACTACACCTAACTTATTTAGTTTTTTCTTATCTGTGTTAGACTGAGACATATCTTTTAAAGATCTGGTTCAGTACCACATGTTGCCTATCAGCTAATGTTCCCATCTTGTTTTGTTTGCCTCCCTCAGCCCCACACCCTGCTCAGCCTGGTGAGCGTGCATTTGGCCCAGAGCAATGTGACAGGTGCTTTGGCTTTGTTCCGCCACATCCTGGAGACAACCCTTTCCTCCTCCTCTTCCGTCTCATCCTTTGCTGACTGTGAACAGTGTCGGAACAGCTTACCTTTGCTGCGTTGTCTTCAGTTTTACCCCTTCCTTTACAATCTTTCACAACAGCCCTGCTCACGTGAGTACCTCACACTTACTGTGTCTTTACGTACATTTAAGAGTATGATTTATGGTAATTTATCACTTTTAAAGGAGCCTCTGGGATTAATAACAGAATTTAAGTGTGGTTATTTTGAGAAAATTGTTCATAACTGTAATGTGCATTATGTACTTCAGTATAAAAGTGTTTTGGAGAAGGTCACAATAACATTGCATAATACCTTTGTACTTGGCCCAACAATGATGATAGTTTATAGAGCATTTTAAATAGTATTAAAAACATTTATTTTACAGACATGGATCTAGCTAGCATTGCTTTGTCATTTATGTTTTTTCTTTGTTAGCTTGGGGAGGCAAGGGCCATCCAAAACCAGTAGTGCTCATGCTAGCTGCCGGTCTCATTTACTAATTTTATGCATTACTTAAGATTAGAGAAGTGTGTGATGACTCCCAAATTGAGAGGAGTTTAAATAAGTTGTCATTAACAGTATAGATGACAGTAATGGATTTTTTAAAAATGGAAAGCACTGCATATTTTTGCATTATAGTAACTCTCTAAATTGGGTGCTGCTTGTATGGGAGCCAAACTTTCATGCTAATACTAACAAACAATTGCTCATAAAAGCAGGATTGAACATAAACAGAATGTATTCCTTTTACTTGTATAATGTCTGAAAATATTAAAGTGTGTTTTAACACACCAGCTTAAACACACTTTAATACTTTCAGGCACAGCTGCTCTCTCTTGTAAGAAAACATGTCAGAAAACAACTTTTCTGGGGTTTCAAGTAATATATTTCTATACTATGTGTAAACTAAGATGGGTTACTAAATAAGATAAATACTGGTTATGTGCTTTTGAGTCTTATGTGAACACCAGGCTCATAAACCCTCTTGTAACAAGTTATTCAGTATTTTGTAGTATCTGAATAGAAACTGTACCTTTGCCTTCGTATCAGTGGGAGTGAAGAGAAAAGTGCTTTGCAGTAGAGAAAATTTGGCCACTCAATAATTTAAGTTGCAGAAAATAGCTGTGCTAAATTTAGAAAGAACTATATTTTATCCTCTAAAGCCAACTATCACAGCAATAAAGTACTGTTTTTGAGGTCAAACAAGCACTTAGAAAACACACCTACGTATGGGAAAAGGTTTTAATTAAAACAAAAATAAAGTCCGAATATAAAATCGTGTAATGCTGCATGCAGCAAAACCTTATTTTTAATCTGGTTGTGGTAATAGAGAAAGATGAAATATAAAGTGAGGCCTCACTGAATTACTGTTAATAGAAGTCATTGAACAGCTGCTTGTAAAAATCTACCTGTGCAGAATATGTTGCAACAATAGTATGAATTTCCATGTTTAAAGCCATTTTAAAAAGAATAATTAGCCAGACAAAATGTTAAAAGATTAAAAGTCAGAAAGTCGATCTGGTAAATTGATTGTTTCTGCTGTTATTGGAACTGATGCAAAATCTGCCACACTTTGACTTTTGTTGTGTTAACTAATTCAAGATCACAAGGAGTGATGAACATGAAAATGCATTTCTCTTTGTGCGATGTATATAAGGTCTTAAAGCATTTAGTGTTTGGAATTATTTGTGACTATATTTGTGTTGTTCCAGAGGGGGGTGGCTGCATTGTGGAAGAGGAACTTGGCATCCAGCTGGAGGAATGGGAAGGGAGTGAGGAGAAGCAGGAAGCTCCTTCCATTTCTGCCATAGAGGACACACTGCTGTTTGAGAGTAAGAACCGGATTGGACAGTCAAATGGAATTTGTGAAAAATTTCATATAGACTTAATCTGATTTATATTCATAGATACAGACTTTTTTTTCCAATACTGCTGTGATGCCTTCCATTGCAGTCAGTTTTTCTGAGCCAAAGACTCGAGAAGAGAGAAACTATCGCATTAATATTGCATTTTAGTACAGAAGCTTTGTTTTGTATAATTATTGCATTATCATCATTGGCCTCACATGCATAAGCTTGATCAATTTTCTGTCCTGATCAATTTGCTTATGTGTCATCAGAGGTCATATTGGATAGTAATGGCTCAGGTGAAGCAGCGGGACAGCAGCAGGCAACTCCCTCTACCTCAGGAGCAGCTTCTTTTGGAGAAGGAGGGGTGGAAAAAGAAGAGGAGTGGCAGCTGAAGGAAGACCTCATGGGAGCGTTTGAGGGAGCACTGGATGTAGGCGGGAAACGAGGGGACCTAAGAGGCATCCGGGTGCTAAAGAACGACCGTGTGATGGGTACTCGTGCTGGAAGTGGGCCATGTTTTGGAAACTGTGAGGATGATGAGGGAGCAGAGTGGGTAAGTTCTGGAGCTTATCTTGTTTCCTTCTTATAGAAGAACTTGAAGGTGTGTTCTCAATAGCTTGGTGCTTTTGGTTTGTTTTTCAGATCACTTTCCAAGTAAAACGTGTTAAAAAAACTAAAGTGGACGGGTCGGAAAATGCCGGCATCTCGGATGATAGCCAGAATGGGGAGTCCCTCCCTGGAGGTCACTCTGTCTTAGAAATCAGTGGTCCAACCATCCCATCTCCAGGTCCTGCAGGTAGCAGATATATGGATTTTATATTTACCATAAACAGTATATTCAGTGAAGGGTGGTGTAAGACTGATGATTTTTGTGTTTTTGAGAAGGTCGCTGGAAAGACTACACAAGTCTCGGCTGGCCAGGACCGGAGGAGTGCCAGCGGACACGAAGGGTGGACCTCACCACTGTAGCTAGCACTTGGCTGGCCGTTTCCGCCAAGAATATAGAGTAAGGCTGTCGATAGTAGTCATAATCCTACTAACCTTTTCTTACATCTTTTTTGTAATTACCGATATGTATTTTACTAAACAGGTTGTGTTAAAACAGAAAAGGCATTATTGGCTTTGTCATTCTAGAGTTACATGATATAAAAACAACCTCCCCATCTTTGATTTAACATTTCCTTTCACTGCTTCTCTGTAGCATCACAGAGCACATAGACTTTTCCACTCCACTCCAGGAGCCTGCAGCCGAACCTTCATGCAATGCCAACCTAGCTGCCAGTATGCACACCCTCGACCACCTGGCAGGGGTAGCCAATCGCGCTGCAATCCACTACACTGGGGAAAGCCAGCTACGCGAGGTATGCCAAAACATAAGTCCCAGATTATACACATTAGTATGCAAGCCAAATCCAAACCGTAGCAGCCTGGAAAATAACAGATTTAGATCACTTGATAACTCTAAGGAAGCTGGTGTTGTCTTTACCCACAGAAATAAGCAACAATTAGAACTGAGTGGAGTGTTTCAGTATGGCATGTGCATCTTAAAGTATGAATCATATGAGACATCTGTGTACATTCCCAATCTTCAGTTAACTTTTATTTGTGTTTCTTGTCTTAATCAAAAGGTCCTGCAGAACCTTGGAAAAGATAAGTTTCCCCCTCAGTCCTTTGAGCAGGTGGGCACTCGCATTGCTAAAGTACTGGAGAAGGTAAGAATTCAGGTGTTTGATACTTTATAGAGAAGCAACCATTTCTTCTAAGGTTTGGTTAATGTGGTTTCTTCCAGCAAACCCTGATAGTTTCAACACAACTAATGCTACTAATCCACCTCTTTGTTAAATGAGCTTCGTGCGACTTTGAGTTAAATCTTCTGGTAATATTTAGACACTAAAAGAAGCAATAACGTCTGACCTTTCTTGACAGGGTTGAGTGATAGATGACTCGGGTAAATGTCTACTTATTTAGCATTACCCAGACCAGCCTTGATCTTGCAGTTTATAATCTTAATTGCAATGCATTGTAACATTTTTTGCTTTCCCGTTTCTTTCCTGAAACTCGTAGAATCAGACATCTTGGGTGCTATCCAGCATGGCTGCGTTGTACTGGAGAGTCAAAGGCCAAGGCAAGAGAGCCATCGACTGTCTGCGTCAGGCCCTCAACTATGCTCCCCATCACATGAAGGCAAGTTGGACAGAACCTGACTTCAGCACTTAGCTTTTAGATTATTTGTTGTAATATTCATAAAACATTTTTTTCTTTCTTCCTTGCTAAATCACGGAGCAGGATGTACCCCTCATCAGCCTCGCAAACATCTTTCAGAATGCCCGGTTATGGGAGGATGCCCTGACAGTTGCCCGTATGGCAGTAGAGATTGCCCCACACTTTGTTGTGAACCACTTCACCCTCGCCAACGTCTATATCGCAATGGTAACAAGCTAATTCAAATAGGCAGCTATGTTTCATTATTGCTTGTTTTCTTTTAAATGCATGTCTTGTTGCTCAGCTCAGGCAAGACTTTCCTCCATCACTGATCCAAACCACATATTGCCTTTTTTTCTCTTGATAACAGGAAGAGTTTGAGAAAGCTATGCGCTGGTATGAGTCAACCTTAAAGCTGCAGCCGGAGTTCGCCCCTGCTAAAAATCGCCTGAGAACCATTCAGTGTTACCTGCTCACCAAGAGGGAGCGCCGTCAGCCCTGAATCATTCTGAATGGCCACAGCCGTAGCCATACAATCTGACACATGGACACACTCTTATTAACAACTTTCACAAAGTTAAAGTGGGAGAAAATTTCCCAAAATACAAGAAATGAATACGAGGGTTTCTCTGGAATCGGGGTCTGTTTTTTCCCCCAAGGCCAAACCCACCATCGTGAGTTAGTTTTGCAGAGTGAAGCTGTAGTTTATTTTTCACAGCTGCAAGACCCTTCGCTATCAGACAGTAAAGCTTTATAACTGAATTTTTTTCTGTGCTAGGATTGTCTGACTTGCACAAAGTCAGAGGGATAAAAGTGAGTAAAGGATTTATATGTCTGCTGATTCTAACAGAAATGTTATTTTAATTATGTGCTGTGGGGGGGGGGCTTTTTACACTTTCAGTCTTAAGCATTTTCAATATGTGGAAGAGGCATCTAGAATAATTTCTATTGCCCTGGTGTTCTCAAGAATAATAGCACACTTCCACCTGAAGATGGTGCCATTTTTTAATGTAACTTATTTAAAAAGGTAACTAAAAAGGGTTTAAAAGGGTATTTGCTTAGTTCTTTTGCTGAAAGGGTAAGGATTGTGCTTCTCAACTCAGAAGTTAAACGAGTTTGAAACATTTACCCTCAACGTGCTTCTTAAAATGGGACAGAAATGTTTTTGCACTTTTATTTCTCTATCATTCCTATTTATATGGGACCTACAGAATGATTTACAACATAACTTAAATTGAAAAGATTGAAAATGAATTATGCTATTACATTTGCTTCTGAGCTTATGCAAAATCATCAAAGAGAAAAAGGATTCATCAGTGACCATCTTTAAAAAAGAATCTGTATCAAATGTACAGTATTAAAGGCAGTGTTTGGATTTAATTGAGTTTGTCTGCGTTATTCATTTTCTTTAGGGAGAAAAGCAAAATCCAACATTTCATTACGTTTTGCTTGTTATAGCCATAAATGCCCAAACATGAATAATGGCAAGTGAGTTTTAAAACTGGCCTGGTGGTGGCACTGTCTGACAGATTGTTTTAGGAAAGCTTCATCATCTTCACTTCTTACCTTTTCTTTCTAGTTACTAACATCAGGTGTTTCATGTACATCACATGAAATAAGGTTAAAAATGCTGATTACTAGTTTACACATGACATCATAATAGCAACATGAGAGATTACTAAATGTTTGCACTTATTAAAATTATTTCTAGATTTTTTTTTAAAGTGTGTTTTGATGTCTTATTGATATAATGCAAAATTGCATGTGATATGAACGTACCTTCCGTCAGATGTCTAATTTCCTTTTCCATGCCACTTCATCTCCACTCTGTTTTTTCCTGATACTCTGAAGCTCAATTTTATATTGAACATCTCGAAGGCAGCTGGAAGTAGAATTAGAGGAGATGCCAGAACCATTTTTCATTTGATCCATTTTTTTCTTTTTTTGTTAGTACTTGTTAGACATTAGCAAGGCCAGTTTATTTGTATAGTACCTTCCATGTACAATTCAAAGTGCTTTACATAAAAAGCAAAACTATTACAGGTGTTGTAAAAAAGAAAAAATCACATTAAAATCATAAAAGCATTAAAAGCAAAATCATATAAAAATACCATGCAGACGTCATTTATATGCACATGAAAAAAGTTTTTAACCAGGATTTTAGAGGTTTCATCTCTACTGGCAGCCTAACAGCTAAATGCTGCTTCTCCATGTCTGGGCTCTGGTCTGTACCAGACTCCAGACTAAAAAGTTTCAAACTTTTAAAAACAAAAAACAGAAAAGCACTCTTGAGAGCGCAGACCTCCACCAAGCTTATTTTTATTTTCATGTTAGGTTTGCTGAAAATGTTTCACAATGATAACAAATAGTTTGAAACGTTCCCGTATCCAGATGGTGATCCGGATGATCTCCAGAGTTAGAAATTAATCATTTGTTCTTTGTCCGATTTTGAAACTTTCCTGAAAATTTCATGACAACCGGTCCATAACCTTTCAACTTATCTTGTTCAGAGAAACATAAACTCTCCTGAAAACGTGACCTTGGCGAAGGTAAAAATAAAACCACATGTTGAATAAGGAAAAGAGCTGCGTACTGATGAATGTTTCTGATACCGTTTCAGGTACTGGATAGAATTTATGCTTTTTTTATTATAAATTTAATTAAACAAAATGCCAACAAATGTTTCATACACCAGACATCCCTACAACCCGAAACAAGCTGTAACTTAAAAAGCAAAATAATTGAGCTGTTATTTTCTATTAATGTGGGATTTGAGCTGCTCACACACTTTGCTGTATTTACTAATTTAATTTCATATCCCAAATGAGTGAGCTGCATGGACTTCATGTGAGGCTGATCTAACTAAATGTTGAGCTACATCCACAAGCAGAATTTAATGGGGTGTTGTCTTGTTTTACAAAGTAAGATATTTACCGTGAAAGGCATCTTTTGAGCACCATACTTTGCTCTAAAACTTATATTTGGAATAAGTGATGTCTACAGATATAGAAGTTCCCCAAATATGCAGATTGACAGCTTGTGAACTTCCTGATTATGCCAACCATAAAAAAAAACCTTATATGAGAAGCTCAACATAAACTAATATTGACATTTTGAAAAAAACAAATCTGATGTGATGTTTTTTATGTGTATACAAATTAACTTCTCAAAAATGTGTTAAAGAAGATCTTATACTCATTCAAGCATCTTGGCTGCTGAATGTCAAAGGTTTGATTGTTTACAGTCTTTGGGTTGATGACTCCAGTTCCAGTCAAATGAAAAACATGTATTTTATATTTGAAAAGCTTCACTGTCATGTGATCACCATGAAATAAACAGTAATTTGACTTGCAAACATAATCCATGATCCATAAACTTGTGTTTGTGGTGTCCCGGTGCTGCGAATGCATCTCGAGTGAAGATGGAGCAGCATGTTCATTCACATAAAGATTTAATCCACATTATATTTGTGTGAACCGACACTTATTTTATCCTACTAGCATTTTTCCCTTGAAATTACAAGCTCTAAAAAAAGGCACAAGCATAGTGCAGCTTGCTATTTTTAGAAATAGGAAGGAACAAGATGGTTACAGAGGAGCTGAAGTGTATGCATAGACTCTATAAATACAAGCACAACACGAGAGGGAAAATTTGCAGCTCCAGATTTTTCCCGCCTTGCCTCTTCAGAACCGCTGTGGACAAACCTGCTGCTGCATTACTAATGGACCTTATTCACTGTTATGTCCTCTGTCTATTCCTGTGTCGTCAAACCCCTTTTTCTCTTCTATTTTGGAATGTTTCTCAATAAATAATTGACTAAAGAGATATTTTAGACCAACCCTGTCTTGGGTGCAATATATAAATAGCTTGTGTGCAGCAATGCGTGCATAGATTTGTCAGGGGTGTTCGACCTGGGAGTAGGAGCTCTGTTATGTAATAGGCATGTGAGTTGGCACACCACAGAAACACTGCATTGAATGGGTGTGTGTGATGCTCTGTTCCCCATTGAGTGTTTTCATAGCGATAGTATACTCCCTGGGAGTCCTTTGTTAAGTCTGCTGCAGCTGAGGCAGCTAATTTTATCATTGCATTAGCAAAAACAAGCTTATATGCATCTTTCATACATTTAGATGGGGTGTACTTTAATATTTTGCATTAAAAAATAGCTTATTTATGCTCAATTTTGTACAAAAATAAGCAGTTTGTCTTTACCCTTTCTGCATGAGCTTAAATGCTCTTTTGCCATTTAATGTACACAACAAATATCATTTTTATGGTTTTATGTTCTCCATTTTCATGCTAGTGGTCCATGGGTTTTATTTATTCATATAATTAACATCAAGGCATTATAGGTTCATGGATGCTTTTGCTTAAAGGAATGTTTAAACAAGTGGCTTAAACATTTCCAAGTGCATATTTGTTCCCATACTAACTTTTGATGCCAATTGCCAAGTTGAAATTTACTCTGTCTGTGGACTCAGTATATTTAGCTCAGCATCGCTTAATATAGAAACGGTGAATGGATGCTGCAGCAAGATATTACATAATAACAGTGCGTTTCTTCCATGGACATGAAAGGAGATGACTTTTAAAAGGCCTGGAGCTGAAGTGGATTAAGATTTCAAAGCACAAGGGAAGAATGGCAGTTTGTTTCAGTATTTATCCCGAGCGTTTGCATGTGTTGTCTTATTACCTGACTCGATTTTCTGCTGTGCAAAATCCGAGAGCACTTCATCATAGCTAGTGATTATTCTCGTAGAGGATAAAAATAGCTGCTTATTGATTTGACAAATACAATGTACAACCCAGAGACTTGAAATCCAGGTGTGTTATTCAAAATATATATTTTAATCAATAAAAATGTATTAAGGAAGCGGTAAGTAAGCAAAAACTTAAGTTTGGAGGAGTTTAGTGTAAAAGAACTGCTGTCTTTAATTGCCCCCACACCCACACACACACACACACACACACACACACACTGTATATTAAAATAGACCATGTTTTTCTTTGCAGCTATTCTTTTCTCTTGTTGGTTTTTCATTCATATCCATGACCAAAAAGGGAAACCAGAACTAAACCTGAATAAAACAGCAATCTTATAGTATTATTCATTTGATGCAACAAACATATTCTGAGACAAGCAAAAGACACAGCCCTGCATGACAAACCTGCATAGTTCACACTTGTTTTGGCTCTCACATATAAGTCATTTAACATGTCTAGTGACCTTAAACCATTTCCCTGTTTGTACAACCCTGTATTAAAACAGTTATTGCTACCAAAGAAGTTCCAAATTTTATGAAAATGATCAAAATATATACAGTATTGTATCTACTTTATGTCTCCATCATCTTTGTTCCAGCTTCTTTCAATGACATTTCTTTTCCCACTGAGCCATGAAGTCCATTTCATATAGTTTTTCTCTACCATCCATACACAAACTTGTTTATTATGTTTATTCTTATTGCCATGTTATTAGTGAAAAATGTCTAAATTGGATGCTTACTGATGTTTTTTGTGCCATCTCGAAAAAACAAGAAACACTCCAAGACTTTTCTTCCTGTAACATTTATTGGTTGTGTATATCATATGACCATTAAAAATAAAAACACATGACATGAAATTAAATGTGTTTGGATTACGTGAAAGTCCACCTTAACTTTTAAAAACAGTAAAAAAATCATTCATTTCAACATGGACAACATAATTCCAGGTAAATCACATCATTAAAAATGCAGTTGGCATCATTACTCAACTCCCCCATGTTGGTAATTTGGCAAACGTGACTGGTGTATAAAACACAACAAATGCTTTTTTTCCTCTTTTTTTTAATAGATGAAAAAAATTAACTGACAGTGCCTCCAATACTACTCCACATAATGGTGCTGAACCCTTTCGAACACCTTCACAACAATGTGGGCAAGTGAGTACAAGGTTAGTTTGATCAAATGCATGGACACAGTAATGAAATCAAATATTTTCTCAATGAAGGAAGGGTTTCAAGCTAGCTGGAGATGTATTATGATTGAGTTAAATCCGTAAACAGCTTATAAGATCCTTTGTCACAAATTGTGACCTGAGAGTGGCCACCATGGCCAAAGTTTAAGAGCTGAAAGATATTTCCAGATTTTTTTAGGAACGTCTTAAGCTGGAAAAAAGATTGAAGGACATGTGTGACATCAGCATCAGAATTAAAGTGGATTTCACAGCTTGTTGATTCCTTCCTGTATTTTCGAGACCAAACATAATGTTTTTTTACTCATCCTATAAGAACTTGAATAAACTGAAGGACCTCCTCTGCAACTGGCTCCCTCAGCCAAAGACCACAAGCAGTATGTGTCGGCAACAAAACCTCTAGAAGCATCACACTATGTGTACTCAATTCCCTGCTCTTTGCTTTGCTGATACACAACTGAAAAACAACCCACAGAACAATTTACCTCATGAAGTTTGCGGATGATGCAACTCTGGTAGGTCTTATCTGCATTCGACACCACTGATCACAACATTTTGCTACAGAGGCTGGAACATGTTATTAGTGTTAAAGGGATCACACTAATCCTGTATAAGTCATATTTGATAGATTTCAGTTTTTTAATGTAGGGGGAGTTCCTCAGGGTTCTGTACTTAGACCAATACATTTTACATTATACTTCCTGTAGGTAATATCATCAGACAATGTGGTATAAACTTTCATTGCTATGCGGATGATACTCAGATTTACGTATCCATGAAGCCCGATTAAACCAATCAGTCCATTAAATTACAACGTCTTAAAGACATAAAGACTTGGATGACTCTGAATTTTTTCCTTTTAAATTCAGACAAAACTGAGGTCGTTGTATTTGGACCTGAAAATCTCAGAACAAAATTGTCTAGGTGTGTAATTAATCTGGATGGCATTAATCTGGCTTCCAGTACTACAGTGAGGAACCTTGGAGTTATTCTTGATCAGGATTTGTCCTTTAGCTCACATTTAAAACAAGTTTCTAGAACCGCTTTCTTCCACTTGCGTAATATTGTAAAAATTAGGGACATACTGTCTCAGAGTGATGCAGAGAAGTTAAGTCAAGATTCGATGCAATCTTTTGGTTTCCCTTAGCTAGGGAATTGGCTTTGAAGCGCCCTAAGATGACATTGTCTCAAAGTGGTGCTATACAAATAAAGTTAAATTGAATTGAGGCTGAATTGAATCTCAACATCAAGAGCATCAAGACTCACTACAGGAAAGAGATTGATTTTCTGACCATGTGGTGTAAAGACCACAATCCTCCTGCTGAATATCAGTAAGACCAAGTGGATCATTGTCAACTTATGATCAACTGTCCCCACAAACCCACACACACACACACACACAAACACACACACACACACACACAAACACACACACACATACTTATAC
>JBAMHV010000001.1:4412954-4425018 GCA_037177535.1 Pseudomugil gertrudae | reverse complement strand
ATATAATGTACTGAATACTGCAATAATTAATCCTTTTTCAGTGATGCAACAGTTTATTTTTTCTCTTTCACCTCACATGTGAATTGTAAAAACACAGAGAAGGTTCTAACAGTTATGGTCAGCCACTGGTTTATTCCGGTTCAAAATGGTCCTCTAATTTAGACTTCATTCAGATTTCTTTGCCAGATTAAAGCTAACAGTTTAGGATCCTGTTTACAATTGCTGCATTTCTATTTTTAGATGCATTGCGCTTATGTAACACTCACACTAACATTATGGACCACTGCTGTCTGCTCCACTTGACTGGCTGTGTACGGCTTATGTATGTGTGTGTCTTTACCATAAAGGGAGACTGAGCTGTATAGTTTTTCCATGATTTTCCAAGATTTTTTACATCTACAAATATCATTTAAAAATGTTGACTGGAAGCAAATAAATCATATAAGGAGTTCAATTTAGTGATGTTGTTTTAAGGGGATCTGAACCTCCGTGCAAGATTTCAATTAACTCCAAACAATTTGTTAGAATGGAAAATTGTTTTTATGGTTGTTTTTGTATGTATTACGCTTTATGATTCCTAAAGCGAAACATTACAGTACTTTGCAGAAAGATCTTTACAACTCATGCAGCATTTTCTGTAAAATCCATAATGAAAAAAAGGAATATCATCCTAAAGGTGAGATAAAATTTACTTGGTTGATTTTAATTCTAAATCCACTAAAACACACATGAATCAAAAGCTCTGTTTCTGGTTTAAATACAAACCATACAGCAATCATGTTACGCTGAAAAATGTGGAGAATCAGTGAAGTTATTTAATATAAAAAAAAAAATTAGAAAAAAATATGTCCAGTTTTACCCTGAGAACAGAGAAAACAAGGTGGGAACAACCATCATATGTTTGCAAACAATTTACAGTGTCACATTTGTTCAATGAAACAAGGAAGAAATATCAAATACAGTGAGAATTCCCAAACATATTACCTAGAATCTTAATGGATTTTGTTTCCACCGCAGTTGCTGGAACAGGTTTACAGATATTATGTAATAAAGAAAATATGACTGTAGAAATGTAAACGTTCTTGTCCTGTTACTGTTAGTTACTAAACACACATCACATATTAAACACATATTTGGAATATTTCTGGTGTTGAAACCAAATTATTTTAATGAAAGGATATGGGAGTTTACAAACCTACATAAACTGTGGGATGAGAGGACAAAATTATAGAATTTTATAACCAAAGAACTAAAATTGAATTGATATCCTATTAAACATTTTGTACACAATCTTTTGCTTAAATTTATGGAGGTTAATAAATCTGCTCACCTGTGTAAAATCTTAACGGTAAGCGGAGTAAAATCTATATATTTGTTATGCTTTTATTTATTAAGCTGCAGCACATTATAACACATGCCTGGGTTAATATTGGATAGCAGACAATGAAACAATGACAGAACAATATATTGTTATTATACTCATCACACCACGTGTTATGTGGTGGGTAGGAAGAGTGTGTTAATACGGTTTCCTGCTTCTTCACAGGGTAATATAAAGTCTATCTGACAGATTAACAATAAATGGAATAATGTTCAGTTCCGTTCATTTCCTAAAAATTTATTTTCCGTTTCTAGGATAGTATTTATGTCATTATTTAACCCTTTCTGTTTGCCTTGCTCCCAACAGTCCCAACAGTCATGATGTTAAACAATTAGACGCATTAATAATCACAAATAAAGTTGCTTTATTTTATTTTTAAATGACAGTGCCAAGAGTTGCGTTTTGAACACAAAGTAACTCCATTTAGCCTCGGGTAAACTTGTTTTGGTATTTGATGTAAAGGATATAGGGAACACTTACTTATACCTAGATAAGATTTGGCTTTGGTTTGTTGCAAGGTAAGTGACTTATAAATTAGAAAACATTAAATATTTGGATGAGAAAGTGTATAGATAAAGAATGTTTCACTCTTAAAACATCTAAAACTCCATAATATTCTGTGTTTTATCCTTTCATTAATAGGTAAATAAATATATATTATTTATATAAACATAATCAATAGTTACTTAGAGTAAGTCAATTCGATGTTAAAATAATAATTAAAAATAAGGTAAAGCTATTATTACTGGGGTCATACATTATAGAAGGGGTTGGTTAATACAATTATAAGCTTCCTCCTCTATCAAGGCTTATAATGGATGGGCTGCGGACTATATGGGTATTCTTCTTTTTATTTATTAGCATGCTGACGCATCTTATCTGCTTTTTTAAAAAAAATAAATGTTAGAAATCCTACATTTAAATCGATAAAATATTTTGTAATCAGGACAAAGCTGTTGCTCAACGGTAGGTGGCGATGTAGGTGTCAGACCTACGGAGTAGACAGAAACGAAGAAGAAAATCAGCCTATCACCTTTAACCAAGCTCGAATGCGGAAGTGTCTGACACTAAAGTCAGAGCATTGCTTGACGCATGCATTTGCACCATCAGCAGCTGTTAATCTAACCATTATAAGTTAATGTTTTAGTGTAACATATCATATACTGTGGTATAGTCATGTCTTCCAGTGGGGAAGCTGTTCTGCGGGTCGTGGAGACTCCGCTGTTCTGGCTCGGCGCACTGACCGCGGCCTGGCTGTCCGTGTGCTCCGTTTACCGGCTGCTATCCGGGATAAGGGTGTGGGTGCTTGGCAATGGGAAACTCGTGTCCCCTAACAAACTGGGAAAGTGGGCAGGTGAGAAAATGACAAACAACACTTCAAAGAATGATCTTTAATTGTGAAAATGATTGAAAGAACCACTGTCATTACAGAGACGAAGCAAGAGAAGGTAGCAAAGACGAACCACACACTTTAAAAAGTAATCAACGCGTTTAGTGTTTAATCCACTTAATTGCGTTTGAGGTTCTAGCCAGGTATCAGATTCAAATGAACAATGCCCTGTCCAGATCTGGTTAAGCCTTTTGATTTAAATAAATTGTGCTGGACCTGGAAAACCTGCAGGTTCTGGCCTCTTTGAGGACCCACATGTTTCAGGAGTGACCAACCCTGTAAGAGAAAGAAGAAAAAAAGTTGCCGGTTGGATTTTTTTTTATGGTCAAGCTTGTTTCTATCATTTGAAAAAACAAACAAACAAAACCTACTAAATTTTAGGGTAGCAAATAAAGTTGACTTAAAACCAAACTATTTACTAGCTAGTTAGTTTGTCACCGTTTGGACTTTTTTGCATTAGCATTGATTAGTTTTAGTTTGGCTATGTTTTTAAACTATTAAATAACATTTTAGGATTTTTTGTGTAGATTGTTTTATTTAAAACATTTACTTTTAACATTAAACCATTTTAATCATAATGTTTTGCTTTGTGGCTTTTACAAGCTTTGGTTTAGGTTTACTTTTAGCTCAGTACATATCGATATGAAAACATTGCATTGTTTGGTTCTTTGGTACTGCCTGTAATAGTTAAAACTTAAATTAAGTAAACAAACTGATGTATCTTTTTTCCCCCAATTCAACCATGATTAACAAAGAAATAAAACCAGATTTAAATACATTTTTTAAATAGTGTCCTATCCTATGACAACATGCCGGTCAGCAAAGGGAACAATATCTGTGAGGCAACTGTAAAACATTTGGCCGGCAAAACTAAAAAACTAAAGCATGAAAAGTTTAGTAGTCATAATCAAACTATGCGTTTCAATTTCTTCCATTCTCCTCTTTAATGAGGGGTAAATAAAATAATTCTAAACATGAACATTATTTTGCTCTTCTTTTATTTTTTTTTAGACTCTGGAGATATCAGTCCAGGAACTGGCCTTGCCAGTGAAATCACAGCATTTGTGGAGTCTGTAGGAAGACAAAGCAGTCTATTCAGGCAGAGGACACAATATCTGCAGATGTGTGAGGGTTTTAAAGTTTGTGAGGAAGCTCTGTACCACATGATAGTGTGTGTAGGGTGAGCATTCTGGAGATGTATACAGAGCTAACAGCAGTGTTTTGCTGAAATGTATTGTCACAAAGAGGAAAAGAAGACCACTAACTGTTAACTGTACATATCTGCAACAATCTGGAAAGATTGCATCAGGCTGCCACGTGTAAACGACATGACTGCACACACACTTTCTTAGATGAGGGAGGAATTCATTAGCCTTTTGTCGTTGGTTGTAAACTGCAGTAAAGCTTGTGACTGGATTATGGTTCGAGGAGATTATCAAATCAGATTGAATGCTGTCCATCTGTCCACCCTGTTCACCTACTGAACATTGACACTACTAGATATTGCTTCATATTTGCAAGTCAGGAGCTCAAAGTTCATATTTACACAAAGAGTTTTGGACTGCATGTACTAAAGCCGTTATAAGAAAATTGTTAGATAGTAGATGGATAGATAGAAAATAGAGACAAACTGTTAATGTTACACTGTGATTGGTGAAAATCTCAAATTCATTGTGATTATGAATGAATGAAAAATACTTCATTGTTTTTTTAAAATACAAAAATAAATAATGTGTTGTACTGTGGAACCAGTCTGCTCCAGGCAGTAATGGGTAAAAGTTGGAGGGAAGTTATAAGACATGTAACATAAACAATGAGCATCCTCCTTCACCCTGTGCCATCATAGTTGCATCTGTCTGACAGAGAAAAGCCAAATGTTTTGGCTTTGAGAGCTGAAGTTACTTTGAATTTTTTTTTTCCCTCAGTAGCTAAAAATGGAAACGCATCACAAGAGAGTGGAGGTGTTATTTTTGCATCCCAGATGCAAAATGCTTCCGAATATGCAGTGAGGCAAAATCAGCCCATTAGCCTCAGCTGCTGCTTTCATTCACAAACAGCCTCAGTGAAGTGGACTGGATTGAGAGGACAGCCTGGTTATACAACAGCAGCAGAGTCATTCATAAATGAGGCTCACATGAGAAGTATCCTTGGATTCTAGTTCAGTGGTGCCCATGTTTCACGGCTGTATGCACGAGGAGAGGGAGAATGTCTCGGAGTATGATAAGGAGGAGAGACTTCATAGAGATTCAGTGCAGTACTCTGATAAAATGTGGTTTCTAAACAAAGGCGCAGCCATTAATGTCATTAAATGATATTTAATTATTTATCCAATAAATGCATAACATATCTGAAATTAAATCGCAGAGAAAAGTGTGATCTTTAGTTATTTCTCTGCTGTGCAATAATAATGTTGTCTCAGAAGCCTGGCCATCAATGAAAAAATAAGAATAATGACTCAAGGTCGATATACGATTAGAATACAAAGAAGTATCTGTCTGTGAAAAGGGAAGTTGGGGCATTTTGACATGGAAACAGCTGTGCCACACTAGGGTGCTGCAAAAATTGAGTGTAATTTTTACATTTTGAAGTGTAAAAAGCTCCATTGGATTAGAATTTATCAACATGGCATAAAAAATGTACATAAAGATATATTTTAGGAATAAAAGCAGAAATCTTAGAGGTCAGCTGATAAGAGACACTGGCCACTGAGGCAAAAACACTGATATAGCTATATTTCCTTATTGAGGTTTTAATATATTGTTTTAGAACATTAGATGTAAACAACATACTTGCCCTTGTGATATTGGTATTAATGTGTCTGAACTGTTCCTTTAGTTTCAAGGTGACCAGACTATCATGCATTAGAGCAGGATGACTTCTTCTAACAGTGTTGGTTGTTTTGGGCCTTTTCCATCTGTCACCTGGGAGATTTATCAAAGCAGCATTTTGTTTGTTTTCAGTGGAGTGTGAGCACAATGCAGCCACAGGTTTTTGTCTTTGGCTGAGTTGTTGAAAAGACTCATCTCTGTTATAGTAGTATTTCTGCCGGTTTGTTTGGCTCTCATCCTGCTGATCAGCACTGTGTTGCAGCTTGCAGGAATGCTGCTCTCTGGGTGTTCATTTTTTTGTAGTAAACTATTAAATTTCAAGGTTATTGTGGTGGTGTAACTAAAAGGGAGGAAGTGCAGCACCCAGACAGTCTGTGGCATGTTCGCCCTTTGCATTAAAAACTGTCTGGTTGCTTTGTTTGTTTGTTTTGGGCCTTTTGATGAGCTATAGGATGCAAATCAAATATGCAAACTCCAATCTCCCTACAAACTTTAAATCCTTGAAGTGGACTGCAACACAGATTGTAGGTTCAGTGCAGGGCATTGTGGGTAAACACAAAACCTGTGAATGTTTTGAATGATGGGCTGGGAGAAATGGCTCAGGGGCTGATGTGGTAAAAGCTTTATTAGAAATGTAAATATAACGGTAGGATTTTAATGAGCTGAACTACTGAGTGATGTTCCTGAGAAAGTGTTTGTCTGTATTGTCTTTTCTTCACTGCTTAACTGGATTTACTCAACAGTTTGACTCTGGGCAGAAATAAAATATCTTAATGTCCTGTTTACCTGATCCAAGATGAGATAAAGGTCCAGTTTTTATATTTAGAAAGATAACATGCTATCTTTTATAGCGAGCACATTGGGATATCACCAATAATCCGCGCTGTCTGTACACATAGACTGTATAAGTCTGTACATCAGCTGCTTGCTTAGGCTGAGCAATGGTGCTTCAAAATACCTGAAAAGATGTATTTTTTTTACTTTTAACAAAGATCTAAGTTGATGGAAATGAAGGCCCAAGGACTGAAATGTCATGCTGATAATAAGAGTTCACGTGCACGTAGTAGCTCCATCATCAGGGCACCTATCCAGGCTGACCTAGTTTTTCAGGAGAGAACAGCAATTCCCAAAATAGACCTTGTTATGTTTGAGTGAAGGGAACATGCACTCAGCTGTAAAATCTTTTTTTTTTTTTTACTGCAAAGCAGTTCATTCTTAAAACGGTTAAAAATAACCCAGCTCATCATTCTGCCTGCAAACTCTCCCGTACCCCTCCCCACCTCCCACCCCCATTCTTTCTTGTTCTCTTTGTGCTATTTTTAGTTGCCCCCAGGATCCCCCATGTTCATGTTTGTCATTTTCTCTCCTCTTTTTCTCCTCCACTCTCTTGTGTTTGGCTCTGCTGAAGCCCTAGAGGATACTCTGCATCTTGACATCATCTGCACTCAAGAAAATCACACAAAAGGAGAGATGGGCACTGCAAGAGAGGAGATGCACAGATGAATAAAAGGCATTATCACAACAAAAAAATGTTAAAAAAGCGTTATTATCACTGCAGGGATATTTATGTTGGATCTCATGGCATGTACATATAGCATTTATTATTATAGTAGTATAAACTATATCATGCAAATAACAAGCTTCACATGTGTTGTGCTGTCTGGAACTGGTGCAGTAATTGTGTTGATGTTATGCTGCTGTGTGCACTGTTACCAGGGAGTGAAATCTGGGAAAGTTATCGTCCTGCAAAAAGTCTGCAGCGCTTTTATTCCTGCCGCCTTACATGAATTTAAACTGCTGTGTAAAACATGGGTACTACCAAGCCTGGCAATGGGGCACATGGCATTTTATGTGATATTGGATGAAGAGATACTGGAATAAATGTAAATGACATCATGTTCAAACAGCAATCCTAAATGGATAATTATGCAGCATTATTTATCATCTTGCAATGTGACCCTCTGCTGAGAAAACCTGGAGATTGCATGAAAATAATTTTTAACTTTCTATTAGTTTAATTATAACGTTTATTTTGGAGTCACATGCATACTTTTTCATTTTAAAGAAATATTCAGGGGTTAAATTGTGATTTGGGTGGTCGCATGCACAGAAATCACAAAACAGATGGTTTAATACTAACAAAAAAGAGTTTATCATCATTTTGATAATGATTGCTGTAATTACTACAATGAACCTACATTTATGAGAAATGTTTATTGCTTAAAATGAAATGATGGGATGCTAGCTTATGCCTCCAGGTAGCCCTGGTCCAATTTAATCTTTGGGTGTATTCATGAAATAATTTAAATATTTTCTCATTTGGATTTTAACCATCTGATTTTGGATACTAAAGTTACTTTGCACCTCTTTTCCAGGATATACTGTAACTATTATGTCTAAAGGCATCCTGGAAATGGATGCGAGGATGGAACCACAACCATGTGTTCTGCCTTAAAACGCACACATATATTCCCTCCTTAAATCCACTTCAGCTGCTCAAGTATATCTAAGCCACAGTAGGAAAGAAGAGGCATCGAATAATGTCAAATAAAAGTGAGAGGAAAGAAAAAGTTTTACACTAGCACCAGATGAGTGTTCATCTCTAAGCCGGGTTACACAGGGACATGGCACGATGCCCTCACTTATTCACTTTTTGTTATATTTAGCCAGAGGTTTGATGAATTGTACCTTTTTGAAGGATGGCTGTTACTAAGAATAGTCCTCCCTGATGCTGCTGTTTGTACCAGGCAGTTCCAGGGCATCGGCTTGCTCTGCTGCCACCGATGACAGAGAGGACCTCGCTCCGTCTCGCTTTGTCCTCCTCTCAGCCGCTTTCACCTCGCTCTGCAGCACATTAGCCTCCAACAACACTCATCTCCTCACCTCTTTTTTAAAGATTTTTTTAGTCTGGCCATCATTCATGCACTTGCACGGCATTTGGTAGAGGTCAGGGAAGTTCCTGTAGGTGGCAGTCTTTGTCTGCTTATCTGTGCTTCTGAGGACTGTTTAGGTTTTCTGCACTGTTGTGATTTTGCTTGATGTTTTAGCTTTTTCTTGATTTTTGTAAATAAAAACGCAGATGCATTAGCACAGTGCAGAACATTTAAAACGTAAGATTTTTACTTTTATTTTTTTCCTGCTGAAGCATGCTATTGTTGCTTTTCAAAGTAAAAGACTCTTCTTTGGCAGGACAACCTGCTAGATGTTCCCTAATTTTGGGTGGGTCACAGTGAAATCAGGTTTTAATTGACCAGGAAAGGCTCTAATATTAATTTAAGATACTGTTTGTTACCTCTCCTTGCTGTTTGAGCATGGCAGCAATCTTGTTTGTTTTACTGGGACTGAGAAGTGAATTCCCCTTACTGTAGAACCAAACGGTTCAGAGAGATCCAGTTAAATTTGCTGTAACAGATCTTATCTAGTCATTTTCTGATCTGAACATCTTCATTTCGTCTTGCTGACACTGAGGCAGTCTGAGCAACTAGTTCATTTGCTGTGCTTTTGACACAATAAGACAAAAAGGAGGACTTGACGAGGGTTGATGGGAAATTTTGTACATTTATTTAGTCAATAAAGGGTACGCTTTGTCATTTTGTTGGGGAAAAATTCAGCAACTCAGTCCCTGGTCGTGAGCTTCAACACGTCATCTGTGGGATTAATTGAAACGCTGACAATAAACCTGATTATGATCAGTGTCCTGCCTCACTGATGCTTACGTGGTTAACTTGGAGCAAATCCAACTTCCAGCTCCTGGTCGGAAAATCTTGCCAACGTGAGAAGGCTGATTCAGCATCCTGTTAGGATCATGATTTGGGCCGTCTGCCATACAGCCAAAGACGTTTTCCCACATTCAGTAGCAGTCAGTATTAATTAGAGATCTCTGTATTTGCTCTATTTCTGCTTTTATCGTGTTAAATGACACAATAATTTCTACTTGTAACGATTCCTGTTAAGCTTTATATAGTTATTTATTTCTGTCCCATCCTTTCATTTCAGTTGTGACCGGAGCGACAGACGGGATTGGTAAAGCTTATGCCGAGGAGGTGAGTCCTTTTGAAAAGTTTTACTTTAGAAAAAATACTTTTGTGTGTGTATTTTGCACATGTGCGCTCTGAAGTTTACGTTTGTAATTGTAAAGGCAGTTCATGTCCACATTTCCACAAATGAAATAGTTTGGCTTCATTCTCTGAACCTTGTTAAGCTTTGATTTAATGAAACAGTTAATAAACTCTAAGTTTAGACTTTTACAGAACTAAAACTGCGATGAGATGATCCCATTTTCATACATTTGCATGATTTTGTTCTTACAGAAGTTTTAAAGATACTTTTATATTTGTGTTGTATACATTAGCTTGGGTCGGCTTTTACTCTGTGATCTCAGCTGTATGATACGTAAAACATCCTGCCAATGGCAGACTAATCACCTCAAACTGTTTTTGTTTCACGTGCATGTGTGTATGCGCAGCTTGCTCGCAGAGGATTTTCCATCGTCCTGATAAGCCGCTCTCAGGAAAAGCTTGACGACGTATCGAAGGCAATTGGTGAGAGACATGCTCGTTTGTATTATTGTTTTAAAAATGTCAAACCTCTATAAACTACAGAACGTGTTGAGCTATTTCTCTGTTGACCTTGTGGTCATGCTAATCCCACATCTTTGAATCAAAGGAAATCAACATGGCCAGTGGTTCAAAGCCACAGGACTGATATAATTCATGTTTTAAGCTCAACAGCTGCTGAATTGTGGTTCAGCCTTAAAGATTTGTGCAGCTGTACTGCCTCATTTATCTTGAGCCGTAAGTATTCATAGTCCAAAGGGACTAATTGACAAGCCAGTAAATGATAAATCAGTGAATACGTGGTTTGCACATATGAACCTTGAGTGAGTGGAGATCTAGCAGAGCTCATTTGATTATCAGGATGTAAAGCCTCTCCTGGAGCTGGAAGTGAATCTGTACAGTCAAATAGATATTCCTCTCAGGAGAGGGATGTTCTTGCTAATGGTCATTTCAAGGTTTAATCAATAATTTATTTGCTCTTCCATTTTTATGTAACTATTATGCAGACCTGTGGTCATAAATAAACGGCTTATATAAGTAAATTGTGACTTGGAGGGTTGGCACCTGGCGAGCCCCCTGAGGCCGGTGCTCCATGATGGCCATTCGGGTCCTGTTGAGGTTTTCACATAGTTGTTTTGTCTGCTTTGTTTTCTTACTGAGGCTGTAGCTTGTTTCCTAATAAGTTTATTTACAAGTATC
Organism: Pseudomugil gertrudae; assembly: GCA_037177535.1. Classification (NCBI taxonomy): domain Eukaryota; kingdom Metazoa; phylum Chordata; class Actinopteri; order Atheriniformes; family Pseudomugilidae; genus Pseudomugil; species Pseudomugil gertrudae. The sequence goes on along the minus strand of JBAMHV010000001.1, from coordinate 4,414,164 downwards.
AGAGCTGGTTGTGTGGCATTTGATGGTGAAGTTTTCTTTCTTATTGTTTTGTCTCCTTTTTTTTTCTCTTCTGTGCACTTTTTATTTTCTGGTTTTCTGTTCAGAATCGATCTGCAATTCACCAATAACCAGTTTCAAAATAACTTCAGATACTTTAGTGTGAGAGGGAACTAAATTGTATCCACTCAGCTTCTGCTTTGGTGCATAACCATTCTGATAACTATGATGTTTGCAGGACAAGTTAAAAAATAAAAAATGTACTGGTATATGTACTAGACTTAAACATGTTTGTGTCCTCAGCCGGCAAATGTGGCGTGGAGACCAAAACCATTGCTGTGGACTTCAGTGCTGTAGATATTTACTCTAAGATTGAAGACGGGCTTGCAGGGCTGGAGATCGGAGTGTTGGGTAAGACTGCAGTATGTTGTTGCTACAAGTTTGTTTTCAAAAAAGTTCATCTATCAGCCTTTTGCTGCCCCCTTAAGACTGAAAATGGAATGACAGTTTGGATATTTTTTTTAGTTTTCTACTGCTTATTTTTTTTTCTCTGTGATTTAAAGTTTATTATACTTTTTTTTTTTTCTCATAGTAAACAATGTTGGAATGTCATATTCTTATCCTGAGTTCTTCCTCAACGTTCCCAATCTGGACACTGTAAGTTCAAAGTTTAGCTCTTTTTCTGTATATATGATGAATAAATTAGAAGGATATCCTGTTTTGAAGAATTTTACAGGATGATGCTTAATGAACGAGTGGGACAGCATGTGTAATCATGAGCACCTGACTTCGGCTGTAATGCTTTAAGCAGTCCAGGTTAGCTCAATCTAAACCCACTCCAGAGTAAATCAATATGCTGTAAGTGGACTGCTTTTTCTCTGCTTTCATTATGTGCTTGTGAAACTGTTGAATTAAAGGAAAAACCTTAAAGTGCTCGGTCCGTACTCATTAAATCACACAGGTTTGTAAGCTGTAAAGTCTGCCGTCCTCCCATGTTTTTCTTGAAATGGAAGTTTAATTAAAATGCTGTGTTATGAGTTTACATTTGATATTTAAAGCTGACTTATTGAATTACTTTAATTTGCAATGAGGCATGTAGTGGTGCGGCTGCACGGTGGCGCAGTAGGTTAGATCTGGTTTACATGTTCTCCCCGTGTTAGCGTGGGTTCTCTCCGGGTACTCCGGCTTCCTCCCACAGTCCAAAGACATGCAC
>JBAMHV010000001.1:4391728-4402175 GCA_037177535.1 Pseudomugil gertrudae | reverse complement strand
ACACTGGCTGTGTTTGTTAGGTACTAGAGCATTGTTTGCTGTAAGTACACGGAAGACCGTACACAGTTTTGAAGTAGTTACCTGTGCAACTACTAGTTCAGTCTTTGCTGCACCTGCAGGCAGAGGATCCTCTAAGATGAAAATATCTATCTGGAAGAATTTTGTCCACTTATGGCCACCATCCATTCAAATATATGTCTGGCGTTTAAATATTTTATCATTGCAGCTTTACAGCTAGATATCTGTGATACTTACACACTGTAGAGCATAGCAGAAATAAATTATTTACAGCCAAATTCAGCAACGGATCCAGTCAACCGCTGTTAGAGCTCATGCTCATATGCTCATATTTATGTTGTTGACATGTGAAAAATTATTTTTCTTTTTTTTATTGTTTCTTGCTTCAGCATAGTTGACCAGGCCCGATTTTAGCTCCTAACTCTAAGCCCATCCACCCTTCTGATTGGTTGAACAGAACTCGTATGTTTAATTGTAGATCAGAATTTCTGAGTTCCTATTCAGAAAAAATAACTGGACCATCCCCCACAGTAATATTTCTGGCTCTGGATAGCAGAAGTACCTTATCATCTTTGACCTTGAATTCAAAAAGGCTGCTTGACACAATATAAGTGGCCACAAGTACAGTGATAAACTATTTATAAGTACTTTAGTCAGTTTGTGGCTCATTAACTCATCACACATAAATGAACCTCTAGTTGCAGAACAATGAGCAAATCAAACTGATAATCTTAAATTCAGTTTTCAGAGTAACATATTCCCATTTCAGGAAGGAAGAGCATTGTTTGGTGTGGGCTTTGGGATTTGTTTATCTGCACCCTGTTTGCCATCACATAAAGCCATCCAAATAACACGTGGAACATTTCCTTTCTGAGGGAATGTAAATAACTTTCTTTCTGATGTAAAAGCTACATCCTGACACACGTCTTGTTCAAAGCATCTCTTGTATATTCACTTTTACAATATTCTTATACAACCCATTAATCAGTTAACATAACTTCCTGATGTGATTCTACCATTACTCATCATTTTCACAGTCTCATAAAATGTATTGCTTTTCCACTGTTCTGCTGCTTTTCTCCCAAACATCACCATTCGGTTCCCATGCCAACCGTTTCTGGGAGATTATTCCGGTGCACTGGTATGGAAGCTGCGGAAATGTGTCATCACTGAGGAAGTAGGAGGGGAGAGTAGCTGTGAGCGTGGAGGGATGCCCAAAGGAAGAAGCGAGTGGGTTGCAGAGATGTATATAAAGAAGGGCTCAGTGGTGCTCACTCAGACTCTTCAAAGGCGAGAGCAGTTTGGAAAAGGAATAGAGCAGGTCATCTTGTCAGTCAGAACCCCGATGGACATGTTTGACAACTCTCATTGATTATTTCATAGTGTTGCAACTTTTTCGCTTTCTTGTTTTTGCATCATCTGTCCAGGAACAGCTGAGACGGCTTCTCAGAAACCGTTTTAAATCCTGCATCATCTCCCACATCTCTGTCTGTGAGCTTTACCGTCTACAGTTCATCTTTCTCGCATTCGGGCCTCTCTTCACCATGGCGACCAGCATGGACACTCTCCCTGCCCATCTGCTACCTTTAGTGATGGAGGAGTTTCCCCAGTCTCTTGCTACAGCTTGTGTCTGCAGAGCTGGACAGCGTGAGCCCCGTCTCCGCTGTGTACAGTGTGGTATCATTGAGGAGGAGGAGGAGGACTGCTCCACTCTGGAAGAAGACCAGGCCCTGCGCTCATTCCTGCAGACAGTGGAGAGCCTGAGAAGGAGTACCAGATGAGCTCCTCCAGAGAAGCTTCTAACATGACATGCCTGACCTATTTGGCTTCCCTGCAACCAGTTTGGAAACCAGCAGACATCTAAGAGTGGACTCTTGAGGGTGGCGATGGTTTGGAAAAGGTGCCATCATTGCTGTGGAGCATATGTTGTGTTAAGAGACTGCACTAAGTGGAGACATTAGGAACTGTGAAAAAGTGTTTCATGGAGCTGCAATGACATTAAAATTGTTTTGTTTTGCTGTCCAATAAGAATTAAATTATGCACATGTATATATGTGATGCCTGCTGATACACAGATAATAATTTTACCATTTAACGTTTCAAACATGAATTGATTGGACTGTTTTTTTAAATATTATTATTATGGTAAATAAAAATAAACAGGCTAATGTTGACAAATATTATCTTGTATTTAAAAGTGTATTTTAGGGGAAAGCTTTTGCATGCAACAAGCCATTAGGGTGTTTTAGGCCCCTCCATGTGGTGGCACTATTGATACACTTTTTGGAGCTTAATAGCCAAAACCATTGTGCTGCCCAACACCTCGCTGGCCTTACTGCAGTTTAGCATCTTTAGCAAATTACCCTTGAAGTTCTCATTTATCTGAGGTGCATTTTAGCTTTCATGGTTTCTGTGTAACCAGACCAGCATTAATTACAAGGAAACAGTACAGGAGTACTGCAGTTATCCTCCAGCCCTCCTTGAGTATTTAAACAAGACCAAAATGTTCCCCTCTACCGGTGACAGATCTTTCTGCCGACTGTAATCGATTTATTTCTGTCAAAATAAGGATGGTGGTCTCTGCACAACTCTTGCAATACTCTCCTTCATAAAAGGCTCAACAAATAAGATGTGTGAATAAGCTACAAGCAGCTTTTTAAAGCAAGGATTTATTAGACGTCTGTGTCTCCATTTCTCAATGACTTTCAGGAAATAGTCAAAAATGTTTGCAGATGTCTGCGCCATCAATTAATTAAATTTCATTATATTCTGTGCCATCTGGAGCCTGTTTAATTTAGCTGTTATGTAAATATCTGCTTTTTTATGTGATGGAGCTTTTCTTTAAAAATTTTAAAAGCAAAATAAAAAAAATTGCACTTTAGTTCGCTTCATTTGATTTGGCAATTACTGCAGATGAGCTGTCTAAAGCGGCTGAAATGTAAAACTACTAAGAAGCAATATGATGAAACCTCTTTGCAAATCTAATTAAATAGTTTGATATCAAAAATTTTCTGTGCAATAGTTTGACTCTTTATTTACACATACTGTGTATCCCTGTTGCCTTAGTGAGGACAAGTTATCAGTAAGTAAGAAAAGAGAGGTCACATTTGCTCATTCGGAGGCAACTGTAGAGTTGCTGACCTGTGTGTAGCTGTGCCTGTGGGAGCAAGAAACCCACATACACAGGTAGGAGAAACTCTTTCAAATTCAGGACAGTCTTGTGAGGTAGCACAACAAATATTAAGCCCATTGAAGCATTTCTGAAATATTTTTGTTCAGTGTCCCGAGACGCCCTGCTACACTAAATCTGCGCTTGCTAGTCAAAAAAGGACATTGCACACAGCTCAGCTGGAAATACACTAATCTATGCTGCAACCTGCAGGGGTTCTTAAACTTTCTGTCCAAGTGGTATCTCAGAGATAAGAACACTTCAAGATAAGAGTTAAAATGCACTTTTTGATGTTGGATTTTTCCTTCACTTTAAAGCTATGTGAAATAACTGAAACACAATAAAGCTGATTCTGTATGTATTTGTGGAATGAATGTGTGTCTCTTTGTGTTGGCCCTTCACTGGACTGGTGTCCTGTCCAGGATGTGCGCTGGCTCTCGCCTTCTACCTATAATTAGCTGCTAATCCTCATAACCCTTAACTGCAATATAGAAAGTGAATGAATATGTCCAGAGATTATTACAAGAATAAAAACACACGGTCCAATTCGAAAGATTGATTAAATGCATGAATGACCAAACAATAGAAAAAAAAAGGCTGAATGGTAGTTATCATGCAGACATATTCCTCTTTTACAGGTCGTTTTCTTTTACTCCAATGCATTTGGCAATGATCTAGTTAGCAGGAATCTACTAAGCTTTGCCACTATACACTGAAAGAGATCTTTTTTAGCTTAAGGTAAAGGTGTGTGATGGGAAAGGCAGCTTTAGTAAGATGGTAAATGGGATATTAGCTAATATTATCCCCCTGCAGCTAAAGCTGACATCCAAACATAAATGTACCTTAGTTTTATATATTGCTATGTCTGAGTCATGTTTGTTTATTGTGTCTCCAGCGAGTTAAGTTTTCTTCTGGAGCTTGTGTTGTATGTGAGCACGAGTTTCAGTGATTTCTTACTTTTATATTTGCTAGTGTTCCTATTGGCCTGTTGTGGAAACACAATGAACCTGCCAGCAGTTTTTTGTAACAGTATCTCTTACATGAGCTGCCTGGTGAAACTACTTCAGGAGGACCGTTTCTTTACCATGTACCATGGTTTTATTTGGCTCCACCATCTTTCAATAATCTTCCTCATTGCTCCTCTTCTGGACTGTTTGTGATACCAGTATGCCAAACACCACACACACATGTATTTCCTATTTCCAACTCTAAAGATAATGTCAAATTTATTCTCCCTTTCCTAATGTTTATTATGTACAACTTTATGCAATTTGTACTCTCATCTGGCTTACTTTGTTCATTCAGCTCACTCAAATTTGCTCAGGTTAGGGATGAAGAATATGATGTGCTGCAAGCATATAATGAATGCTGAGCACATTCTTTAACTTTTTAAGATGTTTAAAAAAACCAAACTATTGATAATACAATGGGTGAGATGTATTGCAGTCAGGTGCTACTACTCAAGCATGCAACATGGTACAACACACTTTCAAAGTCTTAGCAAGATCTTACCCTGACATGGTGTTATAAGGATACTCTTCAGCTTCACAAGAAGTCTCAAAATGATTTTTCTGAATAAATAACGGTATCTATCCAATCTTCAGAAGTGTAAAAATGTCAATATGATAGTTTGCATTTTTATGACTGTTCTTATTATTGGTAGTTTGCTTTACACATCACCGTACATGATTGATCTTATGACTACTGTTTAGCAAGCTCATTCTATCTCAGTTTTACACAATATTCTTCAAATTGGTATTATATTTGCTCCTCTCTCTTTATGGCTACTTCATTCAGCATCACACTGTGTCAGTTTCATCTCTGTCTTATGAGAGGTCATGAGCAGCTCATCATTATACAAACATGTTGTTCTGAGGAATTGAGTTTTATTTTCTTTTTTGTGTTTGAATGACTCAAAATAAACTTCTGCAGAGCTTTTGCATTTCACTTTGTTGCTGCAAATCAAGTGGATTGCTGGATTTGGATTTATTTACCTCACCTAACTAAAAATATACTCCCCTTCTGGGTTAAAGTACCCAGCAGGAGGTACGGTGGCTGATGCTACTAGCATTTTCTGCTAACTCTGCTGTAGAAACCTTGCAGCTACACATAAACCCCCATCCTCACCCCAACATTCACCTGTGGGCTTTGAGTCTTATTTTCCCTGAGGGGATTTTATTATCGTCATTCCCTTAGCTGCTGTATCAAAGTTTGGTCTTACTGCATGAAAAGCTCAGAGTCAGAGACCAAAAATCAAACCTGCATCTGCTTCTTTAGTTATGCAATAAATCTCCAACAAATTAAGTTTCCAAAGAAATCTTTAACATTTTCAATTAAAACCCATTTGGCTCTTTTCAAAATGTACACATCAAGTCTCACTTTTAGTTTAATTTGACTGAAAACGGCTCCCATTACTGCTCATTGACAAGTACATCTGTTCAAATACCAGTGCTGGATAGATTTTATGCCAATTTCTTGTTCCATTGCTTGTTGCTTTGTGAAAATGTAGAGGTTCAAATGATAACAAACCACAGGACACTGGAGGCGTCTGTGTCATGTACACCAGTTATTATTCCACCACAGTCTGCTGCTGAGCACATGTACCTACATGATTGGAGTTAACTTTCCATTTCACCAGCAAATCGCTAGCATGTTGTTGGGTTCACTTCATTCAGCAACGGCATGCTATTAAGGGGTTATTTGTATAATTTACCACTTCTAATTCAAGGCTCAGCCATATTGGCAGGAACATTCAAGACTAAATTGAGTGTGAAGATTGAGAGGAATTAATGTCGGCTGGACTGTGAGCTGAGTGCATGCCTTCAGCGGGCTCTCGGCCACCACAAGGACAAGAGTTTGAGCAGGATTTGTACGTTAAAGGTTGACTTAGCAAAGTCAATAATTGAGCTACTCTGTGGGACTTGGCCTGCCCCAAAGCAATCATCAATTCTTTCTGTTATATGAGAGGAGAGAGGTCAGCTGTCTTATCAGACTGTACGGTTCAAAGCAAAACATATTTAAAGAAATATTTACTATTGGGGATTTTCTTGCTTTATGTTCCCAATTTTAACAAACCAATGTGATGTTAGTGAGACACTTCATATAATCATGAGGTATTGATTACCTGTTTACTGATTGTAGTACCATTTCTAAAGGAAAAGGACTGATACATTCATGGAGAAATGACACTATATTAATTTGATTTATGTGAGAAAATAGGAGCATAAATTGTAAACATTCCAATAACCTCTAAAAAGAGCCAACTCAGAAGGTTTTTTATAGATTTAATGAGACAATGCAGTTCTAATTTAGCATAATAATCTTTAAAACATGTAGGATTTGTTTATTGATTGTTGTTCTCATTTGAAGTCTTACTTCTAAACAACCTGTCTCACTCTAATTCTGCCTGCTTCCTGTCTGAGATGACCAGTTTTATCTTACAATGAAACTTTTCAGATTAAGCTGTAAAAACTATAAATCCAAAGGTGAAGCAATTTTTGAGGTACAGATGTCAGTCAGCCTGCCATGTCCCGCTTCAATAAGTAATCTAGGGTAACACACACAAACACAAATCCCTTTTGTACACTGTGATTTACCTTTTTAAAAGAATTCAAAATCAAAGACATACAACAATGCACATTCACTCCTATGGGCAGTTTAGAGTCTCCAATCAGCCTATCCCCAAGGTGCATGTCTTTGGACTGTGGAAAGAAGCCGGAGGAACCGGAGAGAACCCACGCTAACAGGGAGAGAACCCACGCTAACACGGAGAGAACATGCAAACTCCACACAGAAAGGTCACTGGTTGGACCTCCCCTCAGCTGAGGCTCAAACCAGCAACCTTCTTGCTGTGAGGCTACATGTTCTAACTAACTGCGACACTGTGAAGCTCCAAAGTTGCACTTGTATATGTTTAAGCAGGAAAACTGCTTTAATTTGCAGTACTGCAGATTTTGATGACAGAGTTAGTCTATCTGTGGTTAAAACAAAAATACATCCTGTAATAATATTAAAATATTTGAAACATTTCAGGCATTTTCTTTGCTTTGTTTCAGTTCTACCGCGCAGTGAGTTGTGGTCGTTAGGATATATTTTTTTAAAGTCCATCTTTTTCTTTCATTTTTTCATTCATTCTTTATTTAGTCAAATGAAACTTATGTGCACAGCAGCGCACACTGACACATATATTTGTCTTTGTTGTGGAAGTTTGACATTATGAATCAGAGCACACAATTTGCAATACCTGTAATATAAAAGATAAACAGTAGCAAAACATTTAGCAGAATGTCTGGAGCAACAATGGTAATCTGACTCAAAGCAGATCAAATTAAAGCTAGAGAGAACACACAACCACAGCTAACAGAAGTCTTTGCTATCTTGCACTGGCATTAGCAAAGCTAAAGGTAAAGCTAAGAAAAGAACAGTGTGAAATGATTGGTGCTGCAGGAACAGCAGTGTTAGATAAATATATTTTAGAAAACCGAGGCACAAAAGTTTGAGATGGACATAGTATTTCCTGTCCTGTCCAGCATCATGGCAACCAAAATGATGGTCTGGCAGCTGTATGGTGCGGAAAAAACCCCCAAAACAAACAACATTTGTTTAACCTGTTAGATTGCAAAAGACATAAACAGAGGATCAGTTTTTTTATTTGTCTCCCTTTTATCTGTGTTATTACATCACATTGCTTTGGCTGATATTGTACAGCACATTGTCCAACTACAGTTATTTAAAATGCTCTATACATAATGTTGAGATGAGTTGAGAGATGTCTCTGTAGCTTTACACACGATGTATTTATAGTGCCATTTGTTATGAACATATACCCGTTTTTTTTGTTCTTTTTTAAATATATCATTATATTTGCACTCTGTTTGTCAGAAGCAGTAGTGCTTTAAAAGGATTCTGGTAAAAAATACAGATATTTTACTTGTGGTGGGTAACTGAAGCTTATGGTCGAGATTAAATATAAAATATTTTTAATAATTATATTTAACTTCACTATTATGCCACATTTTTACCTTCATGCAATAATATTTGAACACACTGTAAATATAATACAAAAATATAAAACTTTATTGTAAATTTTCAAACTGGAAGCAGAATGAACACTGCCTGACTTAATAAATCAGAAATGGGATGTTTGTCTGTCAGATTTACTCACTGTTTTCAAACAGAAAGCTTTTATGCATTAATCTGCAGTGTCAGAGCACAAAATACCCACAATCTGCAATATATTTTGAAACTACTTTCATTTTCTTTTGTTGTTCGCAAAAATTATTAGGAAAGGGAATCCCAAGTCGGGTCCTCGGGATCTACTGTCCTGCTCCAACACCCCTGAATCAAAAGCACAATCTCCCCCAAACCTGCACATACACATCCACGATGTGATCACTCCTCTACACAGGTGATCAAACAGACCAAGTAAAGTAGCTATTTTAGTCTAAGCCACACAGATTAAAGCTGTTTCCACATCTTTGTGTGAAATTTCAGTTTAAAACATGATTCACACCCAGGAGGTGCTCGTATCTCTATCAGCTGCATCACATACCAACTTAAAATGCTATGCCTTTATTAATATTTACTGTCAATATAGGATGGAGCTTCATGCATCATGCGAGAGTCTGAATTGTCTTGCCTTCATATGAAGCCCACGTTTACCCTACAGACTGTCAAAGCTCTTTGTGTTTGCTTGACAGCAGTCTATTCTTTAAAGGTGGTGTGTCTTCTGTTGAGATGTGCTTCAAAGAGATTAGTATAATACTTACAAAGAATATCTATTGATAGTGGGATTGTTCAAGCACAGTAAACAAACCGTAATGCCATTCAAAATGGCACTCTTCCTTCTTTGCCAGGTTTGTCTCTGAAGAGGAAACATTTGTGATCATGGACAAAAACCACTGCTTTGTTGTTGCTCTCTCTCTCTCTCTCCCATTTGCCATTTCCAACTTCCTCTCCCTGCCTTTGTGACAAATAACCCTTTCTACTTCCCACAGTTCAGCCAGGAAACGTACCCCCCAAGCCCCCAATCCAATCAACACCGTGCAGCGCCATTGTGTCTCGCAACGCATGGTGAGCCCTAACATATATGCATCTTTTGCCTCTGTGGCGTTATGTGCTTAACCTTTATTTTCAAATCGGACTGGATGACTTGGGATTTTGAGATGGACTTTTGGCATGACTCAGTTTCCTCATATGTAGAAATGCTTAGAAAGACTATGAAAATGCACATTCAGGTTGATCTTTAATAAAATAAAAGAACCTCCAAAGCCTTAGAGATGATGGGGAGATGGAAGTGCCCACTTCACTCATGTAAGCACTGGCCTTAATAAAAAAAAGAGTTCTCCTGGTTATGATCTGACTTTCTTTTTCCTTTGAAGAATTCATTCCATTCAGACATGGCATGAGACAAAGTTTATTTAATAAAGTGGACTTTTGTATTAGATTAGATGACCAATTTGAATGATGCTGCACTGGCTGAGCCATAGCCCTGTCTTTTTAGCATGAATTACAATGCAGAGATGTTGACAAAAGCCATTTTGCAAGGTCACTTGTCACAAAGAATTTAAAGAAACCTAAAGTGATTGAATGACCTTACAGAATTATAGAATAAGAAGTAGAACCAAACATTCCTCTCTGCTTGGTCTGTTAAACTACATGATTAGCTGTGTAAACAGTATATGTGTATATATATATATATATATATATATATATATATATATATCCATCCATCAATCCATCTTCTACCGCTTATCTGAGGTCGAGTCGTGGGGGCAGCATCCTAAGGAGGGAAGCCCAGACTTCCCTCTCCCCAGCCACATTCACCAGCTCATCTGGAGGGATCCCGAGGTGTTTCCAGGCCAGCCGCGAGATGTAATCGGTCCAGCATGTCCTGGGTCTACCCTGGGGCCTCCTCCCACAGGGACGTGCCCAGAACACCTCATCCTAGGAGGCATCCTAATCCCCCCCCAGGACCCTGAAGAGGGTATAGAGCTGGTCCACTGTTCCATGAAATGGGACGAAAACCACACTGCTCCTCCTCAATCTGAGGTTCGACTATTCGATGGACCCTCCTCAGCCTCCCATCCCCACTGTAAACAGTGTTGACGTAGTACTGCTTTCCACTCCTCAGTCGCCGGATCGTGGACCAGAATCTCTTCGAAGCCGTTCGAAAGTCGTTCTACATGGCCTCACCAAACTCCTCCCATGCCCGAGTTTTTGCCTTGGCGACCACCAAAGCCGCATTCCGCTTGGCCTGTC
>JBAMHV010000001.1:4286435-4327083 GCA_037177535.1 Pseudomugil gertrudae | reverse complement strand
ATAATAATAATAATAATAATAATAATAATAATAATAATAATAATAATAATAATAATTAATAATAATAATAATAATAATAATAATAATAATAATAATAAACAACTCTTAGCTTAATAAGTTTTTAAAATAACTAAAATCAGCCTAACAATGAAACAATTCTTTGCCATTCCTGTTCAGACCAATTAATTTTTTTGTTTTTATCTTAGCAAACAGTTTTTTGTTTGTTTTCACTTTAGATGTGCTGTATGTATTATTTATCATTATATATATTAAAAAATATTATCAGTATTTTGAGTAAAATACTCAGCTGTTTTAGCTTTTTTTTTTTTTTTTACTTTTCAGTTTTGCAACACCCTCAATCTTTATTAGGCTAGACATTGTGGACATTTCTATCTGGCAGCTGTTTTACTCCATGTGTGCATGCTTATGAGTAGTCCCAGAGGGCATGGGGGCATGGCAGCTTTAAAATCTGGCACAGAGGACCATCATAACTAGCTGCCATCACTGACACACACACTAAAAATGTTTCACTCGGCACCTGAAAAGAGGCAATTCTTCTCCTCTATCTTGACCTCGGTACGGTGAATGTTGCTGTGGGGGAATAAATCTACAGTCAACTTATCAGCAATAGTATTTACTCTTCACACAGATTTAAAATGATAGCCCTTGCAATAATAAAACAAACTACAGCAAAATAAAAAAAAACAATTAATTGGATTTTCTTTAGATTTTTTTTTCATTCTCTTTAGATTTTGTCAACTAGCACTCCTGGCAGCTATTTTGAAACTGAATAAGCCTGGAACAAGTGTTAGGCTGTTCGGACTACTGGCCAGCTGTCTCATGCATGGTTTAGTGTCGTGTTTATAGTGGTTGGGGTATAATCACATCTGTCGTTTTCTCTGTCTATTTGAGCCTGACACAATTTCTATGTGCTTGGTTTTTTTTTCATTGTGTGGTTTCATAGAGTTGGCTGTTGAAGCAGTAATGTCATGGAAAAAAGACTTCACATTGCATAAAAACATTTTGAAAGGAGTGTTTTGCCTTTACTTTATCCCATCTGTAAGAAAGAAGAATTATAGACAGTTGCTGCAATCCACTGAAATCTAGATCACAGAAAAAGAAAAAAAAAAAAAGATGATGCAAAGAAGACTTTGGCGTTCTCTTTGTAGAAATCATGTAAGTAGTGTAAGGTTACTTTACTGAATGGCATGCCCTGAAAGTCATAGCAAGATTAAGCCAAAAAATTTAGTTCTGTGCATTTACTAGCAGCCACGATGCATTTCCTCATTAAGCAAGTGAAATTAGCATTCTGACAAAACCACCCAGTGCAACTCTCTGAACAGAATTAAAAGAAATAATGGAATGTAGATACAAGGTTGCGTCGTCCTGATTGCACAGGAAATACAACCTGTAACACGTTCTGCAGCATCTTGTTGAAAGACAATTTCAGGGTATGGATTTGGCTGTAGTTTTGTAATAAAAAAGGTAATAGAGTGAGCAATGCTATGTTTTTCCTCTCGTTGGGTTAAGATGAAATGCTGCATGAATGAATGGTTGCCGGGATGTTGGTGAAAAGGTGGAGAGGCTCTATATAATCATGAAGAGCAGGATAATATGAGGACTGCAGGGACAATCTAGACTTATTAAAGCTGAATGCTTGCACATATGCCTCATTGATTTGTTCTTATCTTAAAGCTGCCTTGATTTATTTCACCCTTAAATGAGGGGGATGGGGGGAGGGGGTTAAAATCCCAGTGTTCATGGTAAATATACAGGCTGAGATATAAAATAAAAACAGAGCCAACTCAAAGTGTTTCTGGCATTTAGCATATCAAGCTAATTCCTGTCAGATTACAAACATTACAATTTATTTATTACTGCTATTGATCTGTAATGATGGTAAGCTTTAGAGAGGATTTAGAGAAACGTGGATGACCCAAATACTTACATAGGTAAAAAATCATACCATATTTCTACTATTTTTCTTTTGCATTTATGATATACTAGGAGACAATCCAAAAACACCTTTGTAAATAAAACAGTGTTTTGTAGAATTTATTTGCTTGGTGAACACGGAGAGGCAATCATACATCATCATTAAGATGTGGAACTGTTGAACCTCTGCCCTGAAACTCACTTCCCCTTAGGGCTAGCAGAGGTTAAGTAGAGACAGCAGTCCCAGATGGCAAAATTATTTTCTTGTACATAATCCTGTATTTAGATGGCCAGGCTCAATTTTCTCCACTCTTTGATGAAAGAAATTTAATTAAAACAAGGGCAGAAATGAGAGTAATCAAACTGCCATCTGGAATAGTGGTCAGTAAGACAATTACTGAGAACTGCAAACTACCGCCTTGGCACATTTCAATTTACCATCAGGCTGCATCATGTGATATCATTTTCAAAAAAAATGAGCAAAATCATTTTTTTGCAATCATCGTCTTGTCTAAGAAGAAAAATGCTATACAATTATCAGCCAGAAAGCCACAATGCTCCATGGACTGATTGTTTGGTACAAGCCTCAGGCTACCTGAACTTCATTCTCACATTACATTTTTCTTTGTGAAATAACTGAGATTGCTGGGATTACGTTTGAAATTTAGCAGCAGATTTAAAAGGTTTTGAAATTCTATGAAAACACTTATACGACTTTACTTTTTCTTATAAACACAACAGCCTGAAATGAACAATAAACAAACAAACTAACTAACTAACTTTAAGATATCTCACTTCCCATTAGACTTCTACGGTTGTATTAAACAATAACAACGGTTTCACAGCATTAACCCACCTAAACAAATATCAGATGTATCTGATTAGAACTAATGACAAACAGTGTCATGCTTCTGATTAACTTGTAGGTTACTACACATTGGCGCAGAGCTGAATTCCATTGCATCAGCACACATGTGTCAGTGAAAGACTCAATACATTACTATGCTTATTTACTAGTAAAAACCCATTTTGGCTGTTATACTAGACCTAGGCTTAGACCAAACTTTATTGATCCCTTTGGGATTAGATTTCCAGCGACTTATAAATAAAGACTTCCCAATACAAAGAAACAATAATACAATAAATAGAATTAGATATGAAATACAATAAAAAATAGAGAGAAACTATATGAACCTATGAAAAATGTTAAATGATTGCACTGTGCTAGTTACTAAAGTCTGGGTATAGTAGCTAATTTTTTTATGCTAAAATGTTTAAAAGTACATTTTGTCTCAATCTTTCATTACTACATACAGTAGCTGTCTTTTGCTTTCTTTTCAAACACACTCACGCCTTCAGCCACCCTCTGGCAGACTTCTGTTCTAGAATGATGGAGCGACAGACAGCTGTTTATTCTGAACTGAGCCAAGGCTAACCACTTGTCTAGCATTATGCAAACCTGTTTCACAGGTATAGCATCCACTTTTCATGAACAAGTCTGCACCAAAGTCTTTCAGGGAGATCATAAAGAGTAACTATGGACTGTGCAGACCTTTCACTTCGACAAAACTGTCACAGTGTGATGACATGAAAAAAAATCCTGAATGCCATTTACAAGATTTCTTTAAAGATATATTCTACATGGTTTTTCCTCTCTGCAATTTTCATTTTAAAAACATCCCAGCTACATATGTATACTCCTTTAATTATTGTGCAAGAGTATCACATTGTGTAAGTAAAAAGAAGGTTGCACTCCACCAATACAGGAAGGAGGGGGAGCAAGGGGCTAAAGAGACACCTTTCAAGTGATAATTCAATTCCTTTTCACATATTACCTTATGCTGCCTCCATTATGATAATTGCATGGGTTAAATAATCTGCAGGGACCTCCATGTTCAAATGCACTCTGCCAAGGCACTGTCTGGTCTCTGCAAAGGGATTAAGACAGGATGCCCTGGGTGGCAGACTGACTGAATGCGAGGGCGCTCTTAGTATTCGTGTCACTTGTCATGCCCACCAATCTGCTCCCATGACTGCACTCCTAAAAAGAGATCTGCAGGACTGGCCAGCTGTAAGTGGAAGGGCATGACTGTGGAGTTGAAACTGATTGAACTAATGAAAACATGGCATAGTGCAATGTGTTACTTAGCCAGTAGTGGCAATCTTCATAATTGGTTTCACACATACAGACACCACTGTAAAACTATTTGGTTTTGGTGAATGAAAAACTGAAAAGACATTTTGATCTCGTGGAGTATAAGGGTATATCGGTCTCATACCCTTTCACACAGAGATTATCTGGCACTGCTGCAAACAAGGCACCCCGGTTTTTCTGTTTCCCACCTTTGCTTTTAGCTGTGTATTTGTGTTGTGACTGTTAAAAAGTGAGAACATGCAGCAAGTAGCACTGGCTGCACAAACCCTATAATTTATCTCTCTACAGAAGTTAGGCATACTTTAACAGCATTTCGAGTTTGCACATGATAGAATTGAGATCTTGTTACACCAATTTTACTTGAAAGATTATTGATTGAATATTTATATAGAAGTTTAGCATCTTGGCAATTCCCTCGTTATGGTTTAATCTTCACCTTTTGGCTTTTGCAATAGTGTGTAAATAACACAGCGAGTATGGCGTCTTTCAAGTTTGTACGCTCTGGAAAATTCCAATTATGTTTTAATGACTGTAGATTTTAAATTTTAATGCCTGGGAGTAAAAATGACTTCTGCTTGCAATTTGTCATAATCTCAAAGATGTTTGCCTTTTTCTAGAAGATCACTGGACTCATGGTAATATATGGTAATGGCTCCAAAATGTCGGGGCTCATTGTTAGCAAACAGTGTTGCAGTAAAAATGACACAATAGCAATGTAGCTTCAATGGCCAGACTTGGCAGGTTGCCACTTTCTCCAAAATGCACTGTGCTTGAAGGGATTAGCTCACTGAAGTGTCCTCTGTTCAGTCACAGCTATTTGCCAATGAATTCTGTCCATTCTCGTTTGCAAATTGACTGAAAAGGGAAAGTTGCAGGCAGTTCTTTCTGGAGCCTTTGTGTTCACACTGGGAGTGACAGGATAAGGACAACAAATGACACCATATGTGGTACAGTAATTTGTTCTTTTATTGTTGCCCAGCACTGTGTTACCGTCCTTCATTGGAAATCCTCGTTTTGGATTCTGCCCTGTTTATTGTTATGTGAGAAGTCATTCTCACGTCTAATAAGTGCAATGGTGACACCATTATGTGGTTGCATATCACTATGCTGAAACACAATGAGAATGAGGAGTGGTGTTAAAATTTCCACAAGAGGAAAATCCATGAAACACAAATTACAGAACGTGTAAATTTGAATGTCTGTGGTCCATTATGGTGCATAATCATAATGGAATAAATATAGTTTTGTTGTGAAAATATATATACCAGTTAGATATTTTTTTACTGCCTACATCTAAGTAGCAATAAAAAACACTAAAACGAAAGGTTTTTGTCATTGCAGCATGAGCTGTTTTTTCCTTGTATTTTTCTAAGACATCACAAACAGAAAGTGCACAAAACCCGCAGGTTGTGTCCAGCATTATTACTCTCTCTCACTCTCATTGTGAGCAAACATGAAACTGTGATGGTTAAAAGAGATGAACACTCCAAACTTTTCCTGTCATTAAAAAAAGACAAAATAGTCTGTTTCGGAATCTGGGACAGAAATACTTCCAATAGGATTTCACATTTGCCAATCAACACTATTTTCCTGATTCAGAGTAATACTATTGAACACCTAACAAATATTGTACAACAGTAATTGTAAAACCACAACACTAAACCTTGATATCAGTATCTAATGTCACAATCCACCAGAACTTTTAGTCACTCTCAGTAGTCTACTGTAAAAGTGTTAGTTTTTAATATCGGTCCTCAAAGAGTGTAAGAAATACCAGCATGGAGTGGTAAAAATAGGGATACAAATATAGAAATTCAAATGCCAAGTACATTCGTCAGGGGCCACAATTTTTCTAGACATAGACTTGTTTTCATCTACAAATGATTCCAGTGGCCATACACAACAAAACTACTTTGTATATAATTGTATGTGTTCTTTTTTTTTCTATAGCTTTTAAGGCAATATATACTCAAACACTACTCTACCACTTATCAAACCAAGCTGGTAATGCAGTTTTATTGCTCATACGATTCTTGCTTCATGGTAAGACTTGCTGGTCCTTTTAGGGGACACCATCGAGCGAAATATGACCCCTGCCATGTATGTGAAGCCATTTGAAATAATATTAATGGCTTAGGCAATGAAAACATAAGTTTAGCAAAGTGATGAGATACAAAAACCAAAGCTTTTTTCTTTGATTCACTGACATGTTGCATCTTTGAAGAGCAATCAAATTTCAGAAGCAATACAATACAACTCCAATATACTCTGCAAAACATGCATATAAGGACTTAACATAATAAGATTTACATTGCAAAGGCATTTGTTCATAACCAGATTAAAAAAAAAAGCTGTTTTAAAGATCTTCCAGCCTTATTTGTCATATATGTCATGAACCACTTTTATTGAATGGTTTGAATTACACAGAAAGCAAACAGGAGCTGAACCTTAGTTCAGTAAAACAGAGAAGCTCCTGTAATACAACAAAATCCCTCCAGACACGATAAGGGGTTTTTTAGAAACAGTCCACTTTTAGCTTGTGTTTTATTTAAATTTTCACAAGGTTCATGATGTTCCTCAAACAAAAAGAAAATCAGAAATGTGTCAGTGTTTGGTATTTATGATTAAGGGGTTCTCCAATCAAAGCAGTTGATTCATTGTGTTTCTTTTAGCAACATGGACAGCAGCATTGCTCGCTTGTTAGATGTCCTGAGCTGCAACCGTTTTTGTTTCTTTTCAGGTAGTTTCTTATATCTTAATATAAATGCACATGTAAATGACTAGGGAAATCATGTTGCATGCTTGAAAATAAGGCGCCTACAAAATATTTTGTGTCACTGAGAATAGTTCAGCAGTAACCTCTACAACTGGGAGAAAAGTAAAGAAACACGGGAAACAGACATAAAATGCTCCTAATGTCCACCCTTCACTGACATGTGTTGCTTATGACTATAAGCATAAATATGTTAGTGAAACAGAACTTGTCCACATTTATAAAGAGGATGTTGCTGCTCTGACTCAGCAGTGGTGAATTAGTTTAGTGGTGAGACTCCTAGTTGGGCTCTGATCAGTATGCACTCAGAGGCCAGACTCCAGCGCTCATAATCGTGTTTGGAGTCTTACAAAATGCCCAAGATGAAAGCTACAAGGCAACATAGCTCCTGTATAGTTAATGGGTTTCACCAAATGAATTGGCCTCTACAGGATAGTCTAAAAAGCACTCTGCATGTAATCATCCATGCTTCCTTGAAGAGCATACTGTGTGCACCTGTGAGAATATGTTTAGGCTGTTTCCGCTTAATTACTCAACTAAATAGCGCACCGAACATCTACAATGCAGAAAGAAAAATAGCAGTATACGAGTTAGATTTGTGACTTTTGAGAAACGTTCAATACACAAATAATAGTGCATCATGATAATCATCATCATCGTCATAATAATAATAATCATAATAAGAAGAATAAAATTGCATCTGATTATCAATCTATTTAGGTGTTTCGGTTTTGTTAAATACTAACTTGTTTTTAGTATTTTGTGTAAACTTTTAATGCAGCAACAGGTATAAGTTTCTCTTGGCCAGTCTTCCACATAAGCTTGGAAGAAATTCAACCCTTTTATTCAAACTGAATAGCTTCTACTAGAATAATAACAGGCTTCCGAAACTACTTCCTTTCCCATTCTTCCTCTAATATTTCAGTGAGACTGAGTACATAGCCATTCCAAAACAGTAATTATTCTTTGATAGAAATGTGTCAGTAGGCTACATGACCCACTTTAGAGAGACGTGTGACATTGTCCATAGTAGATCAAACAATAGTTGGGCTGACTGCCATGTTTCATGGATAGAAAATGTTTCTGTACTTGAATACACTATTTTTTTCTGAATAGCCCTGCACATCATTGTTTTTCACTGTTCTCTTGACTCATGAGTTTCAACAATAGCCAATGTGGTCTTTAATTGTTATCTTGACTGTGATATTTTTACTTAAACCACAGGCATCAAAGCCACACAGAAGTGTCTGAGTCAGTAACATTTTTTGCAGACAGGTATAGTTCAACAGTCTTATTCCTTCTGATCTGTGAATTATTGCAGTAATTGTGTCTGCATGAGCACTTTTCTTACCATAACTGCAGGATCTTCTTTACTTTGTGCCCCCAAAAGTTGTGTTTCCATTAATCCTGAACAGAGCTAATACTAATAACTGGTAAATGAGAAACTGAATACTAAATGAAAAAAAACCCATCCCATTACAAACAAAATCCAGATGCAAGCACGCCTTACATTGTTTTAGACTGATGTTTTTTTCCATACAAAGAAGAACGTCTTTATATTCCTGGTTATTATTGAATGATATTTGTTGTTTTACCCTTCCCACGAAAGGGAAACATTTCTTTAATCTTAACACAAACTGTCTTAATGTGGGTTTGTAAAGTTCAAACATTTTAAAAAAGGGATTTCACTATAATGGGATTTATGCACAATGCTGCTACTTCCTGAATTAAGCCAGCTCCTTCCTTTCCTGTCTTTTATTATTGGATGAACTGATTAATCCAGGTGTGCCTGAAATCAGTTATGACGACAATGGCCAGACACACCTGGATTAATCCGTTCGTCCAGTAATGAAAGACAGGAAACAAATGAGCTGTCCTAAATTCGGGAAGCAGCTGAAAAAGCCAATTTTGGGCTTGCAATTCAACTGTTGATGTACTAGACTTACATTTTTCAATGTGGTATCGAATGTTGACGTGTTCTTAAAATAAATGCCAAATTATTGTGTATTCCACTGATTAATGTTCGCTGTGCAATTAATTCATATACCTTTACAATGATTATATATTATGATTATTATCATATTATAATCCTGATGTAGCTAACTATACACTTATGCACACATAAAATATTGTCATTACGTTCATATCTAGACCGATGATTAAGGCGAGCTAAACCTTTCTTTTGTAAACTGCTTATCTGCTTGAATAAAGTGATAACAATGTGATGTTTGTATTGATCCCTGCAGTGAAACTCTCTTTTCACTCTGCTCTTTCCAGGGAGGTCAGGGTGTTGGGTCAGCTTCACAGAAAGCACCCCTGGAGCAAGTCTGTGGAGAATCACAGACTCGCTCAAGGGCGGGACAAGAACAGCATGCTCATTATGAGTGCTTAACTGTGTGGTTACAATGAGAGGACCATCAGTAAACCTCTACAACAAGATATTTTTTAAATTAAATATGGCACAATTAACAAGCAGCTCAATCTTTATTTGAACTGAACATTATGAGCACACTGTGAAGTTGTCTCACTTCATAGAAAGTCTTTTAAACTAGTCCTCTATATAGAACAAAAAGAACAATGGGTACTTCTCACCTATTTTTCATTAAGTATATACCTGCCATGTGCCTGGTTTTCTCATATGACTACCTGCCACCCCTTGGTACTAATTAGTTTCACAAAACTGCAAAAGTAGATCCTGAACAATATTCCTTGTGGCTTATACGTAGTCATCTACATGTCAAAATTGTAGGCCACTATATTCTTTTCATAAAGCGCCTAGTCTATCCCACTGCAGCCATTCACAGCTTGGAATTAAATTCCCTTCAACCAGATTACTATAATTATCTACCTCCCGATGAAGGGTGAGCACAGGATTAAGGTCTATTTAAAAATAACCACCATCAAATATATTTGGACTCAACAAATGAAAGCCGTCGAGCCAACGCTTTCTCAAAGGAGTGATTTTGATTTTTGCCTCTCCACTCTTTCCTCCTCTCTTCTGTTCTCTCTGTTAATCTGCTTTGATTATTCAGCAGTGAATGCATGATGCTTGGTGGGAGACTGTCTTAAAGTCAGTAAGAAATCAGAGTAGGATGCTAATGCTAATGACAGTAAGCCATTTTCAAAAAGCTGCATCTTGACTATGAACAAAGCATGTCATAAAGGTCCAGATCACAAACAGAAAGAACACCACCATGAGACTTATAATTGTTCTGTTAGTGCATTATGTTGGCCTGGAGTTTATCCTATTGTTGCAGCACAAGCATCACCATGAGACAGATACTCAGAAGTAAATTTAGGATAGTTTAAAATTCTTCTTCTCACAGAACATGAAAGACAGGGTTAGGTTTTCCATTGCTAATGGTGAAGTGAATATGTGTTGCTAGTGTTGATAGCAAACAGTAGCCAGATTTTCCTGCAATTCTTTGCTTAAGTTTAAACATCTCAGCTGACATGTGGATAAGAAGAAGAAAACGCAACCTTATTGGTCCTTTTGGGATGACTTCCTCAGGGAAATTCGGTTTCCAGCAGCTTATACATAAACAAAAAAAGAATCTCCAATACGAAAGAACAAAAATGAAATACATATAATAGGTGCTGAGTCTGCAGCCTTGCTGTGACAGAGTGGATATTTGCAGTGACTGTGTCGCTTTCAGAGCATGTAAACACAGATGTGATCACATGACTGAACTCCCTCAGCAGATAGTATGGCTGCAGGCTAACAGCTAGCAGTTTAAGAACACAGCCAACACAAAACTGTCTTTACGGAGATGTGTCCTGGATTACGCCACTAATTGTTGACATACATGATGATTCCCTAACCTTTACTTTTTCCACTTGCTTTCACAGCAGTGAATCTCTGCTGCAACCCAAAGGCAAATTCACTCACTGAATATACATGTATAAAACACAAACACTATCTTCACAAGAAGAGCAGAAAGTAGAAAGAAAAAAAGGTCTAAAAATGGTCAAAATAGTCAAAAAGAGTGGAGAGGTACTGGACAGGCAGCAGTTAACTACAGCGCCAACGGTAGCAAAGGTGTTTAGTTTGCATCACTTACAAAATATGTGTTTCTCCTGGTGAATTATATGTATTTCTTCCATTTTTAGTTTGTTTTCGTTCTGTAGATTAGCATTAACAAAAAAAAGAAAGCTATATTGTTTCCTGGAGCTTCAGAATAATCCTCAATGGGCAGTTTAACAATTTGGTTTATGTTCAATTTGATAAAGAAATATGGAAAATTTTACTACTATTGCACAATTAATCTGCTTGACATGAGCATACTTTCCTTTCTACACACGAGACTGTGCTGCCTCAGAATTACAATGGATGCTACCACATGAGGCAATTCCCTTTTTTCAGTTGAGACTATATCATCCAGCTCCGACAGGTTGTTTTTGTTCACACCTTAATGTAGCTACCAGTAGTTTTAATGAGAAGAAAACTAAAGATATAAAAGTGTAAGATGGCGCCAAGAAAACATACGCTTTGGGAGCGTAGCAATGACCTTAAGTGTAGAACTTGAAGAATTTCAATTAAGGAAACAAACAAGTGTGGAATAAAAATAACTGATAATAACATGACTGGCAATTAGTAAAGGTGTCATTTTGGGGGAAAAAAATAAACAACAGATCATTTTAATTTAATTTAAAGCAGAAAATTAGCCTTGTATAGGTCATTTGAATAGGCTGTAAAATACTAACTTCAATTACTGTGTTTATGGCCTATAAGAATTAAATAATATATTCCTCTGCTAAGAAAAAAGATGATCTAAAAATTGGTGTTGATATTATATTGAGAAGACAGGTAAGGCTTACGTATAAGTGAATAATGTTCTGAAGATTCTGCAGCTTACATTAAAAATACAAAGGACCACTGGGTTTTATTGAGGTTATTATCGTAAATACAACAGCTTAAATATTTTATTAAATATGTTTCTTCAGTAGTTCAAATAACCAACTCAAGATGTCAAGAGACAAGCTGTTTGGTACTATGTTTTTGAAGTATAGGTCAAAACTTAATTGGATCATGAGCCCTAGATGGCCTCATGTGAATTTGCAGCCAAATGGAAATCCTTATTATTATTGATAAAAGACAATGTGGAAGATTAAAATAGAAGAATGGCACAATAGGATGATTGGCATTAATATTTTTTTCATCAAGTAGACAAAAAAGGTCTCATACACAAAACTCCTGAAAGACTCTACCTATAACACAAGAGAGGCCAGCATGACTTGTGAAACATACGATTTCTGAGATCATTTTGTGGTAAAAAAAAATGCTTCAGTAATTTACTTCAGTAAATTGCTATTTGCTTCAGAAAACAAAGCGGTTTACACATTTCAGTGAACTGTCCTTCTGAGTTAATGTATGTAACTATTACAAATATTAAAAAATAAATGTGCTGCTAATCACATATTGACATGGTTTTTATCCTAATTGTAATCAGCTGTTAATTGGAGTAAAAGAAAATGGTCTATGGTCTAAACAGATGCGTCTTTTCACACTTCAAATGGAAAACTTTGGTCCACAATTGTGAGTCAGAATTGCTCTGGGATATTTTTTTCATATCAAAATAAATATTTATATTTAATATCAGTTAGCCCGAGGCAAAGCTGTCCAACTAATGTGATGCTGAATATTCTTTATTCCAGATTGCTAGTTTGTGTTTTCTTTTACCCCTCAGGTCACAAATCTTACTTAGTTGACACTGGAGCTGTCACAATCACGCCATTTTACTTGATGATTAATTATCATACAGATAATTACAGTTTATACTGAGTTTGTCTTTTCATCTGATGTCACTGTTTAGATTAAGTGCAGTAGCATTTCTGATGCCACTTTTTTTAACCAATTATAACAAGGTCTTCATCTTATTAGGCGCTCTCTTTTTATTTGATTTACAATACTTTAAAATGTAAAAAGGAAAATGTAAAATTACTGTATAATTTTATTTGTTTAATCACTTGCTTTTGCAAGATATTAATTGGGGAAAAAACATTTACAAAAACAAGGGGTTCCTGTAATCCTGCAATCTCATCAATAAATCTTCATTTTATTTAATTAAAAATACAAAAACTTTCATCAAAATGCATTAAACGGAATATTATGCCAAGTACTTCCAAAATTTGGTGGGTTCATGTAGCTGAAGAGTAAGATACCTTAAAAATACTGATGGAATATACTGATCCAAATGTATTTAATCTAAATTAGTGGAAAAAATCATGCAAATGCTCACTGACATCCCAAACATCAGGTTTATGTCATTTTGTCTTATTTATTTGTTTGAATGGGACAGTGTAGGTTAATAAACACCCAAAACTGCACTAAATAGATTTAGCAAAAATGCTCATTTCCATCTGCTTAAACCTGCATAATAGTAACCATTTTCTATGTATTTTTGCACATTTTACAAAAAAAAATCATTATTCTATCAACATGCATGTCGCAGGTGATGGGGATTGTTGTTACATGTCCATATATTATAAAGTAAGGGATATTATATGCATGTGAGTTTTAGTAGGAACATGGCAGCCATGAAATCAAGATAAATTGAGAAGGTATGATTTTGTCAAAGGTTTTCATAAATACGTTTGCATCTTGTAAAATGTTGTCCCGTCTTGTTTCTTATGAATAAATCAGATGTAACACCCTCAGCAACGGTGCATTTGTAAGCTTACCTAAGAGGAATCTGAATTATTCTATATTTGATTTGATTTAAAGGATTGTTTGCATTTTCAATATATCTTTGCCCTGAAAATGTACGAAGAGCTCATAACCAATTAGAGCAATACTATTTTGGATTTTGGCTCTGATAAATTGAAGCTTAATATTCAGAACACTTGTAATATATCTCCAGCAGCAATGGAGAAAAATCTGTTTCTCTGGCTGCCAAGTGTTGAATGATTTTCTCAAGATATTCCCTGCTTCTGTTTCTGTCTGCAGTTTTGTGCTGGGCACCTAGTAAACTGTGACTCATTAACCTAAAACAGCTGCCAGCCATGTTTCCAATTCATTTTCCAGGCCAGAAAACCAACACGAGCTGAGAAAGACTGGGATTATCTGCAACTTCTCCACTCTCATCACATTTCACACACAAATTCCAGCATTTTCACAAATGGCACATGTTCATACTTGCAGTAATATATCACAGATATTTTGTGTGTCTGTCTGGATATGGTCACACTCCAGAATAACTTAGGTTAGGTTTAGAGGCACGAGCTTACATTTAAAGTTAAGTGAGATAATGGAAATGCAATCATGCAGCCCATTTTCTTCCTTATGCATGTTTTACAACTTCACATGGCCACATCTTTTCCCTTTGTTTCTGTCATAATTACCCCAAATGCTTAGTGAAGCTGATACAATGAACTGTTGTTATATCTGTTCACACAAGTGTATCCCAGAGTGCTTTAGAAACATAAAAAATAAAGACATAATAAAAAAGTAAATTAATTTCACAGCAATAAAAACAAAGCTAAGAAGTAAAATAAGAAAAAAAACACATTGAATTAAAAGTAGCATATTAAAACAAGGCAAAAACAAGTTGGAAGTAGAAGTTAAACTTTAGTGATTTATTGTTTTAGGATACTGTGATGGACTGACCTGTCCAGGGTGTACCCTGCCTCTCGCCCGTTGTGAGCTGGGATTGGCTAATGGGATTATTTTTTGTGTGTTTTTAGCATATTCAGGTAAACATACATTAAAGATATTGAGCCTAGATAGAAATGAATGCATGAACCAATTTTTTAACATCACTTTGGGATGGGGTGCTTCAGATCCTGGTAATGATTTGCAGATAAAAATCTTCCTATTATGTGAACTTAAAAGGGTTTCCAAATATCCACAAAGTTCAGGAAACCAATAACAATCAAAGTGAATATTTCATTTTAAACAGAGCATGTCGAAGAACTAGTGTCTGCATTTAAAAAA
Organism: Pseudomugil gertrudae; assembly: GCA_037177535.1. NCBI lineage: Eukaryota > Metazoa > Chordata > Actinopteri > Atheriniformes > Pseudomugilidae > Pseudomugil > Pseudomugil gertrudae. The sequence goes on along the minus strand of JBAMHV010000001.1, from coordinate 4,312,287 downwards.
AAAATTGTGATTAGGTGTATTACAGCAATGACACATATAAACAGGAAATCCGATTTACACATACAAGCATTTCAGAGTCTCCAAATGACCTAACTTTAATGCTTCAGGCTGCAGTAGTGGAATGTGTCTCAGTTCATGCTATTTTCTGTTTCAGCAAACACTAATCAAAAGGACCTCTTATTCCACTTTACTTACTTTCAGCTGAAAACTCTATAGTTGCCTTATTGCTAGACAAATGAATAAACATATATGTTCGTACACAAATAAGATGTTAAGAAAAAAATTAACCTGCATCTTAAGAAAAATAGTAAATATTTGCTTTACTTTATGTATTAGCTGTAAATAAATCCCATACTACAAAATATAATTAGCAAAGTAAACTGAATTATTCTGGAAAAATCCTGGCTGTGGAGTGAGATCTGCACATCTCAGTGAAGAGAGCGCTGAAATGATTGCTTAACCCTGCAGAAAATTACACCACATTTTTCTAGTGGGGTTATAAACGATCGTTGAAAGACATTCTCATTTCACAAGCATCAAATCCTGCTCCACAGTCAAAGCCAATGGCATTGTACATATGTGCAAAATGCCATTTTAAGTCTGTGCTGTGGTAATCGTGGATGCTAAGAGCAAGCACTCTATTTAAGCTGAGGCGTCTCTATGAAAAGTCTGCAGATAAAAAGGTGTGCACACAGATGTGGAGGGCAATTACATTGCAGGAACATTGACAGGCGTTTGTAGTTGTACTTTTTACTACAAAATCTTGGTTACATTTGAGCAGATGCACTACTTTGTGTATGTTTTAAGGGTTTTTGGAAAACTAATGCTTTTACTAATGGAAATGGAGCATAAAGGGTAACTGTTGTATTATTTTGAGAATCAGGTGGTGGGTCTGATGAAACAGCAGCATTTAGCCAAAAAAATAATTCTGATCTTAATCAGTTTTTTTTCATTCACTCCTTCATTTTCTATACTGCTCAGTCCAACTCAGGGTCATGGGGCAGTCAGAGCCCAGCATTTAGCAGGTGAGAGGCAGGGTACACTCAGGGACATGTCATCAGTCAATCACGTGGCCACCACAGATGGACACAAAACCAATTACGCTCACCTCCACTCCTCAGGACGATTTAGACCCGCCATTTAACCGACCATGCATGACTTCGAAAAGAAGCTGGATCGCATGATGGATATCAAACATTTTTATTTTACCTTTTTTTTACCTTTAATACTGATCAGTCTAATCAGACAAAATGCATTTCCATCCATTTGCAACAAACACTTTTTTTTCCTTTTCATGGCTGAATAGATAAGGGGGGAAGGTTCTTCATACAGCAAATTGTCAGCAAATATATCACAGGTGACCCACAGAGACAAAAAACTAACAAAAAAAACAGAAAAACAAAAACAAAACTACCGTATCTCACCCACTTTAACTCCTACTGTCCATTTATCACCAATTATCCTAACATTGTGGACTTGGGGAAGAAGCTGGACCCAGAGGGATCCCATGCTGGCATTTGCAGAACATAGATTTTGACTCATAAAGGCTGCAGCAGAGATATGAAGCAGGGAGACTCCTTCCTGAGAGGTGAGTGCTGATGACTATGCAATTTAATACAATAAATAGCAGAATGATATTTGCATTTTTTTCTTTTACTTTTAGTGATTTAAGTGTGTTTTGGTGATAATATCTTAAGACCTTTACTTCAGATTTGGCGTCATTTCCTTTGTTTTAGATATAAGATATGAATATTTCCCGAGCCTCTGTCTTAGCAGTGGGTATTATATGAAAGAAATCAAAACTTTTGTGTCAGGAAATAACGCTGTATTTAGTGCAGCTAAATACATATGTCTGTCCCTGCAAGATTCCATATATTGCATATTTGCACACATTTTTGTGTTCATTGAGGTTAAGGTTAAGCATTCTGTGCACATGCAGTAAATAGTCTCTCCCAGTCTCTGCATGTCTGCAGCTCCACTGCACCTTAATCCTGGATGCTTTTCCACTCTCTTTCCTCGAAGCACCTTCTCCCCCACTCTCCTGAGAGCCACTATCTGTCTCCCTCTGTCCTGGAGCCTTTCTCTGTCTCCCTTTCATTCTCTACTCTCATCACTAAATAATTCCTTACTGAAGGAAATCTAATCAAATCTCAGTGAGAGTGAGAAAAGCAGAGATGGGAAGAAATTGTGTGTATGATTCAGACGAGAGGGAAGGGGTGGGGGGTAAAGAGGACAGAATGTGAATGCAACATTGGCAATGTGTGAGGGGGTTGTAGAGTGACAGACTCGCAAGTGCATTAGCAGTCAGAGCACTTAGTATGAGGAATCCATTCATTATTCATTAGCTAATTCACCATGTATAGTAATTAAAATGAGGGTCTGCTCTAAAATGGAATGAGCTATGATAGACTGGTTTTCTATGTACAATATCTAAAGGAGCCATTTTTCAATATGCTTTAGGGTTTTAAAAATAATGTTTAAATGTTGCAACTGGCTTCATGATCTCCTGTAGTGCAAAAAGCAGATGAGGTGAATTCTGTTGCTTATCTCTTATATGCTACATGTGAGTAAACAAGTAGTTACAAACAAATATGATCGTTGTTTATGTTAAATCTATTAGCCATTGCAGATGTAACTGATTTGCATATTTGGGCTTGACTGATTTAAGTTGACAACTTCGTGAAATACCAGAAAAAAATATGCCACATGGCGTTAAACTATAAAAAGAAATGTTTATTTGACAGCGCAAACCCTAAAAGACAAAAATAATGTCATGTCAATTAATAGCAAAATAAAGTAGGTCATGCTGATCGTCCCCATGTTCAGTCTGCAGGGGGAAAGAAAGAGGTGCTTGTTTGAGCTATATTTGAACAACAAAGTTGCTTGTTTTGGCCTTGTTCTGACAGCAGTGCTAAAGGTTGGAGTCAAAATGATCCCACAGTATGTGTGTGTCGGTAATGCGCCTGTTTATTCCAGCAATTAGACTAATTGTCTCTCTGGCAGATGGATGATCAATGATGATAACTCCCATCTAGTTTTTTCTGAAGGCAGGATGCAAACTTATCACCTCCTGGCAACGATCTTTTGAATTTGAATAGGTAGCATGTGTTAAGGAAAGGAGTTTCTGGAAGATGGGTTTTTATTAAACATCCATTAAATATAATTGTTTGGCTTATTTAAGGGTGTGTTAGTGTCTAATAAGGTTGAAATTTTAACTGTAAACACTTGCCGTGAACTAAATGCAACAGAAAGTATTTACTTGATTTCCACAGAGTCTGATTCAGGATAACCAAACTCACAAAGTGTGAAAGAGCTATTGCTTTTCTGTTTACATAATGGTGCAAATCATGCACTAGTATCATGAGGATAAATGGCAGCCAAGTCATTTAGTAGCTTTGTTTAGGTGCACAAGCGACTACAGAACTCACCTAATCTCTTGACTCCAGAGAGCAAACATCAGCTTCTCCATGTTTTGGTCCCATACAGATCATTAAAATCCCTTTTCTCATATTATTGAGCTTTCAGGTAATTTTTATTTAAAATAGGAAAGAAAGAAATTTCTATAAATATGTTTCACTACAAGGGATGTCCACTTCCTAATAGATTTAAGAACAAATCCACACAATGCTGTGTCTCTGCTCTCACAACATACACTAATTTGTTCAACACATGTCAGATGTAACAGGTTGTAATTTAGGTTTGCTCATGATTTCAACACATCAGGCAAAAAGCTACTTGTGACTACTTTCTCGTGCATCTTTTCATCATTTTACACTTGCATAGATTATGACCTATAACATCGTCCCTCTTCACTGTAGCATATCTTTTAATCATTGTTGCTGAATGTTGTTTTAGAAAACACTTTACTAATTAGGGTTTTAGGGTTTAATTGTAGACCAGCAAACACATTACACAGAAATGAACATTCATACGAGAAGATCATTTTGCATATGTTCAGTGTGGATTTGAGGCTGAAGCATTAACCTTGGTTAGAGTTGATGATAATCATGGTTTGTATAGTCTGACTTTAAATGGTCTACACTGACTTTTTGTAGCCAGTTGCCCTGGTAACCAGGCAGCCAGATTTGCCTGAAATACAAGAAATGAGCACAACTGGACATGTAGCTTTGACACATTCCTTTTCACTGGCAAATTATTTTTTCACTTCCTGTCACCACATTGTTACAAAAAAAAAAAAAACATGCAACAGTTCACGTCCAGCGTTGGGTTGCATGCTCGCTATTAGAACTGCTTGTGTAGCGTTTATAGGGCAATGAAAATATGCAGCACTTTAGCCTTAACTTCCACACCTCAGTCAAAAACTGGACATATGTATTTTATTTTTTAAAATTTTGTGATATAATTAAACAGTTTGCTTTTGATTGTGTTTCAATCTTGTTGTTTAATTAACCAAATCAACTGTTGCCGTGTGTGGAAAGAGCAAAGACCACATTAGAATCAGTATCACACCCTCCTCAAAAAAGCTGCTTTTTACACTCCTAATGAGTTTGTGCAAGGCTACAGCTTAAAGACTTGCCTGTGTGTGTGTTTATGTGGCAGGGTGTATTGACAATTTACCCTGTGAAGTAGTGACTCAAGATAAATCCTGATTACAACTTTTACATTTGCTGTTATAAGCACTCAGTGTGCTGCAGATCATGTAGAATCAGAGGTTTCAAAGGGTTCAGCTCAGAATATAATGCTTTTGCTCGTTTCATAGCAGCAAGTGCAGCTTAAAAGTAAGAAAACCCTTTGAACTTTGCATGAGCACCACTACCCTCCTAACATAATGTAATGATAAGGGTACATGAATTACTATCAGTATGCAAGCCACAGAAATAGTTGCATACTGGCTAAAAGCAGAGTGACTGCTATTGATTTTCAACAGTAAAAAGCACTTAAGAATGAAACGGGACATTGAGGAACTAAACAGACTGCTCCCTTTCTTTAGACAAAGCAATGATCACCACCAAAGCTGCTGGCAAAATTAAATGGAGGGGAAAAAAATCTCATCACATTTAGACACACTAAGTGTTTCAAAAACAATTTAGCATCAATATCAGCACTTTGGGCACAGCTGCGTCTCATGGATCTGCACCATAAACCATCCTATTTGGCCATCACTGAAATGACGTTTAACATCTTTCTTAAAATTCTGAGAGGCTGCCAAACAGCATCTATTTGCTGGTTCTGAAGGTTTAGTGTATCTGTGTGCACTAAAATGGCCAGTTCTGATCTTTGGAAATTGTTCTGTTGTGACTCGTGACTAAGACACATCTTCCTCTTGACTCAAATAACATAACAGATTAGGGCAAAAAAAATACATACAAGAGTAAGTAAGCAACATGTTACAAGAACATGTTACAGAGACACAATACATACATACATACATGTATTTATGTGTATTTGAGATTAGAGTCTTGACAAAAATCTATTACATTATAGTAAATTAGCAGAACTCCTCTTTCTTTTGTACTATGTCCCCATGACAGGAGGCTTTTAGCCTTGGCTTTAGCTTATTTAATATATAGTAAATTTATGGAAACTGTTGAGAAATTTACCAATATGCAAATTTTTCTTCTCATATAATAGGATTGTATAATGAAATGGATCATTCATCTTCAATACAGTATTTAACATGTTGATAAAGAGCCTTAAAAGTCATTCTGCATTTTAAACAGTTCATAGAAAGATTTATGTGTTTACTTCTAACCCTGGGTGTTTAAGCCAGCGCAAATAGAAGTTTTGCAGTTACAAAGCCAACTGCAGGCTTTGTTTGTCTGCACAGTACTTGAAATTGTTTTGTTGCCTACCACTGAGAAGCAGTTCCGCCCCGACTTTCTTTACTGAACGCAGGACTCCAGACTATGATTATTCAGTAGAATTTTAGTACCATCTTTGGAGGTTGTTTGACAAAATCATACAAGCAGATGCAGCAGTGTGACTTGGAAATATGCCCAGAGGTTTTAGAAGAGAAGTCTCTTATCGATTAAGGATTGAGAATCAAATATCGAGCGTCTGTGTGAGTGTGCGTGCGTTGGTTTATTGTGTGAGAGTTGATGCGAGCCATTTGTCATCCTGACAACACAAGTGGGGACACAACTGTGCAGACTGTCATCTATTTGTATCCATTCAGTAAGAACCCGACTGTCAATCTTTAGTTTCAGAGCCTTTTTGATGATAAAGGTAAAGATCTACTTTAAACATAAAACACAAACAGCAGGTTTATAATGAAAAGAACACACTGCGTGACTTAAACGTTGCAAGAATAACAAGTTTGCTGACGTGAATAAAAATATGAACGTCAGACACTTGAAGTGAGACAAGAACACGACACATTAGCCACAACGGTGAACTGCAATGAATCAAGAATCAACTCATTGGTCTGCAGAAATTAATCAAATGATACAAATTTTCATTTCATCCAATCACAATGCACTGGGTACATTTTAATCAGTGGGAAAAATATGTAAAAATAAAATGAAAAAAGGTAAAAAAGCAGATTAAATTATTTCTTTTTCTCAGAAAAAAATCAATTGCATTCAGATTTATTCTATCTGTACTTCACAACTGATAAATGCTTTAATAATGAATTGAAAGCCAAAGTAATAGCAAAGTTATTTAAAAACATGCAGGCAGTATAATTTTTTCCTCTATTCATACTTTTTTTTAAATAGAAATCATTTGTGCACACCTCAAGCGTTTCTCTTTAGGTACAACAAAGTTTGCTAATTCTGTATATTCTGTGTACCATTGCAACAACAGCTTGATCAACATCCACCAACATATAACAACTACTTATCATATTTGGACGAGTTGAGTGACCCATAAGAGATTCTGTAAACTTTTGGGTTTTTAAAGAAATGATTCATCAGTAATGCAGCTCTGTTGGAAAAAATGCTAATGTTGGATTAAAATACACCTTCTTTTAAAAGCATAAGTGATTCCAGGTTGCTGATGGAAGAGTTTAGTCTGAGTCCAGGCATTTTTCTGAACTTTGCTGACCAGTCTGATGCTGGTTTATTCACGTTTTTTAGTTGAAGTTTTGTTGCATGTTTATATGCAATAAAATGTACCAGACTAAGAAGACTAGCCTAATAGTTGTGGAACATGAGACTTCATCTGATCATACTGCAGCTTCATAAAGTACAGAAACAAGTTCACCTGTTAGATTAAGGTCCCAAAATAAACTTTCAAATGAGGGTAATTTATGCTCTTTCAGGTGCCTAAATTATTACTGCAACAGAAGAACAATTATAGATCTACAGTTAGGGTCATTTCCAAATTGATCAATGTGCTGATTTATCATTGGCTGAATAAAATAAGTGGTATAAAAAATGAAGGCCAGAACAAATCAGATAAGTAACAAATAATTTTTTTTAGATTTATAGCTGTCACACAAACATGTTTATTTATCAGAAACAAGTGAGATGTCTGTGGCTTTGCTAAACAGTTTATCATTTCATTGTCATGATAATAATTTGTTTATGTAATCTTTGCTATAGCTTGCTAATTTCAACTGAAAGCTTTAAATCAAGATGACCACTTTTTGATGTCATATTACAGCATTTTATCTACATTAAACATTTATGTTGAATAAACTGGATTAAATATTCATAGCTGAAGAGAAACAACGTGATCAGTGTTTTATATCTGTAAGTCTTTATTATTGCTATTATTTTTCTTAAGAGATCAGTTTACAATGTTCATAAATGTCTTTATTCCTCATATTTTGCTTCTCTGTAAAATACACTGGCTTTTGTCTCAAATTTAAGGGATAAAAGCAACCGATGCATGAGTGAATTATTGAGGCGAGCAAAAGATGTTGGCTCAAGTCACTGTTGCTCTTCTCTCTCTGTCCCGGTGTAAAAGTGGGTGTTCATCCCTTGAATACAGATGGCATTACACAAGCAATCCTCTAAACGGCTGAGACGAGGTAACATGCTGGTGTCTGGAATAGCTGCCTTGTATCTGCAGTACCTTTGCAGTGCCAAACATCTATGTTCATCTCACAGCCAAAAGTCTTCACCAATGGTACAGTTCAAGACATTTCATCTAACCTTTTTTTTATTCTCTTAAGTTATGTTGCATTGGTTTTCCCATTGACCGAAAAGCAGGAAGAGGCCAGAAACCTTTCTTTAGTGGAAAAACTAAAGAAACTCTTAGGCTGCCTTATGAAAGTCTGCAGCAAAGAATCAATGCCTAATTGAAAATATTGCTTGAATGCACATTTATCTCAGTAAAATTGAATAGTGTCTTTCCTCTGGTCTCCTCCCTCGTGACTTGGTGGTAGATTGGCCTGAACTTATGACAATTAACCTTGAGCACAGTGGGGGGAAAGCAGAGGAAGGAGCCACAAGATTTTCAATAATTAAATTATCCATCCTGTTGCACATATTAAGTCCAGTGCTGCATTCTCAGCATCTGATAGATCGAGTCTTTTTTGTACAAAATCCAATCCACTGCATTACTTTAGTCCACACTTCAGACACTGTTTCTTCAGGGAGCTGCATTATGAGTATAAAAACATTTCATAGTAGGGCTACTCTGTTTGGTTTTTTGAGGACCACAGTGCTGTAGGTTTTCACTGTTTTACCAACACACCTGTTTCACATTAAATGGATTCAACAGTTTATTAAATTTTGCACAATGACTCAATAAACTGGTGTGTTAGACTATGGGACACATTGAAATCCTGCAGGACTGCAGCCCTTCTACAACCAAACTGAGTAGCTGCTTTAGTGCTGCTGTAGTTTAATAAATCTAAGAGGCTAAATTAGGTGTGTTATCCATTGTTCTACATAGTAATCCAGTTAAAGGCAGCTGCGCAGGCAGTTTACATGTTTGTGTCATTACAAGTCTGTATAACTTGAGAGTCAGGCCATGGACTGGTGCAAATTGGTTTGGGACTTATTACATGTTGTTGCAAAGATGGATGGAAACTGCAATAGAAACATGAAAGAAAATCAATTCAGCTGGAGCTGCATTTGCATCATATACAATACAGTAATTGGAGTGAAAAATATCAACAGCTTTGTTATTGAGAGCACAAGAACCAGCGTTGGATCAGGCTGCACAAAGCCGTACATCTTCCAGTTTTAGTTTGTGGTAAAAGATTTCAGTTTAAGAAAAAACACAGCCCAGCCAATACAAGGTGAGCTGATCGAGGAGAGAAAGGAGCAAAACATAGACAGCTACAGAGCGAACAAGGCAATGCAAGGTTGTTTTTATGTGTCAAAATCATGATGGCAACAAGTGTGTGATCAACTTAGCATTAGTTCTAAAGAAAAGCCCCGATCATCTGATGTTGTTAGGGGTTTAAAAGTAAAACACAGAGTAGATTATATATATTGTATCAACACTGACTCAGAAACTTAAGTCTACTATTAGGTTTCAGAACAGATTTGATCTTTTGTGTTTTCTCACAGCAGAGAAAGCGCTCTGGGTTGTCTGATTGCTCACAGCCATCATAGAAAGTATTGCCAGTAAGAAACCAGTATTGCCAGATAGATATCAAACAAGATCACTGACAGCTTGATTTATATGTTTGGAAAATCTTTGTAGCTTTTGTTTTTGTCCCCAGATGCTATGACACCAGTCATGTGTCTTTTACTACTACAATGGAGTGAGAAGATACGGAACAAATTATCCCCAAAAGATACATTTTGATAAAGGTAAAAGGTATGACGTCAGTAAGTTTTCTGTGTGTAAAAATCAGTATCAAAAACATTAGAAATATGTAGGGATGTACAATAAATCGGCTTACTATCGTTAGCAGCAGATGTACATATATCGCCAACGGACCAAGAAGTAAGACACAATAAAAGCAACTAAAATGGCTGCTTGTGCATCTGTGCTAAAAAACATCAAAATAATGCAAGTAAAATGCCGTGTCGGATCATTCAACAACATCACTGCAAAGTATCATTAGAAAAAAACGATCAGTGGCAGGAAGCTAATGCTGCTAATGTTACATTTCATTTGGTACACAATTTGATTGTCTTATATTGGGAAAAAGGTAGAGATGATTTCTGAAAAGAATATGTCCTTGATGCTTGTGTAAAACCATCCATCAGATGCATCGAGTAAGGATAAGATTCAAAGTGGCCGTTCCACTTTGTCTGGTTCCTAACTGGTAAAGAAAGTTACCAAGCTAAGGAGCTGTTTTTGAAATTCTGTTCCTTTTCTTTTGCTTTTACAAGCATCGTTTAGTTAAGGGGCTTCTTTCGTATGACTGAATAAACCTCTCTGTTGTTCCTGATGTGCTTTAGTGAGATTGTGTTGACATTCGGGATAAGAATCCAGTGGATTGCGTGTTCAGAGCTCATAAAGAAACTGGCTGGTATTTCTCTGGAGAAATGAACTGCTTGTGTCAAGTTACTTCCTGGGAAGACTCCAATTTAAACATGAACAAGTTGAGCTTATCAATAATTAGTTATGAATAAGAGCAAACATCCTAAGTTTTGAGAGATGCTGAATCTGAAAATAACTGTGTTCTGTACTTTATGCGTATTTATATAACTTCCTTATTTTATTTCTTTATAAATACATGTATTAATATATTTTGCTGCTCATTTTCACATAACTTGTAGCAATGAAACTCAGACCCTGATATTCATGCTTTGGAAATTATTGGTGTAACAACTTTCTTTCAAAATGGTTTGTGGTTTAGATTGTAACAACAGGGATTTTTATTCATTTTACTATTATTATTATTTCCAGTTTTTTGTGGATAATTTTAAACCTCTGGCAGAAATATGATGATTTTTCAATGAGACTCACTCAAGTTGGGAAAATTAAGTCAACAAATAGCATAAATAGTGTGTCCGAGGGTAATTTTGTGACAGCTATACATAGTGTTTACCTCTTTAAAGTATATTACAGGTTTTTGATAAGGTTAAACTCTGGCTCTGGCTACTCAGAGTGACAGACAAACGTTTTGGCTCCTACCCATTGAATGTGACGTTAAAATGTATAAAATGGTTTAGCCGTGGTGTGTAAGTAAGTCAGAGAGCTGCCAATCATTCACTGAGCAACTTACTTGACAAAACACTTGTTTTAAGCTAATGCCTATTGATCACTACGAGTGAGGCAAAACCACGAGCCAAGAAAAACAAACTATTACAGTCTAACAACATGAAGAAGTGGTGAAAGTCTGCATTCAGCTCTGGCTTCTTTGGACTGATCACTTCTGAAAGGGAAAATCTGCAAAGTAAAGGCCATGCCAGGTAGGATCAACTTGAAAGTAAAATTTATTTTTTAGGATTCTAAATAATGTGAAGCCCTTCACTAATATTTAATGGCTCCTCATGTGTTTAATCTACAGCAAATTTTACACTGCGGTTCTGTTCAGCAGGACTTAAGACACACAAGGGCATTTGGCTGTGATTGTGACCTTCTCTGAGGGAATCAGCACTTGAATAGAAAAGAGCTACTGTAGTGTGAAATGCTGATCACCTAATGGTTAAAAATGTGTCATAAATCCACACCATTAAAATAATAGAGCACAGTAATCACAGAAATTACAGTAATTTCCATGGGACTAATGTAAATCGGTTGGATTTTAGCTTGATTGTGCTGAAGATTATTTTCTTTCTTGCCATTTTTGGGTGTTCATTTTGATCTTTTCACCTTCCAGAAAACCAACCATGACACAATTTGCACTATTTAATATGCTGTTTCTTTCATCTGCAAATATGGGTGATTTTTTATGACCTTTTATTTCTGTAGACGGAAATAATTCAAACCTGCTTTAAAGTTAAACAAGGTTTTCTTTCATCCTACATACTGTTTACAGCTACACACACACACATTTACACATACAGGTGTCTCGTGGGGCCTACTTGCTGTGCTGCACTTTCCTCTGGATATACTCTAACAGAATATATGAGCTTGAGGGCTTGGAACCGGGCCAGGCTCGTCTCCTCGATTTTGGGTCATAAACGCGGCCTCTGCCCAAGGACTGCAGGGCCTTTAAAACAGGGCTCAGCTTGATTGGACACACTTCTGTTGCTCCCCTCCCGACTGCTAGCAAGCCAGCTGATCAGAGAGGCAGAACAAAGCCAATCTCTTACACTCTCAACCTCCCGTACAGTAAACAGGATGTATTTTTTACATAAAGAAGACCGTCTTCGCTTCGCCACTGCTAGTACATGGCAAAAATTGCTGTAAGATTAACAGGCAGGAATTTTTGCACCACAAAAAAATGCAAAGGATATATTCAGCATCAGCAGCTCATTCCAGCAGGGATGCCGGCATGAGGGATTAGTGATGGAAAGAAACAAAATTCAAATCCGTCTAGTGGGCCAGGGAAAGGTGTAGAAGGTTTATGAGATCCAATGTTGTGCATACGGCCTCTCTCACACTAGTGTTTTGAACGTCTAATTTGTCCATGAATATTGCAACGTGCACCATTTGGCTCATGAATATGAAATAGATGGAACCACAGGCTCTCCCCACAATCAACAGTCGACACACACAGTCCGTCATCAGCTCTGTAGCTCTGCACCAGCTTCTTCTCTAGTGCATTTAGCCAATCACAGCCAATCATAGCCTTAGCAGAGTGTTAGTGTTGGGACAAACTGTCTGTGAATAACATGAGAATACAGCCTTTTGTTGCCAAGGATATTCTAGCAGATCATAAGCACACTCTTTGTCCCTTTGCCTTGCTTTTCTGCCTGTCTAATCTACATGCACAGACAATTGGTGTTTACAGTGTGCCTGCCCTGATCCCTTACACAAACTTTCACTATAATAAAGCAAAAGAAAGTAACAGGAATATTTCTACTGCGATTTAATAAACAATGAACTCACTGTAGAAACAAGATTGAAACGTGTTACAGAGCCGGACAACTAATACACCAACAATCTCTGCTCATCCGTTTACTCCGCCTTAAGCCTCGTGGCTCTGCTCCAACATGGCCATATGCCCCTTAACTGAGCTTCTCTATGCTTTATTACATGACTCATGATACGTAGTTGACATATCATCACTACCCAAGCATGAAGAAAAAAACAAGTGGAGGATACCGATAAGCAATCTAGTCAATAGATATGTCTTTTTTTTTTTTTTATCTGGCTCACAAAGACACTTCCAGCAAAATGAATTTCACTACAAACATTTTTCTTGTGATGCATTATAGTCGTTGCCAGTTAGTCTGCTGACTGTTTTTCTGTGATAAGCTAATGAGTTGCTCTGTTTAATAAAACTGACAGTCATATTTTCTTGAGCTTAACTAAAGTTTTTATTATTTTTTCTTACAATATCTAACCATTTTATGTGACTAAAATTATAGTTACAATTATCCTGTCAAAGGAAAAAGAGATCTGGATGATGATGCTTGAAAAGATTATGTTTTAATAATTCTGTTGTGTCAATAGTGACAAAACATCACAGACTTCATATGTGGGGTCAGTTTTTAAAAGACATCTTGGAGATGGTTTTCCTATGTTTGTCTACCATCATGGTAATATTTCTCTCTGTGACTTCAGGGCAATCTACTCTGACCTGCTTTTTACTCAAATGTTGTCAGTGAGGACAGAAAGGTAAATAGAGGCTTAACTCTCCTGTATAATGGCAGAAACAAAGCGCTTGTCTTCATACCCACGACAGTGATGCATGCTTATCCAGTCTAATGACAGGACCTGCTAAATGAAACTACAGCACAACAAGTTGTGGGTAGGGTGGTCAAGCAACACTGCTCTCTCTAACATTATTAATTGGCTCACAATGTTTGCACGAGATAAAGATGACTGCTCGGTTTGTGTCGGTACTTCCTGCCTGGATAATTAAGGTCCATGCTGCAGGTGCTAGTTAGATGAGCATGCATAATGTGGCTTCAGCTGTGTTTTACATGGTAGTGCATCACATTCACAGCACATAATCATTACTTTTATTACTGATTAATATGTTGTTTGCTTAATTAATGGTTTGCTTGTAGAGATCAAAAGATTTCCACGCTTTTAATTAAGAACCAACAAAAAGGCTGCAGAAACTTCAACCATAATCTTTATAATTTCAAGTCTTACAATACCATGCAATCTAAAGTCATGTAAAAAGGAAAAAAATAAAGTTTATAATTCATTCATATTCAGCATATGGTGAGGTAAGGTGGCAGATGTGTGCTCAGGTTCTACCACCATCTTGAATGGCTGAAGATTGAACCGCTGTCCTTGCAATTAGAGGTCGAGTGCTCTACAATCACTGATCTTGTCAGTGCCGGTAACTTAAGGTCCCCTTCACAGTAGGGACCAAATAGGGTGTAAGGATAAGAAAAACTTTCAAATGCAGTTACTTAAAAAATGGCAAAGTATTTGATCAATTCATGCTGATTAATAACACTGGAAAAATAAAACTTCAGCCAGTAAATTAAATACTTAACTTGATATACATAAGATTTAAATTCATTTTGTTTGTACAGAAACATGTAAACGTTTCTCAAAAGTTTTTTTGAATAGTAAAAATCAAGGCTGGTTATTTTTGTATTACCACAGAGGTTGACATTTTAGTGACAGTAGAGGAGCTGTGATGTGCCAGTATCTTTTCTTTCTTTAAAAAGAATAGCATTTCCTCACTACAGCGTTTACATGACGACATCTTGGGTGGTCTTTTCTTTCTACACCTCCTGGTGTATGAGCTAACATAACACCACAGCTAAATGTGGCAGTGACCCCTCAGTGAATTACAGAGCTCAGAAGTTGTATTAGTTATTTCACAATGCAATTAAAAAGGCATGTGACAAGTCCGAAAGTCCAAATTCTCAGCTAAAATCACACGAATAAAAGGATATCTCTTCAATCAGAAGAACAGGGAGTCTGTCACCAGATGATTTGCCCCCCACAGAGGCCTGATCTCAACATCATGGTGTCAAACTGAGAGTGCTTCAGAAGACAAAGGCAACAGACACAGACTAACCACAGTAGCATGTAGCTAAATGTGCAATAAAAACACCCCATATAATGTGGATGTCTATAATGTCCTTAAATTGGTTTATCAGCATTATATCTCACCATGATTAACAAGTCTGTATCGGATCTCTGACCTACTGCAATTTTTCCTCACTAAAGGTTTATTCTGAACAGATTCTTCCTCCATAAAGTATAAAACAATAAGTATGTCTCTTTGTCATAAACTACGGTATTTAAAAAAAATATAGAGATTTTAAAAAATGTTGAGCTTCATCATGATAAGCTATATTTGCTCTACAGCTCACAGTAAATAATGATCGATTTAAAATAAAATAGAGATTGAACTAACAGAAACTATATAAAAAATCTGCCATGTTGCAGCTGTAAAGTATTATTTGGATGCTTGGCTTATGATAGACTGAGGAGAAAGTAAATGTTCTTTTTCTAAGCAGTGAGGTTCACCAATAATGTATGCATGGAGTAAGCAATGGCGATACCTGACATTCAAACAACTTTCGCTAAATCCCAGAAAAAAAACAGTAGGGGTGAATGAAAGTGTTGACATGAAAGGGGAAAAACGCAGCAGAGGTGAAGCAGCCACACGCTGAAAGAGACTATTTTGTCATCCCTACAAGATCCTCGTCTCAGTCCTGAAATGTCTGACTTGGCGCCAGTTACTGGAGCTTTTTTCTTTGCCAATTAAGTCAATCTAGCAGATTCCAGCAACTACAATCTGTGCTATTTGCCAAAGTAGTAATGAACTAGATATAAATTTCATTCTTACACTGATTGGGTAACTCCCATCGTATCATGAATCATGAATAAGACTGTTCCTTGTGAGCTGTAACATGAAAGTCCATGCATCCATGGCTCTGAGTACTGTTAAGATATTCAGAGACATCTGAGCTAAATGAACTGGCAGGAGATAAAATGTATATTAATATGTGGGGAATTAGATAAATAGGGGGAAGCTGGAAGAGAAGAAGCAAAAAGAGGAGGGGGCATTGAACATGAGAGAGATAGACATTCATCATGACAGTTATTATCCCTAATTCTCATGGAGAATATCACAGTAAGGCAGAGTAAATTTGATGCTGATAAGCACACAATACGATTTGCCCGCACCATGAGGCAAAGCCCTTCCATGGGGTTCCTTTTACCTACATGAAGCATGAACTTCATGCATCAAATGCCTGAAAATCCACATGGCTCTTGTTAGCATTGGTTGGATTCTGCTTTGTAGCTGTGTTTTGAAGCGACGTTTCCAGGTGCTGCACAAACTGTTGATGGGATTTGGTTGTCTCCTCTCTGCACTCTGTGAGTCTCAGTCTAATTAGCACTATGAGCAAAGCCACAAAATGTTAAGGGACGAAGCATAACTTCTCACATCAGGGCATCCTCAAGGAAGCTTCTAATGATGGAAAGCTGTGTGCCACGAGTGGCGGCTGAGCAGCGGAGAGTTTAGTTTTACATAGAAAGAGGCAAATCATGAGAAATGTTTGGAGGCTTATGGTTTGAGCCACATCCCTTTCTGATCATCACTTATCCAGTTCACTGGTTTTGTTCCAAACTCTTTTTGTTCAGTTGTTTTAAATTTTTATAAAGACCCAATGCACTGATCGGATCTTTTTTATGTAAGAGCGACAAGTGGTTTGTCACATTGCAAAGAAATTCCCTGATGCTATTTCCAATAGATTACCAGAATTCAGCTTGAGGATGCATGCAGAGTAAAGATACCTGGTGCAGATGAACTAACTTCAAAGATGCATCAAGAGAAGATGAAATTCAATCTTGTATTGATCAGAACTACAACGTTCCCTTTGGAGCAAAAAAGTATAAAACAAATCACAAAGAGCTTCTCATGCCGTACTACTTCTCAACTGTCAGCTCATATTCTTACTATATTCCACAAAAGAACTCAACTTGTTGGAAACATACTGACCATGCTGATGGACGAAGAGATGTGATGAAATGCATTCATGGGGAATTTGACTTTTTCCAGCTGGTGCTCCGGTATTTTAACCCAAGCTGCTGCCATGCAGACAAATCCATTTTAAGCACACAAACCAGGAAAGACCTTTAAATTCTCAACGTTTTATGAATTAGTTTGTTAGTTTTTTTTTTTTACCTCACATTAAAAAGCACTGAGCATTCATTACCTTACAGTATTTTCTTGCGTAACTCACTGCATTTTAAACTGTGCAGGTTCTGTCATCTGCTCAAAGCTTTTTTGTTTCTGTTTAATTGGTTTTGTATGTTTTATTCTTTTTTTTCTCAACTAATAATAGTTCATTTTAAAATTACTGAAGCTAATAATGTAATGTGTTGCCAATAATGTAATGAGTCAAAATTCACAAGTTTTTATCCTATCGCTAGGATTAGTCAATCATGAGCAAAAAATAAAGTCCTTTGAAAATATAATGTATGCACCCAATTATGTAATGATGGATAATTAAGATTCTATTTCTGCATAATGCATGAATTTTAGCAATTGTGCAGTTTGTTCATCAAAATTTAGTATAATCACTATATTTGTGTGTTCTTATCGACAGATATTACACTATTGGCTTCCAGTACATCCCTCTTAGTTATGACATATGACATAAAGACATAAGAAGCTGAGATATTACATACATTTTCCAGAATTGGCATTCAACTACAGCTAGATCTTTTAGGGAGGTTATGTCCTTGGACATTTGCAAGTCAGTTTAGGCTTGGCTGAAAATTTTAACTCACGACACTCAGTCTCCAGCTTCACTCTGACCTCATATTAATCATTTTCACGGAGCAATCTCAACATCCCAACCCTGAACTTTGCATCAGTTTACAGAAATATGAAGTCGGCATGCCAGCATCCATTATAATGTCATCATATATTTTTTTTTCTGTTTCATTTTTGTACTACTCTGACTTGGTTTCAGAGTAAAATCAATCCAGCGCATACATTTTCCAGTATGAGAAAAAGCATGTGCTTGTACCTGTGCACGACTCATTGGGCTGATTTACCCAATAAACCACAGTTTTCTTGTTACATTAAATTAGTCAACACTACACTACACTAGTAAAGACAACCTGCACTCGAAAAAATTAAGAAGAAAACGATTTATAAAAACATGTCTTTGGCTTTGAACTTAACTAATCAGTGTCTACTACTATCAACCCAGGATCAGATACTGAATGAATCAATGAAAGATCTCTCTGCAGCACTGGAATGGTTCTCATGATTTTCTTTCTGTAATTTCTTGTTTGCTGATATGATACATATTGGTATAATTTCTGCTCCTGCACTTTAAAGAAACTTTTGAAATGGTGCAAAAAAATGGTTATAAAAAAAAGAAGAAGACATAATTGCCCTGAGGATATTGTTTACTGTGATTATGCATCCTTCAGAGCAGGGGGCGGAACTCAGCTGTGCCTCACATCACAACACTGCCATACCCACTGTATAATCACAGAAAATAATGTTGACTTGTGCATTATTGTTAACTGTATATGTGTAGGTTGTTGGGGAATCTGTGGAGAAATCTATAAAAGGTCATTATGGCATTTTCAGAAAGTGGCTGGTTGCTGAAGAGGCAGAAACATGGTACCCTTAGACTGAACATACTCTTTCTATCAGAGCCTTTCACTGGAGTTGATTGCTGGCTCCTGCTGCAGGCCACTGCAGACACATGGTACACAACACAGATGGCAAAGTAAGGCACCAACAGCCGCAGTCAAAACAATTATGACATTAGTGCCATAAGTTATCATTTTATGCAGGAATCACAAATGTCGCTCTGCATAAGTTGCATCTAATTGTAATGAATGAGGACATACGTTGATACTGCAAATGTTGATTTAGAATTGCAGAATTGTGAGCGACACAGAGCAGGATTCACTGAATAATCCCCTTTCTGGTGCACAAAAGCACAACTTAAGCTGCTACAGTGAATACTAAGTCTCTCTCAAGCCTGGCATGCATTGGACTCTTTCACACCCGAGCGGTCCAACTCAGATCAGCCTGTCTCTTGACTCGACATAAACACATGTTTTCTAGAGGTACAACGAGGAAGATACAGAGAGCTATCTATCAAAATGGAGCCGAGAGGAGATCAGTCTACTCTCAGGCTTCATCCCACTCACTTGTCTGTAGTATAGAGACGCACAGTGCAAACAAACATACATAAGGAAGCACAACCTCTCCATATTAGTCGAGATTAAATGCACGGTCATGGAGAGACTGGGCTGTTTTTGACTTTATCCGGACAGAACTTCAGATATAAATTAGCCGCACTCTGATCCTTATATCACACGGAGAACTATGTGCACGACAGGAATATAAATTGATGAAACAACAAAGCAGCGTCTGCGCGTAGTAAAACATATTCCTCAAAAACCTTTGACTGCCCTCATCAGTCACCAAAAGCATAAATGCAACGCAGAGGACAGTCGTTTGGAAATGAAACAGCATTTCTGCTGTTGACAGGTTGAAGCTGAAAGCTTTCAAAAGCAAGAATTAATCTACACTTTAATAGAGCACACAGTAAACAGTTTAGGAAAGAATAACTTAATGTATTTTAAATTAAAACCCCCATCAAGCATAGAGACACTTAGGCTTGATTGAGGTTTGGTCAATCGTTTGTTAAATCAGGGAAAGTGACAGATGGAATATTTGACTTATTTTTAACAGCAATTCATCTCTTGATCATGTTTTTTTTTCTTTTATTTATATTGTAGGACATGAACTGCTTAAAAAGATGTGTAAAAAAAAAGCATCCCAGTTTCCAAAACTTAAACTAATGTCTTTAAATTGCTATACTAAAACCCAACAGTATACCATGAGGAAACAAGGAAATCTATCCATTAGCTAGAACCACTTGATCCCTCAGGGGGTGACAGAGGGCTGTTGTCTATCCCAGCTGACATTGGGCGAAAGACAGAGAACACAGGTCGTCACTTTAACACAGGGCCAACACACACAGTCAACCAAGCATGTATGCTTGTGCTCACACATGTGACCAGTTAACCTAACATCCATGGCAGTGGACTGCAGGAAGGAAAAGAGGCACCTGGAAAATGCCCACACGGGCCAAGGGGTTACACATTAAGTCAACATAGCAGGTTTGAACCTTCTTGTTTTGAGGCAGCAGGGTTAAAAGCAGCGCCACAGAACCTCTTCAGCTCATTCTTCCATTTTATAGCATATAGCAATAATGAAATTTAGCTTAAGAGTCCATTAACATGTTCTTTCCTTTGTTCATTTAAAGACTAATTTTTCAGCACAGGATTAATCCTTGGCACATTTCAGAGCCATCAAGACCCGACAGAGAACAAGGGCTGTAAGCAGACTTTGTCTTGAAAATGTCACACAAGAAATTAGATCGAGACTTGGCTGTAGCGCCAGTGAATTGTTTTGTACTTTCTCCAATTGACCCATAACCTGAGGATTTCAGAGAGAGAGAGAGAAATTTAATAGACAATCCCACTTTGGGTGATTTGTCCTTTAACATCTTAATGAAGAGAATTCCACACATGTGTGTGACTGGACCTTAAAAGTACTCAGTGATTAGCATCCCACCAAGCTCAGCGTTGTGTGTAAAAACCATGGGTAGGCTCATCATTTTCACTCCTATGGCTAAAGGAAAAAATAAAAAGATGTAGAGTTTTGTTTCAAAAAAGGCCAATTGTTAAAGTACATGTTGCTGAAGCATTTTGGTGATGTGTATTTAACTTAATGTTGTTTGATACTATTACCAAGGTGAGATCAGTTGCACTATCTGGGAGGAGCAGGGACATAGTCCTTGACTGGGTCATTTTCACATTGTTTCTAAAAGAAAGCAAAGCAGAACAAGCTACATGAATCAGCTTTAATGTTTGTCAGAGGAGTAAGGCAGCTTATCACTGCAAATGTATGGCATAATATTATCACATATACCATAAATTACCTCCTATATGCAGCAGGTTGTGCAAAAACAAAAGCAGCATTTTAGTGAGGAGGAAAAAGCCTCGTAGATAGATGAGTCACCGTTCACCCTGCTCTCTACCAGTAGTTGACTACATGTGTGTCACGCATGAAAAGAAATCCATTCAGCCAACTGCTTATTTCCCACAGTGAAGGCTTCTGTCAGGGCTGTTGTAGTAAGCAGCCCTGGTATGGTTTACATCCATTTGGTCCCTAAGCTGGCAAGTAAATGCCAAACCCCTACAATGCTCATCGGGGTGATGACACTTCTGATGTTTGGTGTTTTTTCTGCTGATGACCGATGAATTTAACAAGGTGATAAAACAAAACTCTGAAGCTGTGACAAGTCCACAGTTGTTTGCCAAGCGTGAAACTCGTGTTTATCACCCTTAATGGCCACAAATTCTCAACCAAGCAGAAGATCATTCTTAGTCTCTAGGAAAAAAAAGGAGGGGAGGTTGAGTTTCAGGGTTTTTTTTTTCTCTTAAGAATTTAAGCTCAGTGTGGCTGCTCAGGTGGCCCACTGCCCTGCTGGGACACTTACTAGTGCATGACCTTACATTTAGCATTTAGAAGCAAACTGCACTCTGAAATCAAGTTTCAGCACATTTTGAGACATGGTGCAGAATTTGATCCCACTTTAAATCACATAAAGAAAATAAAGAAAACCCTTAAAATAATTTATTAAAGAGCAGTACTTGTGTGCAGATGGGGTTTGAAGCCAAACCTTTAATAAGATCATTTCTTCTCATTTAAAAGACTATTTGTACTTGTTTTCAAGCATAGAAAATACCCAAATTACCTCATAAATGCTCAGATGAGTCCCAATCTCACTGCAATTTTCAAACTGGAATTCTCTCCATGCAGTTAACAAAGAGCCAAACCGATCAAAAAGGCTTTATGGGAACTATTGCACATTGGGTTGGCTATTCTCATGCATGCATGCAAATATCATGTGTAATGTGGTTTGTCCTTCATTTTACAGGCTGGTTGTAAAATTGCCAGATGTGAATATGACTGGGTGCACTTGAGGATGAGTCAGTTCAGGTTTAAATGGAAAGCTTTTGGCTGCAGCAGCACTGACAGTTTTAGTTGTGATGTCAGTGCTCTAAATGCAGGTCCCTCTTTCCATTTCAACCAGAGCAATTTCAGCACCACACATTGATGGACAGCTCCAGCTCACATATTCCAAAACAACTAAAAGACGCGCAGGCTTATTAGTGGGATGCGCTCTGGTTAACCAGCTCAGACTGTGATGGGGGCAAATCTAAGCTCATTCATCTGCAGGTGGGTTGGTCGAGGTATTCATTCAGTCACAAAGGGTCAACATAGAAGAGTGGAGAAAGAAGAAGAATTCTATAACTTAAAGCTTAACCCAACGAACTCAAAGCGCCCTTCGCATGGATCAGACCGTCCACCTGGCCAATCAGGCATCCTTTTTGCTGAAAACGTGAATGCTGAGAATACCTGAACTGAATTTGAATTACCATATGACGTCGGCCTTTTTCAATCAGTAATGTCCTGCTGGCAACAGGGACTCGCAGTCTCTACCAAGTGCTCAAACGCACAATTTGTTGCTCCAGTTACCCTCACATTTCCTCAACCCCCCTCTCTGCTCCTATCTTTATCCACCTATATTTATATCTCGCACACCTTCACAAACGCGCGCAAACGCTCCTCCTCTGGAGAGAATGCGACAAATCTCATAAGAGATAAGCCCATGAAAAGTATCACCTTTTCTTTATTTATTTTCCTTTTACACTGAAGTCGCAAATCACGGTGAGAGAAGATGGTCCTACATGGGGATATAAACAAGCAAATCACGTCAAAATGAAGCCTGGATTTGGACGGCACACAAAGCAATATACTCACGCATTTTGTCGAATAAATGAATTCGGGGACGAGAACGGTGCGAGGAAAATCAGCAGGGCCCCCGTCCACGTTTTCAAGATTGGCTGTGCGACCGAGACACAAATCTCCATGTGAAAGGGGATGGAGGCTGCAGCAGTCCACGTCTCCCCTCTCTGTTATAAGTCAAGATGTTTGCCTGTAAAAAACGCCGAACACTCAGGGAGAGTTGCGCGTATCTGCGGTGCGGACACCATTCCCACGGATGAAATGCGCGCGGATTAAAATAAATACGCAAAAAAAGAATAAATGAAACGAAAAAAAAAAACCTCAAATGAACCAGCAGTTGCTTCCTAGACTTGAAGGTATTCCTCTGGACTGAGGGAGAGGAAATCCTGCAGAGTTTCTGATGGACAGTCAAGTCCTTCTAGGCCGCCTAACCCCCCCCCTCCTCCCCTCACTCAAACCAGTCACAGTCCAAACTGTCTCCGATGTGTTGAGAAAAAAAAATACCAAAATAAAAGAAAAAAAAACTAAACTAAACTGAAAAAAGAAGTGAAAGTCTTTCTGTGGTTTCCTCCAATCAGATGAACAAAGTCAGAGAGCAGACATGACAACATCTACCTATTTAAGAGACTGTGAAGAAGGTCAGCTGAAAAAAGAGGCGCAGAAGCAAAAGAAAAAAAGGGGGGAAAAATCTTGAGAACGCCTATTGGATAAAATGAAGGATATCCGTCCCACTGCAACCATCACACGCGTCGCATCAGTACAAATGGGTTGCTATAGGCTGCTCTGGAAATCGCACAGCATATGGCACACAGCAGAATCACCTATTTTTCCACGGGTGCTATTTTCCTCACCACAGCAATTGCATGTATTGATTACAGAGGTAATAATTCCGCCTGTCAGGGAGCGAGTGTCCGATCGGTGTGGTAAGACAGCAGCATCCCTGTGTTTTTTTCTTCCCTTTGCCACCGGCTCCTAATGGTCCGCCTGCTCGCTGCAGTCCATGACTTGAATGGCGAGCACGTTAAATGCACGGTCTCCGGGCACAGATCTGCGGCGCGCGTGTGTGTGTGTGTGTGTGACTCAGATGCGCGCGCACGTGCCTAAGTAGGTGCGCGCTTGTGTAGGCGTGAGCGTGCTTCTGTATCGCCCACGGACCACTTTAACTTTGACCACTTTGCCTGCGCGTCCATCTGCCCATTTAAATCAACCCAGTGGTCGTTAATTATCAGGGATCAATAGCATTAACGCCCAAAGCCAGAATCCGATGTGTATGCGTGTGTCTTTGCGTGCACGCGTGTGTGCGCACGTGTGATTCAGTTGTTGATGAGGTATGGTTGCCACCTACAGGCGTTATTCTCTATTTAGTCATCCAAAACGGGCCATTTCCACAGTCAGCACCCACAAATAAATCTCCTGTCTCATCCACTGTGAATAAGAACAAACGTCATCAAAATAACAAAAACAAGTCTGTACTTTTATGCATCAAAAACATTAAATAAATACATCCGGATTTGTTTCCCCTAAATAAACTGAAAAGCATTGATGAAGCACACTGAAGTGTGTTTGAAAGACCAGAGACAGCCTCTCAATATGATGTTGCCTAGAAGGTGAGCTTTAGTGACTTGGAGATGGACAGAAGTGAGTTGTTTCATTTGCTCTTAGATGAACAGCCTGTCTCATTAAGTGGCATAATGAACCACAAGTCGACCATGTGTCAAAGAGGCTCGTGGCCACTGAGGCCAGAATTTAAGAGACTGAGAAAAAGAACAAAGACGAATATAAATTCGACTTAATGTTATTTTGATTAACTCATTTCAGATGTTAGCTGCATGAGAGAATCTGTTTAGCAACTAAAACATAATTAGAAGGGTAAAATACATAGTTAAATCTGCATAAAAAGTCACGCAGACACTTCCATAAAGAGCAGAATGAGTCAGATGAATGTGAAGTGATCTTCACACCTTATGTCAAAAGATAAACTCATATTTGAACATGGCGAGTTTTACATTGCGCTGCATTTCCATCAAACAAATAATGATTTTCTTTCTTATTAGTTTTCCACCATGTTATTCTCAATAAGCTAATTCTGATGTTTTAATTAAGATGTCTGTATCACAATAAGGAATATTCAACTGTTTAAGTTAGCAGATCTTCTAGATTTCTCTCTAACGATCCACATCAGGGTGGCTATGTCAGGCTGCAGAGTCCCCATTCAGACAAAGAAACTGTTAGATAAACCAAGTGTTGAACTCTGGAATCATCAGAGTGCACACGAATTATAAATTGTTGTTCTGTCTGAACCATGAATGTCAACCTGCTGGTGGCTAGAAGAAACGTCACGGACAGTCAGACAGAATCATCATCTGTGGAACCTAAATGTCTGTAAGAAATTTCATGACAATCCATCCAATAGTATTTCAGCAAGGTGGACTAACTGACTAGAATACCAAATGCTGCCATCCTGACAGCTTCACTGCCGCTGAGGCAGAGGCAATTAATTAAACAATTAATTGAAATTCAAAATAGTTGCAAATGAAATGTCTGTTGCCTTTTACATTTCTATTAATCAGGCAATTGATTCAGCCCTAGAGGAAATATCTTTTGTTTGAATGTCATTTGAGACACTTGCATAATTCATACCAGTGAAGACTGAGGGAGTTTGAGCAGATCACAGCGCCCCAGCATCTTGCAAAGACTCATTGCTTGTTTTGTTTGTTTGTTTTACCCCATCTTCCCATCTTATGATCTCATCGCTTCATCTTTGACAGTAGTGTTGAATAGCTAACATGCATCAAAATGCACTTGCACTGTATTTTACAGTCATCATTCAGACTCATCTCAAAACAAATATATTTTAATTTTCTCCTTGATAACTGACTAAAAATGAAATCAAAACAAAATCTCTGAAATTTATTCTCAGCTACACTGGAGTCCATCAGTGCTTCCAGGACATTATTGGACAAAAGAATACAAATGACACATAACTGCTTTATACAGCATCACATTTGATGTTGTATATATGATGGGAGAGCCAAACTGTGAATTTTACAGAATAAATTCATTACTGAAGGGCATATTGTCTCCTGCTTGACATGAAAAGGACTTGGATAAAATGTATGCATCTTCTGAGGAGCCCAAAAACAC
>JBAMHV010000001.1:4227217-4244063 GCA_037177535.1 Pseudomugil gertrudae | reverse complement strand
ATATATATATATATATTTTTTTTTTTTTTTTTACAAAAAAACCAGAAAAAAAGTAGAAGCAGTGTGTGAAAAAGCTATGTACACCCCAGTGATAGAAACTAGACAGGTGAGTAACAATAAGAAGCTAATGATCATAGGCCATAAGTGTTAGTCTTAGTATGCTCATAGATGATTCAGATGCAAATGTTACCAGTAAAGGCTCGACAGCCCAGGCTCCCTTAGGTTAAAATTGTGGAACCAAGCTGCTCTAATAGTGCAAAGTCCAAACCTAAAATTAAACCGGTATTGAGGGGTCTTTGAGAGACATTTAAAGCTCAAAGAACTGAAGCAGAGGTACAGAAGCATGGACACAACAAAGTTAGAGACGGATAATGATAAATTCAGGCGATTGCTGATAAAAGTATATTTTGTTTATGTTGTGGATTTTGCTTTTGATGTGATGCTTTTATGTATTGACACAACTTTTGTTAAATACATGACATGGTAAAATCGTGCTATTGTGTAAATTTGTGTTATTGTTCTTCTTTGGGGATGTTTTACCAATTTATAGGATGTAAAATAGCTTCATTATATCTAAAATTATAGCTGTCAAAATAAAATAAACCATCCAGTCCTTGGGGACCACAGTGCTGCAGGTTTTAGATGTTCTTCTGCTTACCTGGCAAACATTATTGAGGCAATAATGAGCTTGTGGAGATGATCCACTGCATATAAAATATGTGTATTATAAGTACATGTTTTCTTAATTCTTTCCTCTCTTGCATCATGTTAGCTGTGGGGCAATATTACAAGCAGCAACACTCATTTGCTTTGCAACATGGTGAGACAGTTTCCTCCCAGGTTCTACTTCAGGTTAACTAGAAGGTAGAGACCGGAAAGCTATAATAAATAAAAAAAATACAGGCACCATTGTATGTTTTGTAAGAGTTTTTTATACATTGCTGAAGCATTTGTTTCTGTAATCTTTGTTTGTTGTACAGCAGAGGTTTGAATGAATGATGAATGAATGGATGAAAGACTGTAGCGTGTCTGCAGTGCGGGACATTTTAATAACAAGCTGTGCTCGGAATGGTTGAATGCATTTGTGTCATGGTGGAAACACACAAAATATCAACTCCTTTTCTTTCAGTCGGTATGTTGGTGAATTAAATCTGAAAATTACATACATTGACTGGTATACGATGTGTTTAAGTACAGATCTTATTAATGCAGTTCGACTATAGAACTAGTTAAAACACAAAAACAACTTTACCAAGTTTATAATAACATGGTTTGTCTTGAAACATCCTCATAATGCTGTAATATCGCCCACCAAATGTTTGTCATTATATATGTATAACAAACTGTATAAATATGTCTGTGGGCACATTCATTGGTCTGAGTTGTCCTTACGTTAGATAAATGTAGATTAAATGCAATCTAAGCCATTTCTAATGTAATGCTTTCCACAAATTTGCTTTAAATATTAAATGCAGATCCATATTTATCAAGATCATCTTAAAAAAATTAAATAAAAAGAAAAAAATATCCATATCCAAAAGGGACTGAACCCTCATTTTGAAGCATTCAGAGTTTAGCAAGCCCAGTCACTTCTAAATTCAGCTCAACATGCATGGATGATGTAACAGTCTCCTGTGGTATTATCACCCCTGACATGCTGAAGCAATGTATCAAAATTGTGCTCGCAAACACTTTTACTTTATATGATCAAAATGAGTTCAAGCATAGCATCACTATCCAGGTGTTTTTACACTGATGTAACTATTGCGGTTTATTCCGGGACTAAATACAGATTAATCATGTTTCTATTTTCCAGACACTTTAGGCAGCCAGTTCATTTCATTCATTAAAACCTGACTTTTGGTCCTGAAATGACTTTTAGTCTCTAATCAAGTAAACTTATCCGGAAGAATGATCTTTGTTAGTTTCTGTAAATTCTCTAAATATAACAGAGAGGAGCTTCCAGACCACCTTCATTATTTCCAGCTCAGGAAAGACCGTATCCTCATT
Source organism: Pseudomugil gertrudae (assembly GCA_037177535.1). NCBI lineage: Eukaryota > Metazoa > Chordata > Actinopteri > Atheriniformes > Pseudomugilidae > Pseudomugil > Pseudomugil gertrudae. Next base: position 4,242,053 of record JBAMHV010000001.1, on the reverse strand, counting down.
TATATATAAAAAAAGACAATTTTGTTTCCTATTTTCTTACAGCTTTGACATTATAAGTGAGTCATGTGTTATTTCAAGCAATCACACTAAGTGGGAGACATTTACACAATGACTGGGAGCAACCATTCCTAATGAGGCTGCAAACAGACTTTGTAGCTTTAAAAAAAGTTTTGTATTATAAAAGTTATTTTCTAAACCCTTAATATTCTTTGACACACCGTGTTTTAACAAAGTCAAAATGTAGTGCCTTATTTGACTAGACCCATTCTGTGACTCAGCTTTTGAAGAACTTGTGAAAAGGGCGCTGATTGTGTCCGCTACAGTACTTTTCAATTAGATAATACATTTCAATATCTGTGCATAAGCAGCTGTAGCTCAGGTGGTTCAGTCATCTTTCAACCGGAAAGTTGGGATTTCAATTTCCCCTGATTATAAGTCGAAGTATCCTTGGGCAAGACATTGAACCACAACTAGCCACCCCATCAGGGTGTGAGTGTGTAAATGTTCTACACAGTGTAAACCGCTTTGAGTGGTCGACAAAGACGGGAAAAGCGCTATAAGTCCAGTTACTATTTCATAATGGATAAAGTGGGAAATAAGATAAGCAAGTTAGAGCTCTTCAAATGTGAGCTTCAAAGTCTGTGCTTGGTTTAACTCTCTGGATTTTATTAAAAAAAGAAAAAAGAAGTCACAAATACACTAGAGCTGCTCCGATATTTTGTCTCCGACAATATGAGCATAAACTTATAATATAATTATTAGTATTATATTATTAATAATACAATGATAATCCTTTATATTAATATTAACAGCAATAATATAATAATATTAAGGGAAGGAACTGATTCTCAGTTTCCATTACTCAAAATCCCTCAATCAGCAAATAGAAATCTTGGCAGCACAAAAGATTTGACTTGTTTTTCACTATATTTCTTGTTTGTTCCTGGAATCCTCAATAAGCCTACGGCACATCTGAAAGCGTGCACAGTTGTGGCAGCACAGGAATAGTGACAGCAGAGGGAGGTGGTTAAAAAAAACGACAGCTCTGACTGTCATGAGAAATAAGTACCGGTATGCACTGAAACAAACACATGCTGAGCGACGATCTACAGGCACTGCGGGTTTTTTTTTGCACCAAACGCTCTTTCCTGCTGATGGAACAGCAGTGTGGGAATTACAGGATGGCCATGAACACAGAAAGAGGCCTTTTATAGAACACAGCTTTACTTCCAGTAAAAGATGTTTCGACAAAATGACCACAGGCACTCGTGTCTATTGTGCTTCTTTATTTTAACCAGTTCAAGCAGCACCTTTTTTTCTTTTTAAATGCTTTGTTTATTTGGAAGTATGGCTTAAAACATTAAAATACCTGGTTTGTGGAAACCTTGAAAGTATGAATCTGAGAGCAACCAGAAACTCTCTTTATTCACTGAGGCAAAGGACAGAACATATTTAAGATCATGAGAGATTCAGGTCATCTTCCTCTCTGACATGCACCAAAACCTTGAGTCCTGTGCAGTCAGGCTTGAAAAGTAAAGCATTTGAACCTGGGGACATTGGTTTGACAGCTACTCTCTTGTGAGTTGTCCTCAGGTGCTTTACGGTGCCCCTCCAGGTACTTCCAGATTACAGGCATTCGATCTCCATACCAGAATCTGCCCTTACCATCAAATTTCATCAATTTTAAAGCAGGCGGCCGTGAAAGGTAAATGATTACAATCTGCTCTTCTGATTGAACTCAACTAACCTTTCTGCAACAAATGTCTCTTTAGAATAAGCACCAGTGAATGTCAGACTATTCCCTTTTCTTCCGTTGGAAGGGCTGAAGGGTCCAGTCCACACTGCTTCATCTGGACTGCAATATCAAACAGGTAGTCATAGCATTCACACCTGGAAAAAGGAAACAGATAAACACAATGTGAATAACCTAAATTTGTTTTCTTTGTTGCATGTAAATCAATACTACCTGAACAGATGATAAAAAAAAAGGTTAATAGTGTTGAGATGGGAATGCTCACATCGTTTTTGCTTTTTCCCACGACTCGCCCCAAACGTAGACACCGTGCCGACGGACAAGAACTGCACATGAATCAGGGTATTCATCCATTGCCTGAGCCATCCGGTCTTTCAAGTCCTTCTCCTCTGGTGTGTTTTCAATAATGGGCACTACTAACATGTCATCATACCTGAAAATGGACAATAGAAAACTGAAATCAAACCTGGTAACTTCATCGAAATATTTAGAATGACCTCGACTGTCTGCTGCGTAATGTCTCGCTGTGTGACACCCAGATGCTGTTGAAGCAATCTGGTGTGAAGCTGGAATAGTACAAAAGAAAAACAACTTCTTAACGGAGCATATTTGGAATTGTATTCTGTTGTCAATTGTATGACAGTTCGTTGGAAAGAAAATAAACCTTAAACTCCTCATCAGTTTATAGACTAATTAAAAGATCAATAAAAACAATTGGCCTCTGTTCTAATCCAGCAAGCACAAACCTGTCCGTCTTGCATTACTAAGAGATAAAAGCCTCCCACCTTTCTGTTAGTCAGACACATAGATGAGTAACTAGCTCACAGTCAAACCCTAACATGTTAAAACGGTCTCTAAAATAAGGGAGGAACTGAGGACTCAATCTTTGAATCGAGACATTTAGTAACCTTTTCTCTGGTCAAAATCTATGTCTGCATTAAATATGCATTAAAAAATGTGTATTACAGCCTCTGCTAATAATCTGACACATTCTTGTAAGCAAATAATTTTAGATTTGTTGATGTAATGTGTAAGCTGGGTAGGAAGTGCCATGGTAGTCTGCCATTTTAAAACTCCAGCTGCTGGTAAACTACATAATTAGCCTGAAACTAACGGTTTTTTTATTTGCTTAGTTAGTGTTTGACAGCATAACAACCAAATCAAGATAAAATACAGCCTCCTTGGTACATGCAGTAAGTATATATTTATGTGGTTTCTACAGCTTTCATTGTCACAGTAAATAGCTTATAAAGACTTCTCACCAGCTTGTAGGCCAGCTTTACCATGACTGAAAGCCAGTGTTATGAAAACTATTGAAACCACAAAAACATACAGTTCTACCAGAGGAGTGTTTACTGGATTACACTGTACGTGTAGTGTCTGGGTTATGTACTTATTGGATATTAATGGTTGGAATATGTTTTCAACAAGACCCTCTCCCTACCTTTAAAATCAAGCTTAAGACCTTCATTTTAACAAATCTTATAGTTAGGGATAGTATAGCCATCATGCAGTCATGTGGGCTTCCCATAATGCACTGAGCACTTCCTTTTTGCTCCTTATCTTCCATGTATTAATATAGGACAGTATTGATATCCTTTTTCTGCAATAAAAGGATAAAAGCTGCATAGTCTGTTTATTTGGCTAAGCAGTCGAGGCAGATGGCTGCCCTCCCGGAGCCGGGTTCTGCTGGAGGTTTTGTCCTGTTAAAAAGGGAGTTTTCCTTCCCATCATCACCTCATGCATGCTCTGGATAGGAGATTGGACTGAAGTCAAGATTACCTTAGCTAGGCTATTGATTATGAATTGGCTTAAATTGATGTCTGTGAAGCGCCCTGAGGTAACATTGCCGTAAAGTGGTGTTATACAAATAAAGATGAATTGAATTGAATCTCCGTGGCATGAATTTGTTCAGATTATATCAGACTCAGATTATACACTAAACCAGCTGATTCCTATCAGCACAGTGAATTCATTTGGATCATTAGGGGAACAAAAACACAGCATCAAACTTGTTAAAGTGCCGTCAGGGCTTTTGATACACGTTGGCTACTGCTGCTGCATCCAAAAGGGTGAAAGGGTGCGGTACTAGAATACATGATCCATTTTAATGCGATGCACAATATCAACGTTAAAAGTAGAGTATTTATTATTCAATGTTCCCTTAAATCTTAAATTAAAACATTCAAACGGCACCAAAACAAACAAAACCAAAAAATTGTGTTAAATATCTTTTACATTAAAAAAATAAGCACCGTGTCGGAAAGGTTCTGTGATAGAATACTGCATGTTTCAGCCCATGATGAGCGTAAACACTACTGAGAAAAAAAAGGCATGACTGGGCATATTTAAGAGTTACCAAAGAGCTGCTAAATACCCACTATGATGAAACAGCTCTCTATGTGCAGCTGATTTGATGCATTAAGGTTTTCTAAAGCCTGTTGGTGGCAACGAGTCGTGCTCGTTGGTTTCCAGAGTAAAGTTGGCAGCAGTTAAACTGGGCAGTGCTGGAAGTTTCTACTCTCAGATAAGGCTCTGGGTGAAATTGTGCCAGAACAATGGCATGATCATAAGTAGTTAAAGATGAGCTGCATCTCAGTTTCTGACTAAAGTATTTTAAACACAATGTCTTAAGTTTCAAACCAATTCATTACCATTTTTAGGCCCTCAGCTTGACCAAGAGATTTAAAGTTTCTTTTGACGTCCTTAATGCTTGGTACTTGATTACATACCGATAGTTTGTGCCCGAGGTGCCCTTACGAATCCCCTTGATCATCTCCTGATGTGTGATCCTGAACTCTTTACCAGGATACAGCAGTGTTGCCATGACAGCAGCCTTGGAGTGGGTGTGTATAACTGCCTGTGCCTCTGTATTTTAACAAAAGGAAAAACAGATATGGGTTTTTGAATCTTGCCTCCCATCTTCTCTCCCCAGTAATTAAAACATATCGTTTCTTTTAACAAACCAAGACAGACCTGGCAGACCCTAACTGGCTGACAATTATCTTTAAACCATTTTTAATTTATGTGTATTTATAAGCAAGCCTATAGATTAGTGAATTTAATCTTGGTTATCATGACTCAAGATGTTTCCTCAACATAGCTGGCTTATTAACAGGCTTGCAAAAAACTGTATGACAGAGTCATCTTCCCTAATAGACGTCTACTTATCTGAATCAAGTGTGCTGAAATAGAATCACATCTAAAACATCCAGGCAGTGGATCCTGATGACCAGGATTGATAAACACTGCTATAGATCTAAAAATGGGGATGGATGACCAAATATACTGCATTATTATTCTCCAAAATTCTACAGTAAAGCAAAAGTAAAGATGGGAGAGAAGGAAATGGAGGAAGTGAGATGGGCAGATTGGAGGCTATTCCTCAATTCGCCTTACTCCGATCACTGACAGAGGTGTCGATAATCAGAATAAGCTGATGGGTTTCTGAGATGTTTACCCCTGCTCATCTGTCTGTCTGCCTTGCTGGCTGACTGTTAGCAACATAACTGAGGAAATAATAGAAAAATGTTGACAACATTTTCAGGAAATTTCAGAAATGGCAGAAGGAAGTAGTAATGACATTTGGGGGAGATCTGAATAAACTCCTGGATGGGAATATAGAATCTAACAAACAATTGGCAAAAAAAAAAAAAAGGTCTGCACTATCCGAGTGCTTTTAGTTATCAGAGTAACACCTCGTTTTAAAAATGCCCGGGTTAACTCCTTTAGCTTCTACTTTTGCAGAGCTACTCATCAGGTACTCATACAATTGAATATAATGTGATTTTCTTTAAGGAGAAAATAAATAAATGTGTTCTTGTTGTAAATGTACTGCATTAATTTGGACTCATTTTAAAACTTCAGGTTGAAAAAAAGAAGAAAACTGATCTTGTGAAGAAGAGCATAATATGAAAAAGCTAAAGATTAACTTTGTTGTGTTCAGCAATATACACGTTATTTTAAGACTGTGTTTTAAACAACTATGTGCATTTTTAGCTTGCATGTTCACTTATAGAAATATGTATTTATACACACACATGGTTGCTCTACAACACACAGCCGTCCTCAAATGTATTTATACCCTCCAATTAAAAGAAAAAAAACAGTCACTGAAATAAACTGAAGTTGTCTAAAGTTTTTTTTTTAAATGTGAAAACCACACATTGTTTTCTAATTTTGGTTCAACAGAAATAAAAAAAACAAATAAAGTGAAATTATACACATTGCATCATTCAAACTAATATTTTGTTGAATAATCTTTTTTACTCATTGTTGCTTGTTTTTAGTCTCGAGTTATTTGAGTGACTGTTGTAAATTTAATCAGTCTTTTAATGGTCATGAGTACATTTTAAAACAACTAGTTTTTTACATATTTGATTTGCAGCTGCTGCTGTAGATGGCTGCTAAACTGATTTTCCACACCATCAGATGTTTAACCTTTGTTTGAAGTTTGAAACAGAATATTTTATTCATATTGTTTTCATGTTATAGAAAACCAATAAATAAATCACTTTACTTCAAGTCTTAATTCTATCCATACCCTTATTTCACTGCAATTTTGTCTGTTCTGCACCGATCTCCAGCTGAGCTGATTTTGCCAGACGTGACAGAAACAACCATCCATAACTAAGACAATAAGTCTAAGGCAAAAAGTTGGACTTGAAAAGACCTGCAGGCTAAAGTATATCCATATATCACAAGATGCTGTAAAAACTCTGTATGAACATAATTAATGCAAATACATGACTAATATCAACATGATCCACATTCACTTTCAGTTTTTTACTTGTATAACCTTAAAAAATTAAGTTTGTGTGGCAGTGATTTGATTGTTTTATATTAGAATATTGTCTGTGTATGTTAATGAAGTCAGAGTAACATCTCAAAGAGAAATCACATTTTTCATTTAGCACTTTGAAGCATTTGGATCCCATTTAAAACCATCAACTCCTCTAATGAACTATTAAGTTAAAGTATGTGTTGTATGTTTTATGATGTATTATGAGATGTAATTACGCCTGATCTGGTTGCTGGTGCTTCTTGATAATAGCTCTATAGTTGAATTAATTTTAAGCCTTAAAAAAGGTAAATTTTTCTACAATGAGGTTTTAAATACAAATCCAGCTCAACACTTTAAATGTAAATATGGCTATTAAAAAAAATAAAAATAAAGACCATGGCAGCCAGCTGTCAAACGTGGGACTTGAAAGTTACAATTTGCAAACCAGTGGATCGATCAATGTTATGCATTCATGTAAGAAACAGAGCTGATTCAACATATGGAAAAATTATTCCACCATATAACAAATTTGGCGCTGACCAACTTGGGAAAATAATCCCAGGCTTTAATAAAAATGATCTTTTCTAACATACAGACTGGAAGCAGTGCTTATAATAAGTGGCATGTTGTGTTAGGGTGACTAACCTCTCATTGTGTAGGCGTTCATAAAAAGTGGTGTGCACTGGCTCTTTTTTAACTTCTTCAAGGGAGGTGGACAACTGATGTCTTTCTCGTCTGCGTCACATACAAATATATCTTCTGGCTGAGAAACACAATCATTACTAAAAGCCTATTGTGGCAACCAGTTTCAGATTGAAGTAAGAACCAGTAAATACCTTACCTGTATTCTCTCTTTCTGGACACCCGATGGTGCAATGAAAATCTCATCTCTGAGAGACATACAAAAAAAAGGAATATAGAAAAACAGCTGTCTTTACATCACAGATGTTCCTGAGTAAAATGAACTAAAACTCAGGCTATTGTACAAAAAAGAAAGAAAATCCCTCAAATAATGTCATTCTCTTGTTGCTTTGTTATTTTCAATTTAAATTCTCTGCAGCAAATGCAATCATGCAGTGTGAAAATAAAACATTCGTCAAAATTCCCATCGTCACTGATGGAAAAACTCACATTCCATGTCCCTGGTGATAAAACCTGCTTGAAGACAGATCTAAATGAAATGTAAATAAATGCAGAGCTGCTAGACACTCTCAGTTTATCCCCACACAAACTTTGCGATGATCTGGTTTCGAGCCTCAACATTTCCTTACAGAATAAAAACAATAAAAGCCATTGCACTCTTCTTTCTCTAGAAACAAATGTGCCTAGACTGGCCCTAGATGAAGAACAGTCAGTGTTCTGCAAGCTTGCCTCACGCTACAATCCATTTCCCAAGCAAGATGGACTACACTGGGAATTTTATTTAAAAAAAGCAGTATAATGTCAAAATCCAGGTCAATACAGTTGGAAAAGCAACATCTTTAGTAAGCAATCAAAAAAAAAAAGAAGCATTATTGTTATTATATATGTATTTATTATATTAATAAATGAGAAGATAACTAGTGTGGGCATAAACTAGAGCTGCAGTGAGACAAGGTAGAAAAACAACGTTTGTACATCTTCTGCAACAAATGTGAATCTTAATCATTGATCAATGACCCTTGCTGGTTTCAACAAATACCAACCATTTCTATAAATAAAATCAATTCTCTTGTTAACTAATTAAACTACATACCTAACACGTGTTTACAATCATTTGTCAGATATAAGTTTGCATTTTTAATGCCTTTACACCAAAATGTGTTTTTACAGAGTTTGAATTTTTACAAACGCATGATCAAAGCTGAGAAAAAAGCAGAAGAAACGGGACATGTCTGATGTTACACATCATTTAATCAGTGTACGAACCCTCGTCTTAGGCTGATTCCACCTCCCGTCCCCGTCACCCATCCCAGCTGGTAGAATAGCTGACACAACTCAGGAATCAGAACACGAGGGTGCTCCTTTGCCTGGAAAAACATATAGAGTCTCAGATTTCAACACTCTTCTCATCCATATGGGAATAATCTTTAAATAAAAACATAACAACTTCATATTAATGATGTTTTGGATATCAGGATATTTGATATAGCCCGACTGCTTCTCTGCCATCTCAAACACTGGACTCCCAGCTGTATTGGCATCATGTTTAAATGCATTTGACAGAAGGGAAATAATAAATATACATAAACCCACAGAAAATAAAAACTCTTATCCTCTTGTCTACTTCTGTCACTAATATTTGCTGAAGCTACTAAGTGTTTTAGCAAACAACTCAAACAATTCCTTAAGCTTTTGAGTCTATACATATCAGGCCCTCTGTAAAGATAATTGTTTTCAGTATAAACACTAATTACCAGAGAAAACAGATATAACTTAAACTGGCTTGACATGATATCTGTTGATGAAGTAAACAACATTATTTTATGGTTCATTTTGTCAATGAAAATGTAATATGCAAGGTTTTACCTAAAATCTAAAACATCCGGGTGGGCGCATACAGTATGCTCCTCCGAAATTTATATATACACAAAATAAATTTCACGTGTAATCTCAGCGTAATACTTGCCTGACTGTCTGCGGCCTCCAAAGCTGACATGTCCTGGAAGAAAAATGAAAAGCCTTTTGACCATATTTTAAGATAATTTATAATATTAACAGATATCGTCTGGGGAATGGTTGCAGTAACATTGATTCTGGTGTCAACTAAAAGACGAGTAGTGCTCATGAGTCATAAGGAAACAATCTTTTGTCAGTCTATTAATTACTCATTTTGACTCCTTTCCAACAGGAAAGAATTACTGTAGAAAAATATATAAAAGATGAGAAGGAAGACATTTTTTTCCTCAGTAATTTCTATTCCTTTCTCTTCTCCCACACAAGAGTTGACTGAAGGGTGAGATAACGCCACCATTAATATGTTGAATTTCTGATTAAACCACCATTTGCACAATGGAAAATCTTAAAATGAATATTTTTGTAAGGCAGAAGAAAATAGTTCTTATTAATATTTGTGGAAATTTCGACCTCCAAACCAAGTCGGCCGTGATAAAAAGTGAAAAAGTTACAGATATAAACCGCTTTAATTAAAAAAAATAAAATAAAATCAGGACAATGGTGCTTCTTTTCAACTGTTTCACACATTTCAGATAAAAACTTTAGTGCAAATATTAATGTGTAGGATTGTTTTGTATCTTAAGGTTATCAATAGCATATGTGTAAATAAAAGATTTTTTAAGCTTGGTGTCATTCTCTGTTAAAAAGTCATATTTTATATATTTTATATATAACATGCACATGAGCCTTATTATTACTGGATCAATTCTCTTAATCTGATAATGTTTTAAAGTAATTTTTGCTAAATATGACTTGAATAAAACCATGATAAACCGTATTTCATTGTTTTCTTATCTGTGCTGTCATTCTTGATTGGAAAATATGTTCAAAAGATTTAATTTTGTTTGCAATAAATGTTAAAAAGATTTTTAAATTAACCTTCATATTAAATCACACCACATTAAACAAATATTAAAAATATTTATCTTCAAATAAGTCTGACAGAAAGCTGCATCAGAGTGCCAATACAAAACACAAAGCACTGCCATCAGTTCCCATGAAGACATGCAAAAGACTTTTTTCCATTTTAATATGAAGACCCGACATCAACATGAAAATAAATCAACAAAACCAGCCTGAAAATAATGCTTTTCATTTCAACAGTCTCCTGTGGGCACAGCAGCTACAGTCGGTTGCATCTGTGATGAGTATCTGCTGTTTTATTGTTTGGATTGTGCAGCAGGAAACTGTACATGAAAATGTTGATGGATAATTGTTCTCTGGAAATCCTGACAGTGTTCTAATCATATTTCTAATCTTAGTAAATAATGATTTAATAAAAAGGCACAAAATAGGACAACTCCAATAAAGGTTTCAAGCTACACACTTAGAAATGCCAAAAAGTTTACATAACTGAATGGAGAAAATCATATGTAAATGTGTATGTAATAGACTGCTGAGACGATTGACTGGGTAATGAGGTAAATTGTAATAAATAGCAATCACAGAATCAGTCACTGATTACTCAATAACCTGGTCATAAATGCAGAAACATCTGCATTGGCAACAGTCTTGTGAGTGGAATATATCCAATTATACAAATAAACAGACATAGTACTGTAGAATATAAACTGTATTTTAGCTAAAAAAGCTAGGCTTATTTTATGTTTAAATGTAATATTTTATCAAATGTAAAAATAAAATGTCAGCCAGGGTGGACACAAAGTAAAAAACAAAAACATCTTCAGATTCAATTAAAAACTTGCATCTAGGAATGTATGATATGCATTAACTTTACATTTTGATTGACATATTTTAGTTTTATTAAATGGAGTTTATACCATCTATAACAGCTAACTAGCTACATTTTTTAAATAACAAAACATAATGAATTAATCTTTTTGTCCACTTGTCAGCTGCTCCAGCTTTTCTAACTTGTATTTAAAAACAGCGATCAGTCACAACATTAAAACTTCTGACAAATATACTTAGTGGCACTGCTCATCTCAGTTCTTGGCACAACAGACAGGCCAACTCCCCTAAATTATAACCATTTAGGTTGCACACAGGCCTGCTCACTATCTTATAGCAAACTATTATTATTATTATTATTTTAACTTTTACTTTATTACGGTAGTTTAAGTCGTTTGGAGCGAACAGGAGCCAACATGTGTTGTGCTACTTGTGTTACGTACACATGGTTTGTAATTCAAGTTTGGAAGTTACTCATCCCTAAATTAATCTTGTGACCAACTGGCTTGTAAATGCTCAATTATATAATTTTAATGCATTTTTATCGTAGGAAAAAGGTTTGTTTTTTTAGTCACGTGCTAACAGTAGTGGCTAACCTCCAGCCCCAATACCCTAAAAATAAATCACTTTGGGCGTGTAAATTTGTTGTGACGCTCACTTTCAACAACAGCTTAGATTGTTTGGTAACGAGAACATAAAAAACAGAATTACTTACCGGTCTTTATGGGTTAAATTCCTTGAAAACGAAGCGACAAACAGCAGTTTGTTGCTAGTAGCAGAACGTCAACAACGTGCGACGACGTCTTTGCGTGCCGCGTCATCAGCTGGTAGACTGGAACAAAGAATGAGATCGTCAATCTGTGAATTAAATTTATAGATTTCCGACATTCCGCCAAGTTTTTTACAATGCAAAGAAAAGAACAGACACTGCAGACTGTAAAAGAGAAATCCTCTCCCTTGACAGGGAGTGGTGCATGAGTGCTGACCCAGCTTTAGTTCCCAAAGGAGGTCTCTGCAACGTCATACCTGTCTGGTATTGTAATGTGGCCGGTGTTGAGCACAATTGTCCTGGCAGCTGAGCCTGCTATCCCGCGGGAAGAGGGTCTGGATGCTGCCCAACAAACCTGGCTGCTGTGTGCAGGAAGTTTTAACACAAAACCGTATAATTTACTTTGATTTTTGGGTTCAAGTGAATCTGTTAGTTTGTTCATATCTGCACAGCAGTATGCATGCCCACTTTTCACCATTATATGGGCAATGTTGATTTTTTTACACAGTAAACAACAATGCAGTTTAATCTAGTTTATTAAGTTGCAGTGTTTTCTGATTAATTGTCACATTTATTTAAGTAGCCTACTACAAATTTCACTTTTAAATTTCCTTTTAACAATACTGTACAGTATTAAAAAATGCAAAAAAAATAAATAAATAAATAACATCAGTTCATTCTTTACTGCTTAGACAACATTGGCACATAGGTAGTGGCTAACCCCTAACCCTTCTGTCTCCCTGAGGCATTCACAAACCAGCTGAGATGTTCCAGCTTCATTTATATCACAATGTTTCCACACAAAACATTATCTTTTGTTTATTTGAAGAAAAGGGAAAATAGCAGAATGACAAGTGTCTTTGGGCTGGGAAAAAAATCCAAATAGAACCAGAAAATAAGTGGTACACGTGCCAGGCCTTTTGTAGGCAGTAAAACATTAATGACATTCCTAGGTATGTGCTGTGCATTAACAGAATACAACAGAGGTGTTTCATGCACGTTCGCTGACAGCATATTCTCTACCCCTCTCTTATGGAACCAGCTCCCAGTGTGGGTATGGGAGGCAGAGACCCTCTCTATCTTTAAAATAAAGTTTAATACATTCCTTTTTAAGTAATCTTATAGGTAAGGATAGTTTAGCCACTCATTAGTTATGCCGTCATGGGAATGGGGACACCCCATAATGCATTAAACACTTCCTTTTACTTTGCTCCTTATCTTTTATGTATTAATATATGACAGTATTGACATCATTAACCTGTTTCTCCTTTTTCTGCAGGTCTTCCTGCATAAAAGTTGCAGTTTGTCTTCCGTGTCCTCTCCACCCCAGTCAGTTGAGTCAGATAGCTGCCTTACCTGAGTCGGGTGCTGCTGGAGGTTTTGCTTTCCCACTTTACCACGGTGTGGTTACTGCCCCTCAAATTTAATTACAAACAACACACACTTCCCCATAATTTATGAGCAGGGGGAGGAAATGGCAATGGAGTCCTCTTGCACCCCTATTTCCTGGGTGATGCTGAGGTGAGGTTCTTGTCTACTTTTAGGAACAAGAGAAAGACTCAGATGTTCAAGGTGCACACTTAGCTTAACTCTTCTATTTGATTTAGATCTATCCAGCTCTTAGCCACACATCAGCACTGAATAGATTGGGAAACAAATAGGAAATATATTTACTAAAAAAAGAAAAGTCTCTAGCACTTCAGGACAACACCTGTGTCCAACCAGACTTGCAGCAGTCTGGCTCTTATCTATGCTGTTCCCTGTTGTTTGATTTCATGCTTGTGTTGTTTTATTCTCTGATGTATGTCACTTTGGATGAAAGCATCTGCTAAATGACTGTAGAATAGATTAGAACAAGCAGCCTAAATCTAAGCTGGGGATACCTGCTGCAAAAGAAGAGATGTTTTCGTGGATGTGTCTTTAAGAAATGCAGTATTTTAGGACTGAAGACCTCCACAATGTCAGCTACTACACCACGGTGACATGCTAAATACACACTCACTGTCTTCGTATAGTTTGTTGGCCAGTACACATTTCAGCTTAAGTCTATTCTTAAGTCTACATTCAAACACAAAGATCCAGTAGCAGTGAAAGCAGAGTGAAAACAAGGAAAGGCAAAGTCATGGGTAAAATAATAGTAAAAGACTGAAGGAAAACAAAGGCAGCAATCACTATTCATTTCCAGCAAGGACCCCTGGGTACCATGAGTGTTTGATCCCAAAGGCAGAGTGGAAATGAAGAGATGCAGTCATATGAATGCAGAGGGAGAGAGGGTAGCGTGGAGGAGTGGAGAAGCAGAATCTTTTAATATTCTGGGCCATGAGTTGAGATGAGAGACTGCTCTCATACCTTCAGGTTCATGAGCATAATGAGATTTATATTTGTTGAGTGCAGTCTGTAAGCAGACCTGTGTGCTCCTCTGTCACACAGAATATTCAACAATCTGTGTGTGTGTGTGTGTGTGTGCATTTGTTAAAAGTACAGTTGAATTTTACAACAATATAATTTTGACCCTTATGTCAGCAAACATCATATCTGGTTTTAAATAATGTGAAAACCCTTCAGTGTAGACACTGTCATATACATGTTTATGCAATAAATACATTTACTATATTTTCACGACCACTAGGCGCACTATACGAAAAGGTGCAGTCTCATTTATGCGTGCAGTTAAAGTATTTAACACATACACAAGGCGCACCGTACCAAAAGGTTTATATACAATCCACGCCCACACTTACAACACACACACAAGCATACAAGTGTGTATTTTTTTAAAAGAGCAAAACTTAGTTTGGTTTTGCTTTATTTAAGTATTGATTCACTCTTCTTTTTTTTTTTTTTTACCTATAATCGTAATCAATCAAACCCTTTGAAGTCCTCATCCTCTGTTTCTGTATTGAGCAGAGGCGCTAAATCTCCGTCATACATGTCAGGTTCACTTTCTTCACTACTTTCTCTGCCGGCTGACATGGAAAAAACGTGGCGCATTTTCGCTGGTTTTGCTTGATTCTGGGGAGAGTAAACGCAGACAACACAGAAAATATGACTCTGCAGGCTGTGCGAACTCCCGCGCGGGCTGATCAGTTTCTGGCAGACGATCACTATATGGCACATCACCTGCTTTTGCGAAAGCTCGAACAACAGTTCCAGCAGACACGTTATCCCAAGCATCTACAATCCA
>JBAMHV010000001.1:4160763-4197360 GCA_037177535.1 Pseudomugil gertrudae | reverse complement strand
GAGTCCCTCCCGGATGGCCGAGCTTCTCACCCTATCTCTAAGGGAGACACCGGCCACCCTGCTATGGAAGCTCATTTTGGCCGCCTGTACCCGGGATCTCATTACGGTCACAACCCACAGCTCGTGTTCATAGGTGAGGGTGGGAACATAGAGCAACCGGTAAATTGAGAGCTTCGCCTTCCGGCTCAGCTCCATCTTCACCACAACAGATCGGTGCAGCGTCCGCATCACTGCAGACGCAGCACCGATCCTGCCCCAAGTGGAGGAGTGTAAGTATCACAAACAAATTTGTAAAACTAAAAAGGTAAATAAAAGTTAAATTAGAAAAACTTTTTTTATTTATTGCCACATTTAGTTGATTATTGTCAAAATAATCAACAAAATTAGTCAATTTAACAATTCACTGCCATGTCTTTGATATTCTTAGATACATCGTTCCATTTTCAGATTGGTCAATTCAATTAATTTTGAAGTAACTCCTCCCTGGGACTGACACACTTAACAAGTAACTTTTAATAGCTTTTATCAAGGAATTTTCCCACTCAAAGTTAAACTCATAACAGTATTTTGGGGATTATTTCTAAGGAATTTTATAACAGCATGCCAGTTGCTTCTCAGATTTTTGCTTCTGCGTTGACACTGAGCTTATTATAAAGACTTACACTGTCCCATCCAACATTTATCCAGGCTGGATAACAAGTACGCACAGTGTCAATTCAATAAGTAAAAGTTTGAAAGCCTGATCATTTTTCGTTATTTGTCTTTTACAGTATTAGCTACCAAACATGTCAGATCTTGTAAAAATCTTTCGCCAATCCTAACATGACATTGCCAAATAATTATATTATTGAGTCAAATGCGGATAATAATCACTCATTTTTAGTATTTTCATATTCATGTGAAGAGTTGTTGGTAGCTGGAGTGTATCCCAGCAATCAAGGGCGAGGGATAGCACACCTTGGACATGTCACCAGTTCATCACAGGGCCAACACAAAGAGAGAAACAAGCAGTTACACATTCACTCCTAAGGACCACTTCTAATGATCAATCAACCTGACATGCACATCTTTGGATGGTGGGAGGAAGCCAGAGGACCCAGACAGAACGCACGCTAACACGAGGAGAACATGTAAACTCCACCACACCAGCTTTCCACATCATATGATACATTAGGAATAGATTTAAAGTTACACTTGAATGCAAGTTGGAACAATTTATTTTCTTTTTGTTTTAAATAGATTTGATCATTACCCAGTATAGCTGAGACATAGCTTTCAGCAATATCTGCCGGGTGGTGTCACCAGGTCAGTATTAGCCTATTCATAAACTCTAAACATTAAATGAACAATGTGCTGCTTCTGATCAGGGTTTTCATAGTTGTGATATCATTTTTATGTAGTATTCATTACACATGTGACCAATATGGTTGTGAGTGGCTTGTCTGAGGTTTCTGACAGTATCTTGGAGTTACTGACAAAAGCTTTTGCTTATCAGGCCAAATGGTCAGTGCACATGATTTTACATCCACTTTTGTTGCATATAATTATTTGTATTTATCTCATTCATTATTAAAGGGATTATTAGGTTTTATATTAATCTATGTAATGTTTCAACATGTCTTAGAACTTTTTTATTATTATTTCTTGCAAGAATTATTTTTTATTATTTGAATGCATTTAATATTGAAATTTAGGCATTAATGATTATTTTAGCATCAAACATCATCTGTTTTAACTAATATAGATCCGCAAGATAAAGAATTAACAGGAGGGTCATTTTTCCATCTTGAATTATTTTATTTAATTACATAGTTGAAATTGACCTATGTGGTTTCCAGATACACTTTTGTAACCTTTTGAGGATGATTTAAATTAAATGAATGAAAACAAAAAGCATGAAGGTCAATTTTAGGAGCCCTGTTTATATGCCCAGGAATTTACGGCAGAACTCTCACGTTGTCAAACATAATGAAAGATTTGGCACCTGATATGAAACTACTTTAGTCAAACACATTAAAAACAAATAAAAATGGCATTTTAACCATAATTTTGGAAGGCATATGTGGTACTGACAGTAACACTTAAGTGAGGAAGAGAATCATTGTAAGAAATTTGTCTAAAGGTAACTGATTTTATTTTATTACTTTCTAGACATTTAATATGATTTTGCAATTCTAAGCAAAAACTTCCCTCATAAATTACTCATCGTGTTTTTCTTTTTTGGTTTTTAGCTTTCATGATGACTTTTTGAACTGCAATAATCAAGATAAACACTGACTTTTTGTGAGTCCCAAATATATCAAGATTAATCTTCATAGTGGAAGATTATAAAAGGTTGTTAAAGTGACTGGATGTAAAAAAAAGAAAACAAATCTAATATTGTCTAATAAATGATGTGACAATATTGGTATCTCCGTACATCTAAACAAGCTGTTTATTCATCAAATCAAACAAATACCAATCAAACATTTAATGACCAATTATTTTTTTCCACTTTTTAATTGATCTAGTTATTCTTTTATGCAAGTAGCTTCATAACCACTCACAAAATCATTTCTAATTAATAAAACAGGAATCCTTTTTACTGAGGCGATTCAAAATTTAAGGCAGCACCTATATACAAAGAAAAGCTTAACTTCACTCTATAGAGACAAATCAAAACAGCAGGACTTAGAGAGATAATTGATCAGACTTCAATGGGTTATCAACCACTTTTATCCAACCTGTATTGATATGCAACAAAATAAATACAGCTAAACATCAGATACATCAGAGAAGTTCAATTTTCCTTATTAATACTGTTTAAAGACATGAAAAGAAATTCTAAACCACTTTTTGGGATTTTTTTTTAAATGGAGCTCATTCACAGAGTGTCATCACTAAAAACAATCTGCCATACTCTGCATAAGCTTAGACAAAATTATGATGCACATGATCATGTTTCTGCATTGATTTTAATGACGTCTGTCTCATAAGAGGGAATTTTAAAGGCAGAGCTCAGCTCCAGCTTCTGATTATGCCTCTTAAATGCTCTTACTTATGCAGATGTACAATGAAAAAACAGCTAAATTGGATAAGCAGCTCTTAACTTGCTCTACCATCATGCATCCACTTGAGAAATAAGCAAAGAAGAAAATGCAATTTTCTACTCTATCATTTATGTCCTCTTGTCCCTTCTTACACAGCTGATTAAAGGTAAATCAGCACTGCCTCACCAAAAAATATGTTGAAACTGTTTGGATAGATTTCCCCATTGGACTTAATGGGAAAGTGTGTCCAAACTTTTGACTATGTGTCTGTCCATACTGTGATACTGCCATAATTAGTTGTAATTGTATTAGTGGAGAGACAAAAATGAAATGATTTTATTCTAATGGTTGTGTTTAAAACAACAAAAATACAGAACACAGGTATGCACTAATTCTAGCCGTCATTGTCAGAAAGCTAATTATGAATATATTATAAATTATAGGTTTTACCAGGAGTTAAAACAAAAGCCTAACATTGTTTCCTTCTCAGTGAACTCAAACACATTACCAAAGAGTGTGTCATGCAACTTAATTGGAGGCACTTCATCATTAGGGGAACTACATACTAGATTGTTTACATGTAAATGCACACACACATCAACACACAAACACACACACATATCTATAATGAGAGAAAGTTAGCTTAAATCCTGTTTATATCCTGAATCGTGCGAGCTAAGAAATCTATGTCCTCCCTAAATGTTTGCCTGAAATATAGTTAGCATTAGATGTAAACACCCAATGCATTGTTTTGTGTCCATTAAACACAATCATTGGTTAATTAAACACCCAAAAATTGCAGACGTATACCAGAAGAAATATCAGTGTGTTAAAAAGGGTTGTTGACATGTGAAGATAAATAATTTCTTATTTCACTTGGTTATATGAATGAACCTTTCTTCAGATTTGTTTAATGGAAACATGCATTCATACTCCAGAATATGCCATAATTGTTGGTGTCATTTTAGCTGGTAAAGGAAGGTTGTCATATTACACAATTTAACTTTATTTGACATTTGACATGCTAGAAACCTGTTTTATAAACATTATCTCTTATTCCGTGGCAGCTGAGAACAAGAGAAGTTCATTTCTGCATTCGGTTAAATGTTTTACTCTACTAACAAGTCCTTTCAAACATACAAACTAGTTAATATAAATAGTATGAAGTTAGTTGAGCATGTGTGTTTGCAGCCACAACAATGAAAATGATAGCAGCGGCAGGCTGTTTATATGATCCTATTAATATTGATTCTGGAGATATTCGATTAACTGATTACTTTTAAAGAATTAATAATGTAGAAATGATACTATAGTAATATATCTAATCTGAAAAAGAGAGAAGCTAAGGGATATCTTCAGAAGGTCATTGGAATTAAATTATTCCATTAACAGTTTAATGTTGGGGACTCTGAATCCTTTAACATTTTATATTTAGTAGCTTTGTCCCCATTTATTTAACTGTTTCCACATCCCTGGAGCTGTTGCTTCTTTTTAGCAAACTGCAACTTTCTGCAAACCTTTTCAGAATCAGAAAGCTCGTGGAACCTTATTCTTTCCATCAACATCTTTTTCCCCCCGTTTTTTTTCTGAAAAAAATGTGAAAACAGTTCTCCTAAACAGGAATGAAGGCACATCAGAGCCTTGTGCCGACCAGTCGCCCCTGGTAGTTATTCCCTGACATGAAGTGCAGAAAAAGTAACCGTCTTATGTGAAATCCATCAAGTTAATTTACTTGGGATTAACAGTCTAACCCTTTGGGCCATTCTTTTGAACTTCATCTTCTTGCAGCTTTGTCTCAAGTTGTTGTGGGAGTCGATCACACTGCAGCATCATATCTTTACTGATGCACACATGACCCAAGGCAAGCAGTGCTGCATTGCTTAAAGAAACTGTCACATCCCTACAATGCACTGGTTGACATTAGTTCCTGTCTTAAGATGTGAAGTCATTAATCTTTAAATGTAACAGTTTACATATTTCAGTTTATTTCAAGAATTTGAGGCCTGATAACTTTCAGTGGAAGCACTGTGCCAGTATCCTAGCGTGACCTACATCGAGCTATACACCCAGGAGTAGGAGGAATGCAACTGAGCACCAATCATCACACTCAGGTATGCTCAGAATGGGGTCCCATCAATTACAACACTGTCTCCAGCAAATCCTTTCCTATAACTATATTTAGAGATACATCTTTAACCTAATATTACATTGTAAGGAATACCATTTGTACAAAACATTATCATTTAAAAAGGAGTCCTGACAATCCTGAATTATAGGTTGAATTGTTCTTTGTATAATTTTACTTGCTTGTTTGACCCCTCCACAACTTTTCCTGTAAAAGAGACCTACTAATATTATCATTACTGAGAATATTCTCGAACATCCTAAAGTGGAGAGCACTCACCTGGAAGTCTTCTCTTCTTCAAAAGTGTGCCCTTTCCTAAGTAATTTCCTTGTAGCCGAGTGTGCAATTAAAGCAGCGCTAAGATTTGCAGATTTAAGGGAGAAATTAGCTCTAGCTGCAGGTTTTTTGTGCACTAAAGAAATTCAAGCAAGCTAAACAACACCATTTGCATGGTGCGCTAACTGATGCACACGCAGAGAGGGTGGGGATTTGAGATGAGAGGTCAGTGCCGTCTCTCAGCTGTGGGATGTTCTTTCAGTTAAAGAGTGATGGATTAGCAAACCTTTAAATCATTTTATCATTATGAAAATGAAAATGATGAGTCTGCAAAATAAAAAAAGGCTGAGGTAACTTTCTCAAATGCAAAATCATTAAAGATTTCAGATCTGTTTATATGTACCGTGCATTACTCCTAATAATTTTTGCATCATAAATTTGAGCAAAGCCTTTGTGTAGCCCACTGGTGTTTTGAATGACAGACACACAGATCTTGCATTTCAGGTCATATTTGTTTTGCAATTCACCTTGGAAGAAGCAGAGACTGAGAACTGAGCTACTCATTGTTTAATTGGCTGGGCTTTACAGGTGTCCTGCACAAAGCCAGGGTGAGTACAGCGTCTCTGTCGCAGGAGTAAGAGCTAAGTTTAGCAAATCCTCTCAGTGTATTTCTCAATGACAGCACATGTTGGACAGCCTGCAAGGAAACTCACGAATGTATAACCTCACATGCGATCAGGCTGCACACACACACGCACACATGTTGTGTGCATATTTACCGTGACAGGTTTGGTTTGTACACTGATTACTGCTGTGCACATGCATGCAGGCATGTATGCATGTGTGGCTTTGGAACTGCACACAAATGAGAAACTACAGTATTTCTCAACTGCGTTCTTAATCATTGAATAAATGCATCCAAAAACTTTTTATAAGAAAATAGAACATTTCTTTTTGCAAACTGATTAATAAACATCTATATTCAGTACAGCTGGGAAACCTGTCCAGTATGCACATTTGCAGAAATCTATAGCTGGCCTTGCAGTTAATGACTTCTCCTTCACGGATAATGTTTATCTCTAAGATATTAGAGTTAAGAGCCCTGAAGTTAGCTGAGAAGAAATGACTTGCCAAGGAAAAATAGCAGGAGGGTGAGTTTATTCCACTTTCAAAAAGGATAGATTGAGGTAGTAAAGCTAACTGTGGATAACGGATGGAAAAGTCCATTTGGTTTTGAGCCACAGTCTAGAGAAAGATAGAGACATACAGCTTTTTGAGATTAGCACTCAATAAAGTTTTTTATATGAAGCTATTTCTTGAAGGGGATAATGTCATCAGTTTAGAGACAGGACTGAGATACAATCTGTTAAAAATCTTTTGGTGTAGATGTGTGAAAAAAATTCTACACAGAAAGGTTATCATCAACTTTTATTTTCTTTATCATGAAAGATTTTCTTGCAGGTAGAAAAAAAATGCACACAGTGAAACACAATGTTTTTATGCATATAAAAGGTATTTTCTATAAATCTTGTAAATCTATCTGATGTTTTCCTCTATCCAATCTCGAAAGATTGCTATTTTTGTCTGAACTGTGTAACCACGTTGGTGACAGTTTTTCTCATAGACGAAGCTCTCCAAACCAAGCAGCTGCCAGCCTGTAGTAGAGACTCCTTGGCTCTCCTCATGACCCACGAGGACTCCCTGTCCTGTGGAGGAAATTGCAGGTGCAGCTATTGTGATGCCTGGAATAACACTGGGACACGGGCTTTGGAAACTGAACGGCTTGCTAGTGACACAGAGTGAGTTATCACCAATCAGTGTAGCATGTGCTCCTCCTTGAGCAAACTCTCTTTCACAATAAGAAACATCACTCAGCTCAACAGCTTTTGTATGGCTCAAGGTTACTTCACTGTTCAGGTGCCTGCTATTGTTTGGTGGAATCCACTTCACGCTGTAAGCCTCCTGCACTGTTACCTCTCCTCCTTGCATTTTTGGTAGACACACTGGTCGCACATGCTCACTGATCTTGGCCTTGTCCTGTAGCTTGAGCAATGCCACTTTAAAGTCTGAAGCAGAATAAAAATCTGGATGGAGCAAAATTTCTGAGACCTGTTGAGGCAGACAGGGGAAGAAGTTTTATCATATCCACTGAAACATGTGTAACCTACACATTATATAATAGCCTATTTAGAAATCTTTGCAAATAATTAAAATTCTACCTAGGCTTATGTAAAAGCCAAACAATCCCATTACGCATGATTTAAAAACTCGTCCTTCATCAGACTAAGTTTATGTCTTTTTTTATACAGTAGCGGAAGCTTCTGAATGCTCTGTGACCAGAAAAGCAGAAGATATAAGCTACAGTAATTTGTGTGTCAAAAATGATTTATAATTTTGGGTTATAGAAGGATGAATATGAAAATGAGAAGTAAGATATTAAAATACAAGGCAAATATCTGGATATGCTTTTTTTCTGTGTAGAATATGTAGTATATATATATTTCTTTTTCAGTTGATTGTGCTTTACCCGGAGGTGGTGCAGGTTCTTGTGCCGATCCCTGAACATCTGAGATTTCATCCCTATGACAACCTTCACATCAGCAGGATGAAGGGTCTGCTGTTTGTCCTTGTCTAATACACACTGAGCTGCAACCAGGACTGAACGCTGAGCAACCAGAGCCCCACTGCAGAACAGGGACCAGAATGTAGATTCCTCTGATGCCCCCTGCTGGTCCAGCATGATCCTTCCAGCAAACTCATGGCTGATTACAGTACGATCTGGAGGTAAGCGCTTATAAATGGCTGCATGCCACGGCCACTGAGTGGCCGAGAGGTTGTGTCTGCTGAAAGTGTCTAATTTTCCACAAACTGTGAACAGTTAGAAACCAACAAAGGGAGGAGAAAGAAAATACAAGTTTAATTTTAGCAAGCAGACATGAAAATTGCATTTATGTTTGTGTGCAAGCTGAGGAATTCTATAAGAAACACATATATAAGAAATAACAATAATTTATGTTAAAGTTGTCCAGTTAAAATGAGTTTAATCACTATTCACTATGGCTTCCAGAATAAAATAATGGACAATGTCAAATGATAAAACTGCTCAACAAATGCTAAACACGGCCTCTTTATTACAGTTTAACAACCTAATTGTAAGGTCAACGACAAGCTATAAACTCATAAGCTGCTAGTCTGATCTCACATCTGTGGAAAACCCTTTTAATATGGATATATTAACTCAGAGGATGTGATCAGTGCATGGAAATGTCACCTCACAACATGCCTTGGGCTTAATTGGAAATCCAAAGATTTTTTTTGCATACATTAAAAACTGAGAAATGAGCTGTTGTGATGAATTTTGATGCAATGTAGTCAAGACTCCATTATACATTTAGTAACTGTAATTGGTCCCTTTTTTATTCTGCCCTAAATGGTAGTTTAGATAGAGAAAGTTGCATTGTTCTGCCCGAATGTCTTACCTTTGTACATACATTCAGTAGTTAAGATCATACAGATGTAACATGAATATCTTCCTTCATCACTCTTATGGTTCAGATAGCAAAGTAGACCCAACACAGGCAGCATTTTGTGCTGGTTTGCATGCTACATTCATCCTCAGAAGATTTTTAGAATTGTGAAAGGGAAAGAGGAGGATGATTGCTTGAAAATAGACTATCTGGCAGCAATAAGGAGAAATAGTATGACTTGAATTTGGATGAGAGATGTGAATGTTCACTCTGGCTAATCTGACGTGTTTAAAAGAATTAAACTAAAATTATTAAGTTCTTAAAATGACCAAAATTAAATTAAGAAATGTGCTTTTTCTGTAGGAAAGTGTAAATTCCTGATGAAAAACAGGTGAGGTATCACAAGGTGATAAAGAATTTACTCTGGTTTAGTGTTGAATATTACCTTATCCCTGGTTTATTAGGTACACATTTGCCTATTTCAATTCAATTCAACTTTATTTGAATAGCGCCACTTCACGACAATGTCATATCAGGGCACATATATGTGAACAAGTAATTATTGAGCCAATCAGCAACATATCAGTGGATTTAGACATGACAACTTCAAACTGACCATCAGAATAACTGAAATGAGATCTAAAAGACTTTTGATGTGTTATGGTTGTTGGAACCACAAGGTGTTTCAGACATTGCTGATGTACTGGGGCCTTTACATACAGCCATCTCTATGGTTTACAGAGAATAACCCGGGAAAGAGAAATATCCAATGAGCTGCAGCTATCTGGAGTAATTTGCTTTGTTGATGTTAAAGCACCCATAACAATGACAAAGGCAAGATGGCTGGATTTGAAAGAGAGTTAAACAACTTATCAAACACTCATCATAATCAAAGTACGTAGACGAACTACTCATAATGCACATAGGTTTAACTGTGAAGCAGCAGCAGAAGACCACACAAGATGTCACTCCAGTTACAACTCACAAGTTCACCAAACTTGAACAAGTATTTGTGTCAGTTAGGAGAGTGGTGCAGGACTTGATATAGGCCAGATCACACAGGCAGCAGGCAGGAAGCAGGTGATGGGGTTTCAAGACAAAAAAATAGCAACAGAAATTATAGTGACAACAAGTAACAACAGCTAAAACCATGGACAACTAAACAGGAGTGACTGAGGTGTATATGTAAAGGGAACACAAAAAGACACAGGTGAAGTGGATGAACTGAATGAAACCAAGTGAACTAATGAACAGGAAATGGGAAGTTAAACCAAAACACAAGGGAGGAAAAATACAAAATAAAAAAGAAACCTGGACAATATGTGACAGGACTACATAACCCCAAACCAAAACCACAAAACAATGACAAAATGTGTGTTTGCTTACTTAGTTGTAAGGTTCTTAGTGTCAAGCAAACCTTGTATGAACTTATTTTTGTGACCTATCGTTTCATTTTTGCTTTGCATCCATTTCCTTTTGTTCCTTTTTTGTTTGCATCCACTTCCTTATTGAGAAGCTGGAAGCTGTGCTGACCTTGCTCTGTGATGGAAACAAATATAAAAAGGCTGCATAAAAGTAAAACAGAGGCAACTAGAAAAGCACTCAGAGAGCTAACTTCTACCAAGCTTATTACTATCCCGCAATGATTAAGAGTTCCTTGAGACATTCCTGGATCTAGACGGTGATCCGGATCACCTCCAAAATGTAATCATTTGTTCCCTGTTCCATTTCAAAACTTTCCTGAAAACTTTTCAAGTTATCTTTTTCACAAACAAACATGCACACACACACATATGCACACAATCTGGAAAGCGTACCATTGCATCGAAAAAGCTGGAGTAGGCATGCTTCCGTTGTGGGAAGCGTTTTTCTATTGCTGTGTTTATCTTTATGCAGCGCCTTTCTGTATTTGCGCTCCGTTTGCACCTGTCGGCCACCGTACATAAGAACCCAGCATGACATACGTGATACATTTACTCACTTTATGATAAAAACTTTGCATAAAATTCTGTGGAACACAGTCAGAACACCAGAAAGCAGAAGATTGCATAATAGGAATTTTGCCTTATCACAAGGTAATAAATAGTAAATATCTCATAAAGAAAATTATACTATTTTTCAATATATTTAGTTAAAGGGTCAAATAAAGACCTCATATCAAAAAAAGCTTTCCTACTGCTCGTTTATGGGTAGGGTCTTTAAGGGCTAAACAACCTCCTGTTATTTACTAAGATGCATCTGAACTGCTGCGGATCTCACCTGGTAAGCAGGAAACATGGCTCCCACTCCACCTGCCAGTCTTTAGACAGGTGCGCCTCGAGCTTCCCGTGTGGTGGTAGAGAGGCGAGGCACATGTGTACTCGATGCTTGTGTGGAGCAGGTGAAAGCCTCGAGGCATCTTCTCCAAAGCATTGTCATCTTTGCCTTCTTTCGACTGTCTGCTCGACGTGAGTGGAATAAAGTCAGCTGACAACAGGTCGTGCATGTTGAATCTGGGTGAAAGCCTTTCGTCTGAGCGCTCTCTGTGGAGAAAAAACATGCAGTTTGTTCATATATATTCTCTCTTGAATATCAACCAAATGTGTGCGTTTTTATTTTATTTTATTAACTCAAATACTTTATATACCTTTTAACTTCCAACACACCTTTTGGAGCTTTTAACCATAATTTAGCAGAAAATGTTTTATCTGATACTTTATTCTCAATTTATTTTCAATTTTAGATGTGTTATATAGTTTTATGATTTTTATTTATTTGTAACCCAGTACTACTTCATTAGAGGACATAATTTAGTAGCATTTATTACTTTATTCCAAAAGGCCCAGACACTAATCTGGACATATCTAAAATATTTATAGCACAGACCATTTCTTTTTTTTTGTATATCGTCTGGAAAACTTTGATATCCTTATTATTTCCTCTTTTATTAGTATGACTGTACTTATTTATTTATTTGTATATGTCAGATTCATGTGAGAGGCTTATGTTATAAAAAAGGCTTGATACTAATGAAATTCTGTAGAGTCTCTGTTTAAAAGCCACCAACATTTCTGGAACTGGCTGCATTAAAGATAATTTGGAAGAGGCTAATGCTGAATGCTGTTAACTGCTCCCATTTCACAAATCCATTTAAAGAGCTGCATCGGTTTCTGGGATAATTTCAGTTCTCCTTCAATGGAAACCTTCATTTCCAAAGGTTTTTTTCTTATGGTACAATCCTGAATAGTATGCATAAATCTGATCTGGTGGCTTTCAGTGAACCAGAATTAAGTAGATAATGATATGATATAAAAATAAGGATACCTCGACAAAAGATGTGGTTTCACAATATTTTGCCACACAAGTCCAGACACTTTAGGTTCTTTACAGACTGCAGAGGTGAAAAAAACAGGAAACATTTAAAACACAAAGGTCCCTTAATGAGTCACTTATTACAGCTTAGTTATCCATGGAAAATAAGAAGGATTTTGTGCATAAATATCAACAAACATGCCCCCGAAGGGTACATTTGCATGCAAAACAGTTACCTCTCATGCACTTTGGTGGCTTCCCACTCCAGGATCCATCAGAAAGGCAGGCACTCTGATGGTTCCCAATCAGAAGGTATGAGTTTTTACAGAAAAACTCAACAGTATCTGCACCTTTATATGCAACAGCAGCAGGTCTGTAGTGGCCATGGAGGGGTTTAGGTGGAGGTGGGCACTGGAATGGGCTTGTGTGGACTTTTGTAGGTTGTGATAAAAATGAAAATGACAAAAAAAAAGTTACATAAAAAACTAAACAGAATCAATAGGGTGAAAAAAGATACCTTTTGCACAGAAAGGATCAGCCCCACTCCATGTGCCATTAGACAGACAGGTCCTCTGCTGTGCACCCATTAGAATAAAAGGTGGATTGCATCCATAGTTCGCAAATGCAAAATCTCCTTCTGAGCCATACACAGGTAAGACATATCCATTCACTGGTTTTTCTGGGGGTGCACATGTAGCATCCTTGATCGTAGAAGCTGCATAGATTAACAATGACAAATAACAAACACATGTTTAGCCTAAAGCAAATATATATACACAGGTAAAGAATACTAAAATATTTCAAAGTTTAACAATGTCATCACTATTTTTTTAACTGGGTTGGTCATTTAGCCCCATTTTAGTCAGTTTAGCCCCAAAATGTCAGTATTTCTAGTTATCTTTTTTATACAATATATACCTTAAAGTTTAGGTATTTGACTTATTGTCACATATGTGTTTGAATACTAGAGCAGCACTCAATGATGCTGCTTCAAAAGGATGCAAGTTGAATGCATGATTTGCTTCAAAGGGAGTAAACTAAAAGGAGCCAGACTGTCATTGACTGTCCGTCTAACATCACTACCCTAACAGCAGGCTGCATAGACTCAGAGGAATGAAAGGGAATCTGTCCAGGGGCGCTTGTGCTGCATTATGAATGGAGGGTCTGCAGTGTCATCTTGATGAAATATTCATGATACCAGAGGAAAATACCTACAGAATATCATGAATGTCGACATATCAAACTGAAAAAAAGTCATCTTTGTATGTGGAAAGCTTGAAAGGTGACTCATTTGGTGAGGGGAAAAATTACTACCTCAGTGGACTGTTGTCAACCACAAAAGGCGCTTTTCCACTAGTACCCACTCCGCCCGGCCTCACACGATTATACCCAGAAACAGAGCGTTTCCATTAGGATGTGTCGTGCCGTGCGGTTACATTTTCCGTACCTACTTCGTTGTGGTTCTAAGCGTGTCGGGTCGTGCGGGTAGCGTGACGTACACAGGCTGGCGTCCATTGATTGGTCTGATGTGATCCAGGGTGTTTCGTCTTGCCTTTGACAACTTCTATTGATCTCTTCAATGAGTCTATTTCTCACGAATAACCATAATCCGAGCCCCAGGTAAAAAGTTACCAGGAAGTATTCTATCTTCGTGTCGGTCTTCTTCTATGGTATTCGTCTTCTTCTGTGGTTTACTGCAGACTCCGCGCAAAGCGTCTCGAAACTCGCATTGTGCGGTGGACCCCTCCCACATTAGAGGATCGCGACTTATAATGAAAAAGCAGTCCAGTACAATATTGTACTGCCCGGGCCGGTAGAGTCGCGTCGCGCAGGTACTAATGGAAAAGCGCCTTAAGTGCACCTTGTGAGGGGGTTTTACCTTGCCATCAGAATAGGCCTAACTTTTCCTGGGATATAGATTAAACAACATATTGAAAAATTACCCTTTTTTTTCAGATTTGTTTCAACATGATAGAATCACACAGCAACTCGTGTTCCATCACATTCCAAAGATGCTCTGTTGGATTGTGATCTGGTAAGCCAGTGAATCATTTTTATGTTCACGATACCAGTTTGAGATTATCTAAGTTTTGTGAAATGGGTCATTGTCCTGCTGAAGGCAGCCATCTAAAAATGGTGCACTGTGGTCATAAAGGGATGGACATGGTCAGCAACAATACTTTTTGGTGTTTAAACAACTGGAAATTGGAACTTATGGGGATCAAAGTGTGCAAACTCAATATCCTCCACACCATTACAATACCAGCAGCAGGCTGAACTGTTAATACAAGGCAGGGTGGATCACTACTTTATTGTTGTTTCCTCTAAATTCTGGCCTCACCATCTGAAGTGGAGGCTCATCAGACTGGCAATCTTGTGTTATTATTTATTATGAAATGTAGCCTTAGTACCATATTCTAAGTTGAAACACTCAGCATGCTCTTCTGCTGCTGCAGTTTGTTGTGTAGTGGGTTTAGAGATGCTATTCTACATACCTTGTTGTAATGAGTGGTTATTTGAGCTGTTAAATCTAATCTCCATCTCCATCCAGTCGGATCATTTTCCTCTAAGCTCTGACACCAACAAAGCAGTTTAGTTCCAACAACTGCTGCTGACTGGATATTATTCTTTTTCTGACCATTCCCAGTAAACCCTAAGGTTGTGTGTGAACATCCCAGTAAAGCAGACACGCTAAACACTCAGATGAGCCCTTATGGTACTAACAACAATGGTATATTTGAAGTCATTTACTGTTTGACCTTTTTGATGGTTGATTTGAACTTCAGCAACTTTGCTACTGGTGTTAATGTTCATTTTAACAGAAACTGAAGTGCTTAGTGATTGTTTTTCCATACAGTGATGTCCGACCGGCATTCACTTTACTAATTATGATGGTACTTGCCTAAACTCTCTTGAAATATCAAAACAAATCCATCAAAGTTATTGTAGCCATCTGAGGTGAACAGAATGTGCAAGGCATTTCCAGAGCTTTGGATTGGGGGAGGCAGCTGATCTCCACAAAACCGACCAATCACAGGTGAGCTCAAGCTGTCACCGTCACGCACTTCAACATAGTCATAATGACAGTTGAGGTCAGACTCCAAACTGAGTGCAGAGAACCTGAGAAGCATGAGAACACAGAGAGTCAGTTATGAAGGAAGTGGGAAACATTTAAATAACACTTTCTGTAGCAACAATTGGAGCTTCTTGCTCTTGAGGTCATTTACTAACCCCAAAACATTTTTATTCCAAAAAAACTCCTTATTTAGCTCATACAGACTAGCATCACAGTTTAATAGCAATGTACAATGTTAATTTGTACATAACCTAATAACTCACATTGAGATGCACATGCACATTCTATTACTTACCAAATACACAATAATGTCATATATGTCAACAAACCATCAGTGATTAGAAGATGGGTGAAAAGATGATGGCATGTCAAGTGGTTTTCCTTTGGCTAACTTTAAGCAGTGTGATAAATTATTAATCTGGTTTATTTTTAAACTTTCACTTTTCTTTTTTAAATTATTTTGATCTATTTTATGGTTTTACACTCCAATGAAAGGCACCCACTGAGCTTGACAGGAAATGAATTACATGGGTAAGTACCACCTTGATTCAAAGATAGCACAGAAAGGTGAATGCTGCATGTGCAGATAATTTGGTTTGTAGATATAAAAAGCCTTTATCAGACTGGGGTCATTTTTGTTACATGTTATTTGTATAAAAGTTCATACCTTAGGTCGATGGAGCTGTCCTTCTTCATCTGCACAATCCATTCACATCGGGCGTTTGTTGGGTAACTCTCCAGGACTATATGACCCTGAGCTCGCTGAATGATCCCACCACACGCTACCCCAAAAGATGAATAATTACTGTCCACTTACTAAAAGCACATTCACATTAAATATGTGTTTATCACTGTTGCACTAAACATTGTGATTGTTGCAACTTAGACCAGTTAATCGACATGCTGAGTAAGACAGAGGATAATGGCCTAAATTATGAGGTGATCAGATCCAACCAGGCTCTTGTATAACCATAATGATTACAATCATGCTGGTGTTCATACTGATTTGTGCTCTTCAGGGGACAAAGAAGAGGAAAGTAAGACGAGAATCTCCTTCCAAATTTCAGCCTTTAACGTTCTGAAAAAGTTACGATTTTTAGAGGACTTGATTATAGTATTATAAACCCCATCCAGTATATCAGCTACTTTATAGTGTTGTAGAAGACAGGAACTGTTTCAGAGCCTTGACTTGTAGCTATGTCAAATTACAGTCTGATGCAACAGTATTCACAAAATATGTGCCCTAGGCCATGGAAAGTTGAGAAAGGAAAAATGCCACAGCAGTGAGTATGAAAGGCAGTAAGCAAAACGTACTTCAGATACAAACAGATACTATTAGTTGACAACAGCTAAAAAAAAAAAAAGAAGAAAAAAAAAACCCTGACACCTCCAAGTGTTTGTCTCAGGTATGAAAAAGTGTGCCATCCAACAACAGAGTAAATTCAAAGTGTATATACTCTTACATACTGAATTTGTTTACTTTTGTCATTGGATATTCCTCTTTAACGCTAAAAGAACAGCACGTTTTCAGCAATCTACACGGAAAACTCTATGGACGTTTGAAAGCTTTTGTGAAACATTGATCATATTTGACCTATTTTATCAATTTTCCAAGAGATTAACTTGTGTGAAATGAGTCATTTTACTTTATTACCTCTTTTTATACTTATAACATGAGCAGATGGAAATAAAAATAAAATAAGAAAAATAGAAGAAACTTTTAACAATCATTTGAATAAACGACTCATCAGTTTTTTCCTCTTTTTCTGCAGCAATAAAACTTGGAATAATAAGTCTGACACAGAATTCAGCTGCACAGTATGAAAGTGGTATTACTCACTTTTACAATCCCCTCCGCTCCAGCCTTGACGACACTCTGTACAATACTTTCCATTGACAAAGAAGTCGTCATTTGCTCTCCACGTTCCATTGTAACAGCTTTTACAGTTCTCAAACAGGCTGCAGCCTGGCAGGCACAAAAGGAAGAAGCTGAAAATGCCCATAAAAAAGTAATAAGCTGGACATTTACAAGTCAGTTTAGATGTCTTGGTAATTTCTTACTAAATAAATGAGACATTCTGTAAAATGTCATCTAAGGAAAAGGTACATGTTGTTTTTTTCCTCATCTATAAATGTAGCAACTTAGTTGAATAGTTTCAGCTGGAAAAAAACAGAAAACAATGAATTGTCTTCCAGATTTTGACAGTTAAAATGTTTTATGTGTTAGTAAGAAGATACCAGGAGGAATAATGCAGGGGTCACACTGATCCAGAGCACCGCGGCAGCAGGGAACGGTGAAGCCCACCCTCAACCCGTTGGAAGGACACCGACACTGGATCAGATGGTACTCGCAACACGGTCTGCACATGGCGTTCCACTTGGAGCTTGGACAGCTGTCTGCTGTCAGAGCTGTGGAATCAAAACAAAACCCTCCAGTCAACTATGAAAACCTCTGATTCCTGCCATCTTCGTTTTATGGTAATAAAAGAAATGTTTGGTTTCAGCTGAAGAGTGATGTGTTTATGCGATCACAGAAGAGGTTGAAAGCAGGCCGAGCGCTGAAACAGTTTTTTTTAATACACTTGAAGGTCATTAGACCAGGCAAAAAACAGAATTTATTTTACATAACATAGAAGCAGCATTTTATAATGTCTCTACAATTGATCTTGGCAGGTCATTTTTGTGGAACTCGACACTGTTAAGCTCAAGCTGAAATGTAAACAGCTTGTAAAAATAAATCCTCATTAGAGAGTGTAGCTTTTCTCTGCTTCAGATCGAATCCGTGTAATGTTGATTACTGGTTGTGCTGTGATTTATTGTGGTTCTCTGAACGCTAATAAATAAATCCTGGCTATAGGTAAAAATCACAGATCTATTTCATTCATAAAAAAGCAATACATTTATTGGTTAAATATAGAAATCTGTGATGCACAGGTATGCAATGCACACATTCCTCCAATTTTCTTTTTCATTTTCATGACACGTACAGCCGGTTAAATTAACCGTGGCACATTTCAGACAGCAGGAAAACTGAGTCACTGTCATAAAATAACTTTACAGTTTGTCAGCAACTAAGTAAAGCAGCTTATTTCTTGTTAAACATCAGCAAGATTTCCAAAAACATTCTGTGTGATGTAAAGACTCTGCTGAGACAGCAGAGACATTCAATCAGAAGTGCTGTAAAAGTATACTACTTACCATGTATCCCCCCTGTTAGGCAGAAAAAGAGATTTAGGAGGAAGAGGTAAAATAATTTAGGGTCTGCAAAAGAGAATAAGGTCATGTTCCCTGTAATGTGAGAGAACATGCTAGCTTCTAGCTCACACTGCTTCAATCTGTTGACATCTAATGTTGCAGTGGGTGATCTATTTTCCAATCCCAGCACAAAGGACATGGATCCTTAACTCATTCCTTCCATTAGGTTTTGTTTGTGAAAGCAGCTTACAGTTTTTATTGCCAGTAGGAACACACAAGTCTGGAAATTGGTTCCCGTTTCTCTTTCTTCTTGTGAGTCCTGACTCTCTGCTGAGCACAGAATGGAACTAAAAGAGAAAAAAAATTGGCAAAGCAAGTGGAAAGTGTAAGGGCTATATGAACATGCTAATGAGAAAGCCAGTCAAGAAGTTTAGTTTGGGAGAAAAAGGCAAGTAGAGATTTTTAGTCATCTATTTTTGTAAATGCTTTTGATTGTAAGCGACTAACGTCTTCCGCTAAAGTACTGCACTTACACATAGCTTTAAGATTTAAAGAAAATCACATTATTTTCTACTTTATTACACTTTATTAAAATTTTACTAAATGGATCATTTAATAATGAAATCACTCGTGTAGCTGGTGTCAAATTCAGATGTTTAGTAATTATTAACAATGTCAGCAAACAGATTTTCAATCTAATCTTCTTATGCTTGAATCATTGTCAAATTATGATGATTAAATAAAGTCTCAGAGAAAAGTTTAGCAGTAGATTAAACGAAAAAAGAAGAAAAAAGAAAACTAAAGCATCATCTCCACAACATTCCTGTTTCAGTACAGATTTAATATATAAAACACAGCAGCAGACTTTTTCTGCAATATTCGGCTGATAACTCCCAATATAATCCTCACAGATTATATGTTCTACTGCAACAAACTGCAAACAGACTTTCTAGTAAGGATAAATACTTAGTGTCATGTATTGAGATGTGATTTTACGTGAACTTACTTTTTAGAAACAGTTCTAACATGTAATGTCTTTGCATGGAAGAAAATGTATATGTATATATGTGTGCTTTGCATATGTATGTAAGGAGTATCTTTAGAGGTGTGTCATTGTTTTCTTTTTAGATTTTCTTGTTTTCTGGAAAATGTGAACAGTATTTAACTGAAACGGTTTTAAAGGCATAATTATGAGGCTCAAAGTCATAATTGTGAGATAGAAAGTCACTGAGATTTAAAGTATTAGACAACATTATGACTTTATCTCATAATAATTAATGTGCATCTCATAATTATTCATTTGAATCTCATAACTGAGATACTTTGCTCATGCATTTGGAAGTAGAGAATTTGCCTCATAATGTGACACATGCACAGAAAAGAGAGTTGTATTAACTAAAAAGGAGTGCAGAAATACATCAAGGATTGCTTCACTCTCCTAAAAATGATTAATTAAGTTCCTTTGAGCAAGTCATTGCTTTTGTTTTATCTTTCCTGCGTGTGAAATTGAGTTTTTTTTTACTTTACCTGCTTGAAATAAAAATGAAAAATCCAAAAAGTACTAAATACATACTTTTTTTTGTTTTCTTTCCTTTTTATTGTTAGTTTTTGTCAATGATGTCAAAGTCACATGAAAAAGAACCTTTGAACAGGCACATAAAGATGTTTCTGCATTCATTCTATTCTTTTGGATATATAAGAACATTTTACATAACTCGTCATATCTTATCTTATTAGCATATTCTTGCACGCTGTAACTATAGTTTGTTTTTTTCATTTTGCTTGGATACAAACGTTTTATTGTAGCTGCCCAGTTTAAAACAGCAGCAGCAGACCTTTTTTTTCTTTTTTTAAGAGATATGCATTAAAATGTTAAAGATAAACCCTTCTGAATTGAAATTTATGAAGTGATCAAGCTCGCCACCATGAATACTGATTTTGCTTCGTCTGACCACCCATATTTCACACATAAATTTACTAAGACGACATGCAGCGAGTCAGAATGACATTTGCGTCTTCCTTTGCTGCCCTCAAGTGGCGGAAATCATTTAATTTGGGTTCAAATTACCTTTGATAAGAACTCTGAAAGCATTAAACTCGATGGAATTTTACAACTAACAAAGACACAGTGGGGAACTCTCATTTCATGCTGAGCGTGTGTTTCCACACACAGCGGGGAAAGAGTTTAGTCTTTACTGCAAACATCACAGCAGTAATTAACTCTCCCACTGATGAAGTGACAACCATATTTTTCCCATCATTTCAGCTGACAGTTATAAAAAAGCATGAGTGACTGCTTTTGATAGCAGCACCCTTTGAACTGTCAATCATGACCAAAGATTTTGCCTCATCCTGTCACATTGAACCTGATGTAGCCAGAGATGGAGGAGACAGAGGAGTGGTGGTTTGAGGTTTTCCACATTATGACACAGTTAGAGAAACTTTCATTTGGGGTCACAGGGTCAAACTAACTGTTGAAATGAGTTCTTGACGGCAGAGACCAATGTTTTTGGTTCATGTAATTACCCATAGAGCTTCGACAGCTATTTTTAGCTCTCCCAGATGCTCAGAGAAATATTCCATTTGGAGTCAGGAGACTGACTCGTCTAACCCTGCTGTAATATTTGTGAACGTCCTCACCTCCAACCAGGCAAAAACCGAACTGCCCTCATTAAGAAGACATCAATGAAACAAAATAACATTTTAAAGGGGACACCAGATGCAGTAAATTAACCAAGTAATGCTTAGATATGGTCAGAAATACAAGGTACGGCATTATTCACACTTTTGTACCATTTATCACAACATATGTCATCGAAAATTATGCAAACGGGAAACGTGTTTTATCTCTTTAACATTAATGTAGTCATGCAAGCTTATACTCCCAAGTTCACCCAGGAGCATCAACTGGTATTGCCATCCATGTGTACAGAGCAGTCTCAGTCCAGAACCAGCCTGGCCTACATTTAGTTTCCACTGTTGCCCACTGTCCAGTGCATGCTCAGAACGGAAAAGAATCGAGGAAAAAACATCTAGACTCGATTTAATAGCAAGGCTATTACTTTTTATATAACTTGTAGGCAACTTGTTTGGATGACAATGAATCGGCTTAAGTTGATTCATCTGTGAAGCGTCCTAAGATCACTTTGCTGGGAATTGGTGCTACAAATAAAATCAAATTGAAATAAATGTTATCATTTCACTTTGGACAAATGCATCTGGTAAATTACTGAATGTAAATCCACTGAAAAGGAAGTTAGTGCTGTGAAACCACAGTGCATAGCGTATGAATCTTTCTGGAAAAGAAATGAGCAATGCTTCTGGCGCAAAAACAAACAGTACAAACAATTATCAAGTCAATAAATGGATTACCTTAAAACATTAGCAAAACAAAGATAATAGTATCAGTGGTATAAGGTTTTAAATTAATGCACATTTTTAAGAGATATGACTACAGTTCACACTAATGTTAGAAAGTAAAATAAGAGACTCCATCAAATGCATTCATGCTCCATGATCACAGCTGTGTGGTTCAGAGGTCACCTGTAACTGCAACAATCTCCTAACAATCTGATATTGTCGTATAGCTTAGCACCTCGTAGCAACGTCCAAGTCTCAATCTGAGAAAAACCAGTTATTCTGAAGCAGAAATCCTTAAACAGATTAAACAAAACCAACCTGGAGCGGAAGTTTTGGAAGCGTTCAGCATCATCTATTAAACGTGGGAGCATTGTGATGTTACAACCATGCATAGCTTCCAGCGACGGTTTTACACGCTGAGGGCAAAACCGAGAGCAGAAACACACACAAACAGAAAAGATAATGCATCAAGAAACCTCCAAAAATACCTTAAAGGTAAAAATCTAATATTAGTTGACTAGTTTTTTTGTGGCTTTATTTGTAAAATTCTCTGCTGGATGACTGGTGGAGTGAACTTGGGATGTATTTCCACATTTAAGCCCATTAAGAAGACAAAAAAAAGACAAAAGAAATTCTAATATTCAATTAAAACAGCTAAAATACAGCTAATACAGCTAAAAGTAAAAAGAAATCATGTCAACAATTATTTGGCAGAACTATTAAAACCCCAAGGTTTTACTGATCCAATGATTAAATGCAAAACAGTAAATTATTACTTTTTTTTTTTTGCTTTTCACACCATCTTTTTTTTTCCCAGAAGCAAAAGTAAATCTGTTACATGCAGCTTTTACTGACGCTTCAAACTGTTTCACATTTCCAGGATGAATTTCTGAGCCTTTAAACTGCTCATTTTCAGTCTTATCTCACATTTTATTAACAGAGACAATCTCTGACCACATTTATGAAAATGATCCTGGAAATAAAAATGGGCTTAAACATGCACATCTACAGAGCAATGTGCAAAACATCTTAAGCAAGGGATTAATTTATTTCTGATACAAGGTAAATCATACAGGCCAGAACTAAAGTACAGACTTATGATAAAATATATATTTGGATGAATGTACCAAAGCTGAGACTTGAATTATTTTACTATTTTTATTATTATTTTCTGTTACCAGATTAGCTTGATGCTAATCAGTATTCAGTAATGTTAACTGGAAAGCAAATAAAACATTTGTGTAGAAACTGTTAAACATTTTATTTTAAATTAACATTTAAAAAATTTTAAACCATTAATAATTTCACAATAAAGCAACCAACATTAAATAGCTACATTTGACCTTGATTTAAAAAAATGTTATTCCTTAATTTATAATGCTAAAAAATGACAATTTAAAACTTGCTCTGAAAATTATAGTGAAACTTTTTACAGGAAGTTCTAAATTACCTGTCTCATCTTTCCACATGAGTTAATAACATAAACACAGCATGGTTTTGTAAATCTGCACCACTTTGGTTTGGAATGCAACAACCTTTTCATCGACGTCCATTTAATTTTATCATCTAAATTGTCCAAAAACAAAACAATGACTTTAAAAAAGCATATAGCAAACAATGCAGATAACAGTTGTAACATCTTTAAAACCCCACATCCGTTTTCTGTAGAAATAAAAAACCCCATCAGCTCTACAGTTAGCCTGTGCACCATATTCTCAAATTACAAAATATCAGGTATCCTCTGTGTTCCTCTTCTAAGGCAAGTTTTCAGACACCAACATAACTTAGTCAATAAATTACAGCAATCTGTACGGGTGGCTTCTCTGTTCAGCACAGAAAATGTAAACTAGGTTTAAAAAACAGCAGAGAAAATTTATTTCCTTTTAACACAACTATACTCAGTTTGAGTAAATATCTTCTGTGTGAATTCGCTGATAGACTAAACCATTAAAGACATAATTCTTGATAGTTTCATTGTTTTTAATCATTGTAAAAAGGCTCCAAAACAGACTATAAACACACACAGAAACATTCTGAAGCCTTTTTGGTTTTTCAGGAGTGGTTACACCCCTGGTTTTCCCATCTCCACTTTTAGTAAGCTTTCCTTAGCCGGGTCCGGAGGGTCTCTACGAGGAGTCTTCTGCATTTCTTGACTTTTGACCCACGTGTAGGCTGATGAGCCACCAAGAACCATCATGTTACTGGTCCACCACAGCAGGCTCTTACTGGAAGAGTTGTACACCACTGCGATGACAGTCTGAGCGCAGGCCTTTGCCGTTCCCGATACGTTGTGTGTGAGCGGGCTGGTGAACTTGATCTGGAGGCCTGTGACGTAGCCGATGGCGAAACCAAATACGCCTCCGAACGTCATCATTCCCCAAAAGCCGAGGTCTGTAAGGCGACTGAAGCTGGCTACCCGGCCCAAATCGCCAAACACGATAATGAGCGGTAAGAAGAGGACGCACGCGTTGATGTTGTTGTAGTAAGACAGTTTCCAGATACTTCCATCAACAGCTGGCATCACCTTTTTAGTGTAGATGGCATTGAGAGAAACACAGGCGCTCGCCAGAACTCCAAAAAACACGCCTGACCAAGAGAGGGATCCTGCCAAGCCTTCCTGATCCACACCAAGCCAGAATCCACCTGAAAAAAAACACATATAGATTTGCATTTGTTGTATTTTAAATCATTTAAGGGTATTATTTAATATTTTCTGACACATCTTAACCCCTAAAATGCTATTATAAACCCTATAAATGGAGTCAGAGAAATATGAACCTACCTAGAATAACCCCGCAGCATGACAGGGCCTGAACAGATGTGGTTTGTTTCAGGATGACGTAGGACAGCAACACGTTGAAAACCGTGCTGAGGGAACGACCGACCGTGTAGAAAGCCACTCCTACGTATTTTAAGCACAGATTGTTGAAGGTAATCATCCCAATGAAAACAACGGACAACGGCAGCACTTCTCTGGACGTCTTCAAGTTGAATGTTACCGACGGGAAGTTGACGACTCCGGGACACATCAGGGAAAAGAGCTGCATGAGCCAACACAGTCCCACCGTCACCACACACTGGTAGAAAGTAACAAACAACGGTGCGTCCAGGTCTCGGTTGTCCAGAAGGTAGTTGTTGAGAAACACCATTGTTATTGAGATAAACCAGTAGAGAGCAACGACGGCTGCTATTTTGCCTGCTCGGAGAATGAAAGACTCTCCATGGTCGTCATGGTTCGTGTCCTCCGCACCGGTCAGAGCCATCCTCAGGATACCGGACCGCTTCAGCTGTGTCCTGTTCATGATTACACATGAAGAATGAAAAAAAATGGACGAATTTTATAAGTATTAAAATACAAATACTGAAATTCTGGGTGCAAACATGACTTCCGTGATCCGACAACAGCAAAGAACAACAACAACGTAACTTCCGGGGGGAATTTTCGACATAAAAGCACATCGTGATATTTCCTCAGATTGGATCGACTTTCCACGTGCAT
Organism: Pseudomugil gertrudae; assembly: GCA_037177535.1. Classification (NCBI taxonomy): domain Eukaryota; kingdom Metazoa; phylum Chordata; class Actinopteri; order Atheriniformes; family Pseudomugilidae; genus Pseudomugil; species Pseudomugil gertrudae. The sequence continues at coordinate 4,172,042 of JBAMHV010000001.1, read as the reverse complement.
ACAAACACAGATTAATATACAATTGTTAAATATAGCTAAAGTTTTTACAATACAATTTACAATCCAGTTTTATTCATAAGCATTTTAATACACAACTGGTTAAACTTGAAACCATGAAATTGAAGTTTACGTGCTCAACATCTATTTGTTTTAATAAATTCCGTGTCTTAAATTATTATTATCTGCAATAAAGTAAACTGAACATGGACTACAATGATTCTTATTTAGTCATATGTATATTATTTTCATTAACAGGATTTTGTTCCCTGCTCAAACCGGACTCTGAAAAGGGAAACTACTTCCTTGTCTTAAATTCGTTTGAATATTCAGTCATAAATGTACATGTTCATTACAATATGCCCAATTCTTTAAAGTAGCAAAAAGCAGTGCTTTAAAGTAGTTAAACAGTTGATATTCATTTATGTAGCAAAGAGGTTTTATAAATCATTTGAGGTTCAAAATAAATGAACACAAATACAAATATAATAACAATTTGGCTGTTCGTAATTACAATTAAACCTTTAAAAACCGTTTCCTACCTTAAGTTTTCAGCGAAGGTTAAGCACCTTTCTCATGGAAAAAGTATTACTCTAAGGAAGTGTGCTGTAAGACCTGATTTTCTTGTCCTTGGCGGAAAAGGTTGCGATATCCAAGCCCAGGAAAAGGTATTGACGTCATCGTTGTAACGGAAGTCAATATTGAAAAAGTTCCAAAATAAAGTACCAGACTATAGCTTTAAAGTATAATGTAATATGGATGGGAGTAAGAGTGAGAGAGAATGAGAGAAAAGGAACTCACCCTGGCAAAGGACATATTCATTAATCTTATCTCTACAAGTAATATATTAAAGTTCAAACAATAAATTAATTAATTTTCCACCCTGCATAGTTCAGCTCAGGGAAGCAGGAGGCTACAGTCTATCTCAGCAGTTAGCAAACCAGAGATTGGGTAAAAACCTGGACAAGTCAACTGTTCATCACAGGGCCAAAAGAGAAACAAATTACTATTCTAATTAAAGTAAATGTAGAAAGACCACAGTTTAAACTCCTCCCAGCAACATGAAGCTGTGGTCTAACCACCACAACACTATGCAATCCAACAACACAGACATTTTTAAATGAATTTCCTTCATTGATTAATAAAGTTTTTTCCCCTTATTTAAATCTCATAATCTTTATCAAGGAACAGTATTACCTTGAACATGCACTTGACTTTCTTTTCTCAGGGTAGAAGATTTATCAGGTCAACAAGGCTACGAACCACCAGATAATGTTTCTATATTCTGAGACCCGGGTGAAAAAAAGTTTTTCTTTTTTAATCTTTTTATCATAATTCAAGTATTGTAGTTCCAAGAAACATGTTGCAACATTGTTTTTTTTTTTCAAAAACTTAGTTTATCATTTGATGGGCTGTCTCTTGTAGGGAACATCAGGTCTTGCTTCATACACATTGCAGTGGTAAAATATTATCATTTTTGTATAGAAATCTTTTCATTTCATAAACATTCAACAAGATTAAGACACTTTATTAAGAAATGACATTTCTGTCTGAACTTGACATCTGTTTGATGGAAGATTCTCTGGCACCAGTAGTTTTTTTTTTCTTCTAAAATTTCATTAAAAGACATCATCTATGTACTTTTGAAAGTATTTAGTGGGAGGCTGTAGCTCAGGAGGTAAGAGCAGTTGTCTGCCAGCCTGAAAGTTGGTGGTTCTATGCTGAAGTGCCCTTGGGAAAGACACTGAACCCCACATCCCAAATGTAAGTCATTTTGGGGTAAAAGCATCTGTTAAATGAAACAAATAGAGGGCTCTGAATGGGATTTTACAGTGTTGTCAGAACTGCTGTCTTTCACAAAAGGGTTGAAACTTGGATGATGTTGAACTCATTTTAAACAGATACAGTATATCATTATATTTAAATAAACCAGCAGGGTCAGTATTGTCCCAAATCAAGGTTTGTGTGTGCGTGTGTGTTCCTGTGGTGTGTGTGTGTATGTGTGTTTGAGTTTGATCAACAATGTGAACTAAAACTTCTCTAATTTCAATTCTTTACACACTGTAATACTAATAAATGTTACCATCTTGAAAATGAAAATTTACTTTATCGTCCACCATGGTGGAAAATTGTCTTTGGTTCACCATTTAAAACACATTACACATTTCACATATTCACAAATACATACAGTAGTCCATTTGATAGAAAAAAAAAGCTTAAAAATATCTGGTGCAAGTAAATAACTAAATTAAGTTGTATTGAGTTAAGTGTTAAGTGTGCTGCAGTTTACAGTTTTACAATTCCATGATTATTTAGGAGTCTGACCGCGTTTGGAATAAAAGATCCTTTATACACCTTCTTTGTGGCTAAAGGCTTCTGTAAGGACGCCCTGATGGCATCAACTCAAACTCCTCACAGAGAGGATGCTCCGCGTCTCCTGTGATGGACCGACCCATCCGGAGCACAGCAGACTGATAAAGAAGCTCCATTTTCTTTTGCTCTTTATCAATGATCTTTGATGCATGTTTCACTATTCGGTTCAGTTTGTTTTTAGTTTGATCTTAGTTTACACATTGCTTGTGATACATAACATACTATTGGTATTGATCCCTTTTCCTGGCTCAGGCTCGGGTTATTAAGAATCATCTTTTCCCTGTCTCACAACCTCATCCAGCTCATTTTCAGACAGTTCTAGGTCTGAATCTCCCTCCACAATTTTTTTGTAAAATTCTTTCTGCTTCATTTATCCCTTTGCTTCCAAATGTAACAATGATGGTAAAAAAGTCCTGATGTCCACCACAAAGGACATTACATAAAAGCTGTGCTTTTTTAAAGAATAAAATTATTTTGCTTTTTAAAGAATCTTAGTTATTTTAAGTAAATACTCTCATACTCATTTTTGCCACCAGGAACAAGACATCTGTCTAGAATTGTTGACTTACTTTTTTGGTTGTTGTAAAACGTGGAATTTGAAATACCCTCCATTTTGAAAAGACAGTGCACATGCTGTGTGGCCACACCCCCACAACTGGGGCATCAGGACAGAGCTTGCATGTCTTCTTTAAGGGACAATAGCATTCAGACACATACAGATACATACTAATAATGCTTGCCCTGTGGTCTGAGACTCATGTTCTCCACAGAGGACAAAAATTAATTGCTGGGTCTTAGGAGGAAATTCTTGTGTGTGTGTTTTAAACACAGTGTTTTAAATCCATGTTTATCTACTGCAGAACTTTAATGTCTGACTGTCAGACAGCCAGACAGTAGAGTATCAATAGTTTTGTTGTACATGCAACTAAAAATAAAGAATTTAGAAAATATTAGTTTAAACAACAAAACGCAATCCAGAAAAATAACATACCTTGAGAGTGTATCTATTTTAGTAATCCAGGTAACAATAGAAAACACACAACACACCCACATTGCATAAATAGTTGGGCTTTTTAAAAACAGTAAAAGACACAAAAAGGTTGTTTGCAGCATAAATTTTATTGAACTTATTGTCCACAGTAGTTCCGCTGATGAAGTTTTGGTTATGCATCAATCTTTTCTTCCCACAATGTTTCACAGCTACTTTGGTTTTATTAATATTCAGCACCTGTTTGTTATTCCTGCACAATGCTGCAGAAATCTTCACCCCTCTCTGTATCTCTGTAAGCACCCTTCTGGTCGCTCTCAATCCTGTTCACCTCTGTCTTCTGCATACTTTATGAAGTGGTTTGTACTCCACTGTGCATATCAGTTGTGGGTCAGTAGGCTGGAAAATAGGGGACTGAGGACACTTCCTTAGAGGGATCAATACGGTGCTTTCAAGCTACTAGCGTGACTTTTAGTAAGTTATCTGCTCGCCTCTATTTAGTGTCCTGGATTGAATGGATGGCTTTTATAAAAATAAGCCAATCAATAATACAAAACATGCAAAGGTTTCAAAGTCATTTTAATGCTTTTACAAACCTAATTTAAGTGCAATCATGTGGAAATTTCAAGTTTGCAAATGTCATCAGGAAATGTCATCTATTAGTCAAATTTAGAATCTAAAAACTCACTAAAGGCTAAAGAGATGTAAAAAAGAAAATAAAGTTGTTTCACACTGTGCTGTGAGCCTTTGAAAATAAAGTAAACTGAGAAGTTGTGATTGTTTATTTACAGTTAACCTCCAGATGTAGTATATGAAGGAAGTGCAGATCATATGTCAAATGGTCCTTTGACTTTATACCTTTAGTAGATGCGTATCAGGAGATACGCTTGGTTTTCTTTGTTTTGTTTTCTTCCGAATTCAGATTCCACTTACAGAAGCATCTTTTCAAAATATGTTAGATTTTTGCCAAATAACTTAAACCAAAGTAAAGAAACATTATTTAGCTAAAGTAAAAGCTTAGCAACAAAATGGGTCCAAACAGACCCCTGATATCAGTGTAAAAAGGCACATAGCTGTTTATTTTTGTTAATATAATCAAAATGTAGTAACTCCTCTCCTAAACAACTCCTTGCTTTTGAAAACCTCCTAAGTATAAAACATATTATATGTCATAGATTTGTCTTCTAACTTCTAATGTACACAAAAACAAAAGAAAATAAAGTGCTGATTTTTATCATTGGATCTGAAATAATAATAAATATATACTGTGTTCTGTCTTCCTCTGCTTATCACAAGCAGCAGCACTTTGCAGCTCAAGACGGTAGGTGGCAGCAAATCATCAGTATTGTCCCTTTGAGGGGCTGCAGCGTCACACCAATGTGCACAACGGTGATGCTTTGAGAGATTAATTAAATCTGGCTACTGTAATTATAAATCGGGAATGGTCTATGGTAATGATCACTGAGCAACAGCCCTCAATATCCCGATAATTGTCAAAAAGAGGCATGTGGGTGTGTTAAAACGATGTTACCCCCTTCACATATAAAAGTGGTCTTTGATCACTAGAACACAATGACATGGGACAGGCTCTTCTAATCAGTTATTTTTGTTTTTCTTCTTCAAGACACTTAAAAAATGGGTGGCTGATGAACACAAAAAACAAAAAATTTATCCAAACAAGGGAAGTTTAGAATAAAAAATCGATTTAATTTTATGTCATGAAAAAATTAGACTTTTTTTTTATAGCTAAGCATTAATCATCTGTCCCCACCCGTCTGCCTTTGCTGCAAACAGGAGTTTGTATTTCTCTTCCAAAAGTTATTTAATGAATAATCCTAACCATAAATAATAAAAAATAGAAAAAAAAACACAAACAAAGTCTTACTTTACTGACCAGAGTTTCTGTCAAGCCCATGTCTTCCTGTCGTCATTGTTCTATTCTTCCATTGTTGTAAGCTTGCTCACTTACTGGAAAATTGCTTTGAGTGCTGTTTGTTGGTGTTATATTTTCTGCTACAGTACACAGCAAGTCACTTGGCTGGTGTACCGCTGTTTGCTGCTGCACTGTTAAGCTACGTCAATGGACCCATACATGCTCCCTGCAAGGATAAGACGCCATCTTCTTCCAGGAACTCACTGGTGGTATTTGTGTGGTCTGACTCTGGCTATACATCACATACATCAGTGGGTGTCCAACCCCTCACTGCACTCACTGCTCAGGTTTGTGTTAGGGAAGAAATCCCTTGCTATTGTCAGTCAGATAGTCACAAAATAATCAGCTTCACCCAACCCATCCAGCTGGGCAGGTTCACATTTTATTATGTAGTAAAAAATAAATGAAACACAGTGGCATCGGTGGAACTGTGGATGGTGGAAGCTACCACCTGGAGCTAATACATTTTTTCTTATTTCCACCTTGCATTCCAGGGTACTTATCTGAGCAAGATGTAAAATGAATAATGTATGCTGACTGGTACAGCAAAACAACAATTTAAAAGGAAAATATGGCCTGATGAGAAATAGAACAAATGTAGACTTAAAACTATGAAACTATTTAAGACTCAAGATCGTCGGCGCTTTGTTTAATACTTGAAATAAACCAAACTATATGTTTTGATGAGTGTATAAGATAACTGGACTTTTCCGTTTAAGGTTACATTTGTGTAACAGTGACCAAAAAAAAAGAGAAAAAAATGTATTCATTCATTTAATCCAATTCAGGGTTAGGGGGAAGCTGAAATCCATCCCAGCAACCAGTAGGCGTGCAGCAGGGTACATCCTGGCATGTCAGCAGTCCACCGCAGGGCCAGAAATAAATCATATTAAAGCAAAAGGACAACAGTAGAAATCTCAGCTGTTTAAAACGCCCAATAAAAAGATGACGATCATGGAGGGGCAGGGGGCACTTCTTATGAGTTGCATATAGAAACCTGGTTTTTAAACCTTTGCCCACCTTGAAATCACATTATGGAATTTATATAATCGTCTACGTGCACTTTCACATGTATCACAAAGCAGCATTCACAACTTCTTTAATAATGCAGTAATATCCACTCAACAAGGAAGGGAAAGTAGGTAGGCTCATTGTACGTGTAGTTCAACTGATTCTTTGCAAGCACACACACACATAAAATAAGGAAATAATCATTATGGCTGCCTGAGAGATGAGAAATGATGGGGATTTACAGTGACTTCTGTGTTTAAATGCATTTTAAAGTGAGAAAAACAACCCGACTGGGTTTGATATTGCACTACTTTTATGGATTCTATACACCCTTAATTCTCCACAATAGATCAAGTTTCAGTCAGCAAACTTTTCTGCTTTCAGAACATTCTGGCTTTCCAAAGCCTCATTGGCATAGCTTTATTTCCTGCACCAGCGGAATTTCCTTCAGACTGTCCCACATGTTTCCCATGCGAGAAATGCATCCATACCTTGATAAAGATGCTTTCTTAGCAGATATACAAAGTACTACTTTTTTATCTGCTTAAATAGACCAAGAACAATGTTATTTGTTAAAATAAACAAACTTTCACCAAAAGTGACAATACTTTTTTTTCCCTTTTAACCAGACCCATATGCCTCTGTTATAAGAAACATTGTTTACAAAGAATGCTGACTTTGTGACAATATTGTATTCTGCTGTGTTGGTTATTGCTATTTTGAATCTTCCTGCAAATAAGGTTAATAAATATAAGGCAGACATAGGTGAATTATGTGGCATACAGTCTACAGGGCAGTTCATTTCCAGCACATAATCCTCCCGTGAGGACCAAAGTTAGTGTCCAGCTACCATTCTTTTACTTTGACTCCCTCTGGTAATTACAATACTCACTCTCTCCCGGTCTAGAGCATAGAGGAAGCAAGAGGCCCTGCTTAAGAACTCTCCATGAAATTGGAGTGTTAGAGGGGAAAAAGAAAATAACAAAATAATGGAGTGTAACATAAAATGTAACATCGTGTTGGACATTTTTTCATTCTCTTGAGACCTGGTAATTCATTTTTGTGCACTCTAGTGCAGATTTTGTTTTCACTTATACCTCTAATACTTATACCGCTCTGCTAAGTCCTAGAGAGGACAACCATAGTGTGACAATAATGTAATGTGTGGAGCGGCAGCTTTCAGTCTCATTTAGTGTTTTCAAAATGGCTGTTTTCTAGAAAGGTAATATGGCATTTATATTAAGATTTGTTTTCTAACAGTTTAATTTTAGACTTTAATTTAATTTTAATTTGTATAATGTATTTGTATTATTTTTGTATTAATTAATTTAATAATCTTTTTTTGGTTTTCTGAACTAAAATTATATATATTTCCAATGCTAAATATTAATGTTTATTATGTATCATGATATGTAACATTAAAAAAATTATTTTAAAAGGTGAAAAATCTCTAGAAACAATTATTATTATTAACCAAAAACACTCATGAATGTTCAAACAAAGCTATGAAGAGAACAGATTTTTTTAGATCACCACTGTGTGAAATAAAGTGAGAAAATGTGTGTTTTAGAAAGCTGAAATATTACAGTTGATGTGAGAAACTGAAAGGCAACTGTATCGTACAACACATTCTATCACCTTCTAAACTACTGTATATAAATCCTGTCCATTTAGTATTTGTTTCTCTATTTTATAAGCTTAAGCCACATCATCATGTAACTCATCATGTACATAATCAGCAACAAAAAAAAGTATGTTATTGAATCTGGCCAGCATCTCAAAGATAACTGCTTGAGTGCATGCTACTAAGTTACTTGCTAAGGTGAAAACTGAAGTGAAAAGTCTTTTACACTGTAGAAAGGATACTTCTTCAGTCAATAATGAACATAAAATATCCAAATCTTGTGAGCCTTTGAGAGAGAGAACATCTTAATGGAAAAACTAAGATCATAATAGATAAATAAAATATGAATGAGAGATCCTCTCAGAATTGGATGTCATCTTACAGCTATTAAAAACCCCTTTAACAATATATTATATTTAGCTGTCTCTGGCTGTCCTAGCTCAAATGCATAAAATACAACTGCAGTACTATGTATATACAGATGTCTCATTTATTTGAGCCTCGCTCTGTCGACCACTGTAGAATTCAAAACCTTGTCATCACAGACTGGAAACAATGGCTGCACTGTAGAGATGATGCCTTTTGGGTTGCCACTTTGGTTTGTTTGAATCTCATGTGCTATTTTATTCTTTAATAACAGAATGGAGCACATCCCAGGGTGCAGTGAGAAGCAGTTAAACTACCATTCAGGTCACAATGAAATCCCCCCTCCCCAAAACCAAAAAATCTATAAGCGTATTATGTGAAAAGCAAAATTGTTTTACCACAAGCTTTGCTGACCTGCAGTGCCTGTAGACCAAAACATAGTGTTTCATGAGCATCGACTGAATAAAGATGGACAGAGCCTCCCAGTAGGTTCTGATTGTTGTCTCTGTGTTGGCAGCATCATGTGTGTCGGCGCTCCTGGAAAATACAAAAATACTCAAAGTTGTGGAGCTGTGAGGGGGTGATGGGTGTGAGCATGGGAGTGGATAAATGATATCTATCAAACTCCAAGCTGCCTGTAACTGAGCAAACTGTGATTTAGCTAGAGCAACTGGCTAAATATAGGTGGGCTAAAGCTAAGGCACACTGTTAGCCGGTTTAAAAAAACATGTTTGAGCTATACACTCTGCCTTCTTGCTGTGGATACTGTATGCCTGTCATTAAAAAGGACACACCTCTGATTTTGCTACAGTTATATATTAAAAAGTAAAATCAACCTCACCTCCCACCCCCCCAAAAACACACACACACAATTGTTATAAAGATAAACTTGACTTAAACTTAAAATGGTTTATTGTACCAGCCTGTAAACATGTTTATTTCTCATGTGAAGTTGGTATTTTCAACATAGGAGTCTAGGCGTTTTGCTCTGTTTTGGAGCCCCTACTTGATGAGTGGTAAACTGCAATTTTTGGCACTTCAGCATAGGCTTCACTTTTTTAAACGAGATCGATTGGTCATGAGACACACTTTGCTCTATCCCTTCCTCTGATTGGCCTTGTTTTTAAAGTAACATGCAAAGTGCAAATAGACTGAACAAAATGGAATCGTGGTTGATGGACTCATACAGCACTTTTCCAGTCTTATTGACCGCTCAAAGTGCTTTACACTATACAGTCACACACACCTATTCACTCACACACACACACACACACACCGATAAGCACATCCTTGGGGCTAGTGTCTTGCCCAAGGATGTAGCATGTAGTCAGAGGAAGCCTGGAATTGAACTTCCAAACTTCCAGTTGAAAGACAACTGCTCTTCCACCTGAGCTACAGCTGCCCCTAAATGATAATACCTGTTTTGTGAAACACATCAAGCTAACATTTATTTCTGTGGGGAAAAAAGGCAAACTTTGAGTCAAACTGCAGCCCCTTTAAGTCTGGCAGTGCTTTTTTAGAGCAATGTTTGGATGTTTTTTTTTTAGCTAAACATTTCATTAGGCCTCCCTGTTTTCAACACATGCAAACGCAACATATCCCCTTACCACTTATTTAAATATAATCATCATCATGTAATCATGTATATCTCCCATTCAAGCCAATTTGTTGACACCAAAGCTTAAACCAGCCATGTCCCTAATGCATGGTAGTGGAGGAATGCGACACAAAAAAACATTACAAAGAATGGATTAAATAAGCTATTTTATATTGTGGGATCGCTAAATAACGTTGCAGCATTAAGTGAGCCCTGTTTGCCTATATGTAAAGTTCTGTACTGTGGTGTGTGCATGCTCTGCTTTGCCATGTGCCTTTACCAGAGCATGTTGCCATGAGGTCTATTTGAATGAGATAACTGCTTGTATGTCAACTTCTAGACTTTATAGAATAAAACAACACAGTTTTTTATTCTATTGAAATTATTCAGTTTTGTTTTTTAGATGAGTGAAGGGGTCTGTTATGTCATCTGATCAGTAAGCTGCTTTGAGATCATTCTGCTGTCAGAGATCTGAAACAATTTAGTGCAGTAAAACCTACAAAGGAGACCTGAGTGAGAAGTTAGATATGGAGGAGGGGGTGCAGTTCTTCCAAGAAAGCGTTAATAGATCTAATTTACATGACAACACGTAGTTGATGAGTCACAGGGGACTTCAGCATTATAAAAATTTTAGTTCAGAGTTCTAATAGCATCTATTAGCGCAGCATGGCATCATCACGGCTTCCTGGATCTTGTTTTTGTAGATTTTACAGTGAGACATATTTCTTCCTGTGACATGTATCTACATGGTATATTAAGAAACAGGAAAGTAAATTATAACCAGGGACATTACTCAAATATAGTAACTAATCTTTTTACAATTTCCAGAATTAATAAATGACAAATTACTTTTTTTCAGTTTACATTATGAGATCAATTTCATAAAGTAAAAAGTAAAAACCAGGATCATATCACTATGTAAAAAAGGAGGGACCTTTTAGAAAAGAGGGGGTGTAGTAGTAGCAGAGACAAGGTACATAGAGAGAGCAGGAAGCTAGATTTGATCAAGAGTATAAGAAAAACATGAAGAAATGAGCTAATTTAAAGAGTAATAATGTTCTGATTTAGGCTTTTAAATATAATCAAATACAAGCTTTGAGTGAGACTATATGAGGAACCGTTTGGGAGCCAAAAGACTTGACTCCTCTTGCCCACTGGGGAGAGGGGTGACGGGGAGAAGGAGAAGAATGGGTATGTCGGATTGTGTGTGAGGGGGTACGAATGGGAAGGGGAAAAGATGTGGGTGGGTGGATGGATGTATAGTTTAGATTTATATAGAGCGGCTAGGGCGAGAGTATGCGGGGGGTGGGGGGGGGGGTGGGATGAGGAGCAGGGGGACAGGAGTTGGGTGTGAGAATGAGTGTGCAGATATGGAGAGATCGGAAGAGCA
>JBAMHV010000001.1:4018020-4028393 GCA_037177535.1 Pseudomugil gertrudae | reverse complement strand
CAGAGACCCGATCCTGAGGCCCCCAAACTGGATCCCCTCAACACCTCAGCTGCGCCTAGAAATTCTGTCCATAAAGGGTTATGAACAGAATCGGTGATAAAGGGCAGCCTTGGCGGACTCCAACCCTCACTGGAAATGAATCCGGCTCTTTGGTTTTAGATATTATATTACTTGGCAAAATGAACGTAAACCAAGTTACAATAACAAAAATGTTTTTGTGTAATTAATGATTCTTTTAATCTAAATGTTTAGATTTAGTAAATGACGCAATGAATAAATAAAGATGTGCAAAAACTGGTAATACCGTAGATTTAAATGTTTCAAATTCAGTGTAATTTATCTTGTTCATTATCACATATTTTTTCCTTTGATACTTTATTGTTGATATACATACATTATGACAGTGTTAGCTCTTTGAACAGATCTAAAATTAGTTCTCTGATCAGAAGACATATGTTTCATTTGTAGCATTTATGAGTTTGCATCAGGTAGATCTCTGCACTGATTTTTATCGACTGATAGCTGCAGTATCAGAAATCATCACTGCAGTTAAGGTCATAAAAATGATTTATTACAGAAAAGAAACCAAGAATTTGTCAAATATACATCGAAATATGTAAGGCCAACCATTGTACGACTGTAAGGTATTTGTTTCATTTGTTTTCAATTAGTAGGAATCCCAGTGTAAGATGGAGAAACAACAGAATTGATTAAAGGATCAGACACTTTTATTCATAATCAAAAATGCTTCTGATCTCTTGATATAATACCAAGCTTTGAGTCTGAATCAGAATTTAAGCGAGCTCAATCTAAGCTCCTTTTGACTCACCTCAGTAATTGGTTTCACTGTGATCTACAGTGACTAGTGAGCAGTTCATAAAGAAGCACCAACATTGCTACAGGGACACTGAAGAGAGCAGTGAACTGCAGTGTAGCCCAGAAATATGATGCACTCACAAATATTAAAGAAGGGATACTCTGTTGCTTTAATGATTTCTTGTAATTTTGTAAAAACACCTTGATTCTGTGTGCAAAAAGCTTACATTTATCATAGGTATTCCATCCTAATCTACACCCTAAACTAACACCCATTAGCTGCACATTGGATGTGAAAACTCCATATCCACAGCTTCTTCTACAATGGAAGATAGTCAATAACAAAACAAACTATCAAGAAATAACAAGGCAAAGTTAACACAATGTAATTGAGTTTTTATTAAAATAAAAAGAAAGCAGACACAAAATAATCTGTTTTAAACTAAAACTTCAATGCTACCTGGGCTGAAGATTGTGGTTTTAAACCAAGATTTTTTTCGTCCTTTCTGTCTCATTTTATTATAAAACTTTGTTCCTGAAAACTAATTAAAATATTGAAATTATGTGTTGGCATAGTGTTAATGCATAGGAAGTTGATTGATGTTTCGACTAGTGATGGCCAATTCTTTTTTCCCCCACTTTGCAGTGGCCTTTATCAATCCCTAGCTATTAACTGCTCTAAAGCAATAAGCCTTTATCCAATCAGTGCTGCTTGGAAGAGGGATGTGCTGTGCAGTGGCTCATTATCCACACCTGAGAATAATCAGACAAGCTTATTTCAACAGGATGCCATTTGGTCCTTTGTTTTTTCCTTGATGTCAAGCCAATGTGTGAGATCTTTTAAGCAAGTGCAGTTGTATGTACTGTAATATTTATATAACAAGTTATGGGGGGAACCTAAAAATTAAGCAGTAATGTTAACATTTACTTTAGAAAAGTTCAAATAAACTGCAAATGCAGATATAAACCAATTATAAAAGTTATGTTTTATTATACTTAATTACTATGATCATCATGGAGTACCTATACCTACCAACACCAGACCTTCAGCTTAGTATAGACAATACATAAAGAATATGAAAATAATTGAAAATCCTTCCATTCAACGATGCCTCCAAGATAGAAAAATTGAGGACATGAAGCTATAAAATTGTATTTAATAGGGTGTTTTTATTGTATTTTTTTTCAGAAATTCTATCTTAAGGTATTAAAATACCTTTCCTATCACAGAGGTAAAAGTGAACACAGAAGACAACCCGGACATGTTGCCGATAACAGCGGGTCCTTTTGTCGTTTGGTTCAGAGCACACAATGTCAATTTGCTTCAAACAGATCTTTAATATTGATTCGTCTAACCCCATGCATTTTATAGCTTCTACTTTTGTATTTTAACTTTGTACAATAAATGTATCGGTTTTGATGAATGAATTTGATGAATTCTTAATTTACTGGTGTCTGAAAATTCATACTTTATGAATAAAGCTGAAGCTTGCACTTCTTTGTAATCATGCAATCACATTTCTCCAGATTCTCTCTAATTGTTTGTTCATGTTACCCAGTGGGTATATACTAATCTTTTTTACTTTTGAGGCTAAATATTTTATTGTATTTTATTGATTTTTCTCAGCTGTTTGTTGACAAACTGGGGTATCAGTCACTGCTGATTCCTCAAAGACTCAGCTTTCTGTTTATGCAGCTTTGGTATAAGATAAGCATGCTTTGCCTTCAGGAATGTGAGTAGGGTAGTAGTCAATATTTATAAAAGTTAAATGTTACTGATTCTTGCTTTTCATCTGGAGGTCACCTGCTGTGACTTTTGTCTGTTTTGACTTATTTTTACCCGCTTAAGTTTTGTTTAGTTTGTTGTTTTGTTCAGAAATTTAGCTTGATTATTAGTTATATTTACATTCAGCCCATTTTTAGTGTTTTTCTTTTTTTTCCCCTTATTTCAAATGTCATGTAGCTCATTCTGGATTTATTCCCGACTGTTTTGCCCTAAGTGTATTTTTTTCTGTTAATGTAAACAAGTCATGTCAAAAAGGATATTTTGTTGGTTTGTTTGCAAAAAAAGGTGGGTTACACATTGTGAGGCAATTATTCTGTAGCATAGTATGACAGCAAGTATAGGGTTTGAGTAATGGAACCTTTAATTTGAAATCTGTTTGGAAACAGGAAGTAGGAATTTAGGCAGAATAGAGAAGATCATGGCTTCACTTCTGTGTTTTCTCTGATCAATCCAAAGCAATCCTTCTTGTTGATCCCTCAGAAAGCAATGGCTTTCACTCCAATTCAATGATGTTGCTGTGATGCACTCTGTGTGTATAAAGTGAAAATAGGAGCAAGTACGCTTGTTATCCTGGCTCATGAGAAGGAGTTTGGCCGGCTTTTTATCTATGTCCACACACAGTGCGAACAGTAAACCCACTCTTGGCTTAATTTGTGCTTTTTGTGTGGGAATATAAATCCCCCATCGTGATGTCAACTGCAGTTTTTCAAATTCACAACATTTCAGTCACACCATATGTGACCATGATTATTAATCCCAATATTTCAGAGGTAATCTTTGTGAGGTAACCCCTGCCCACTCCAAACTCATGATGTTGTTCATCGCAATTCCAGAAGAACGAAAGATTTTTGTTTTTGATGTACAGTGAAAACAGTCATAGCAAATACAAGCATATGCTTTTTATTTTGCATTTTCTAAATACTAATCCTGCATTTTTCAGAACTTAAGGCGATATGTTTATGAACAATTTAATTTCTCATTAAAAATATATTTAAACTGATTTTAAAAACAGTTTTCCCTTCCTGTTTGTTGATTTTCTTTCAGAGAGGAGGACCAACTTGATGGATGTAATCAAAGAAAATGATACCAGGAAAAATATTTAAACTGTGTTTAAAGTTTTCTTAAAGAGAGAAAAAAATGAAAAATGCATGTCTGTCGCAGGGATTACATTAACAGGAAATGTACTCACTACAAACATCCCCGTACAAGACATCATTGTTGTTCACTTTGACCACATGTCGTATGGTTTAGGTAAGCAAATACACCATACACACACATATACCACCAACTAATACACCACATAAAATCTACATCTGTTTGCTCCGCAGCCACTATCAGAAAAGTGTCCAGAAGGCTTCCGAAACAAATCTCCCCACTCCCCCGTAATAAAGTACATAAACAACTGTCATGTACTGAATAGTCCTAATCAATATGCTTGGTGCCAAAATACAGTAACTTGGTCCACAAGATGGCCATGCAGAGATTAGACAGCAGTGGTCATGTGGAGCAGACATTGGGATACCACACACATTCATGCTGTTGTTGCGGTTGTGGACAGATTTACATTTTGGTTTTTTTACACTTCAAAACAGTGAGAACTTGTTGCAGTGTGTTATACACTGCTGTGTTGCTGTCTGGATCTATTAAAAAATATTAAACACACTCATAAAAACAACATTTTTGATAAATAATACCTGTTTGAATGCTTTTGCACAGTCTGCTGATTTAAATATAAAATATATCTATGCCCATTGTTGTGTACTTAAACAGATTTAAGATCTTTAGCTGAATGTTGTGTGTGTGTGTGTGGGTGTGTGTGTGTGTGTGTGGGGGGGGGGTAATCAGGTTTATCAAATTGCTTACTAGCCTAAAATTAGTTACTGAATGGCTCAAGAAGTGAGGTGGATTGTTTTCGACTCAATGCATACTGATGAGCCTGAACTCAGTTTAAGATTAAGTCATTGAAAATATGTCATTTTTATACATCTAACTTTAATTATGAAGGGTTATTTATTTATTTCGGTGTAAAAATCCAACAGTGTAATTTGTGACAAACAACTGCTCAAATATCATTACAAATCAGGCTGCATTTCCTGGTTAATTAGCATCTTGGAAATAATTGCTTCCTTCAGGCAATAATTTCATCATAGGATTAAAGCGCTTGTTTGTACTCCCTCTCTGTCTCTCTCTCTTTCTCTTACCTGACTCCTAAAAACAGATGGGGGGAGGAAAGCTTCAACTTTTCACTCTTTACTTTGTTTCCACTGTATTTATTTTGTTCTGTTTTCTTCATACTTTAAATTCATCCAGCTTCCTGTCTGATATGCTCTAAATTGTCAGAGCTCATGGGTTGTCACATCATCCACATCAAGACAGGAACTTGGACAAAACACAATGAATGAACACTCAAAGTGTTGCAGCAGTAATGAGATGGGGATGTCAAAAGAGAGGGAGACTAGCCTAGATGTGCTGTCACAGAGGATATTCTCGGGGCCTGATCAGCCGTTCCTCTCAAGGCTAAACGCTCATACAGGCACAAACACACACACAGATCCAAGCCAAATTACTTCAACCAGGCAAATAAAGCACAAAGAAGGAACAAGGATGAACACGTACACACACGCGCGCACACACACACACACATTTCTCAGTAAGTACCGCCTTGACTTCAGCTGTGAGGATCCATAGGGCCTGGTGTGTCACCACAGTCCATCATCCCTCACTTGCTGCTGCTGCTACTGACAAGGTCACAGTCTTCAAAGCATGTTCTTAGCTCAAGCCAAATACACATTGTCTGAAAAGAACCATCTCATCCAATTAACCCCCTGTAACAGTACTTGATTGACAACCAGAAATGCTAAACATAGCTAAGCTGCCAAATCCTCTGACAAAAAATGTCAAACTTCAGCTTTAAGCACTGAAGTAACATCTCCTGAGAAGCACTGTGAAGTTTTATGTGGGAAACTAAAGTTTGGGGATCAGAAACCAGGTGGTGCCAGATTGTGTCTCACCAACATGCTCTTTCCATCTCATTAAACAGGAGATGTGAATATCAACAATTAAGTAATCAACATTTCAGTACCTGTTTTATTAGAAAATAAATTATTACTTTGACATGAATGTAAAAATATTTCACAACACACACGGCTTTCTGTGGTTTCTGTTCTCTCTGTTGTTTGCTTAAAGGTTTCATTTACATTGTCCAAATGTTTCTTTGTCTTATAAAGATAATGTTGACAAATGAAATGAAGCATGATTAAACTATTCGGGGTTGGTGAAATTTGCTGCTGTCTGTCATTGGAAATATTTTTTTAAAAACTGTGCCTAATACATTAATTTTATCTTTGTTTTGGGGCTCTTTGTAAATTGATAGTTCATGGTGTCAATGATAAATAAGACACACACACGCATTGCTGTTATGGCTCTGGTCACAAAAGAATGGAAAAATAAGATGTATTTAACTTGTTTTGAATCACCTAGTGGAAATATTTGCTCCAAGTTATAAAAGCCTTTTTGGTAATGTAGCACCTTTACTAGCACACTGTGCTGTTAAATGGGCTGAGGGTCTGTCTTGGACTCGAACTGCATTCCTGATTCCCAAAGGAAAAAATCTTCATTCTCATATCATGCATTACAAAGTAAGACCTACAGGCTATATGTAAAAGCTGTGAATACAATTACTAAAATTCCCATGATCCATTCCTAGTCTGACCGCTAGGTGTTGCTCTTTTATTTTGATATGACATGGTATTAAATTTTTGTTACTTCCTGTTTTAATCTAAATAACCTTTATACGGCTTCAGACAGAAGACAAGCATGTTTGTTCAAGTAAGATAAAGTTAATCCGCCCATTTGAAGCTGTAAGCGGGCAGAGTGGTCAGTACTATTTAATTTGTTATATCTATTTTATTTGTTATCTCAAGAACTGCAGGTATGCAAATTCATTGTTTTATTTATGCCTGTTAGTAGTTCTATGGTGGTGGTGTCTTGACGAGAGAGAGGCAACGTGGTGCTAGTTGTGTTAGCCTGTACAGAAATAAAGCGATCCATCTGTAATTAAAGAACCAGAGTCCTCGCATGCTTGAATGGGCGGCATACTATATTTGTCTGTTTTCATTTGGTTTAACCCTTGTTTTAAAATCAACTAGCAGTCTTGCTAGAGTAATGGACATCAAGTAGTTACTGTTAAGAATCAAACCAAATCCTGTAATTCTATATTTGGTAAACAGTGGTGCCAATTCCTGGTCTAGAATGTAAAAATCCTGTCAATCAGTGTTACTTACAAGTCACAAACCAGCTGAATTTAATGAGCATGGTTCATTTACCAGGTAAACAAACCTGTTAGTGAAAACTCCTGTTCTAAATGCACAGGTACTGTAGATCCAAAATTAAGGCAGGACTTTTACTTTATGGCACCTGGATTTGCCACTTTTGGTAATCAGTATATCACTTTTATCCATCATATTATTCTACCTAAAAAAGAGAAAATATGAGTTATTCCTTTATAAAACTAAACTTATCCAAGTAAATACATTGATTTTCACTGATTGAGTGATCGACGATCAACTATTCCGTTCTTTAAGATAAAAAAGATGCAATAGAGCAACAACACATTAAAATTGACATTGCATGAACAGTTTTGATTATTTTTGTTTGTACATTGTTTTACTTGAGTGCTCTTTTAAAAATGTGTTTTGTTTACCTGCTGACCGGGCCACAATCAATGATGCCTGCGATATGTGATATTATTTGCCCTTATAGGTACAGACTCTGCTTATTAATACATTTTATGTCTGCATATATGTGCTCTGTGATTCGGGAAAAAAGTTGGAATTTAAATTTATCCACTGTACCCATTATAGGTTTAAGTTTTCTTTTCTGTATAGTTAACATGATACTAATGGCTTGTAAAGTGGAAGTCCATCAGTTTTTGAAATATATGTTCATTTATGTCTGTTATAGCAGCTTGTATTCATTACTGTAATGGTGCAATTGGTTGCCCATTTTGATATTACAGTACCCATTAAAATCTGTGCATTGAGAATTTGGTAGTGCAAAGTTGAATTTTTAGCCCTATCTTTTTTTATTTTTCTTTTGTTTGTTTTTATTTCTAACATGTTCATTTGGATTGATTTTCCTTTAAAATGTCATTACAGCACTGAATGTGGCAGCAGTAATATCCTGTGTTTTGCATTATTCCCTTTTACAGGGTTGTAACATTAGCTTCATAATTATATTAAATAGATCTTATAGCTCAAACGTTCTCAGTGCTTATTATTGTTTATTCATATGTTCCGAGGTGAAAATCTTGGATTGGGTGTATTCAGGGATCAATAACAAGATCTTAGTCGGTTTTCACTTTAACTTAAAACTAGCTCTACCTTATAACTAGATTAGCACTTTTATATAGTTTCAAACCTAACATTAGGATGATAAACTTACTTAGCATTAGTTCTACTTTACAGGGACAAAACGGTTTCTGGAAATCTGGCGGCTTTTCTGTGGAGGGCCTTTGCAATACAACCATTTGGCTGTGCTGTGAGTGGGGGACCACCCTAGGGCATAGCAAAACATTCTGGTGGTGAGGCCCACGGCAGTTGCAAGTGGGCCTTCCCCAGGTGTGAGAGGATCCCAAGGATGTTTCCTCTGTGTGCTAAGCCAGAGCTTAATTTATTTGTAACTCTTCACACTTGTTAGTGATGGAAACTGAGGCTGTGCTTCTGGAGATGTGCTGTGCAGCATGGGTTTGGGTTGCACGTGATTGGGTGTGTGCTATTTATTATTATTTGTATTTTTTAAAAATATTTTATTTAATGTTTTTAATATGTAAATCACTTTGTTACTTTTTGGTGTGAAAGGTGTTATACAAATAAAGTTTGATTTGATTTGGAACATGCTTGTCTGAAAATACTTTTCTGACCTCCTGCAGTGGTCTGTCAGTCACCTTGTGTGGCACCTGGGAGTTACACCTGACCTCAGGAGTGCCCAGTGCCTAACTATTTTATTTATAGCCCTGCTAATGTAGAATAACAAGCAGTGACATTGCCTGGCCTGCCTGGGCATTCCTGGCTCTAGATCCAAACATGCCCCAAAATGTTTTTATTTTTTTTATGTTGGAGTATGTTTACATTAAGTGGGCTGCCTTGTGTCATTAAAGAAGACAGTAGTTTTACCAATTTCCTGGCTAGGATGAATAAACACAGGTACAACAACATGACCATTTAGAAAAGAATTATACAAAAGGTGGGAAACTTCTGTTTTGTTAGCTGACAGTACGGCATTTTATTCTTAATCAGAACTCTGGTATTATTTTAAGCAGTCAGAATTGACAGACGACTTTTTGATGAAAAGAAGAAAGACTATAGCAGTGGGTTTAATTTAACACTGCATTAATATATATAGATATTGCTTGCCATTATTGTTCTTTTATTAAAAGTCTTCTCATGTAAACAGAACATGCAGTGTTTTATAATAGCAGCTGTCAAATTCTTCTGCCAAAGCAGGTGACCACAGGTGCATTTTGTTATATTTCTTATCACTAAAAGCCAGAAATGGAGTGAAAGCGTTAGTCCTGAGTGAAGATCTATATCAACAGTTTTGCCCAGTAGGACTTTTGTGTGGGCAGCTGCTTTTTCAAGGTTCTCCATATTGCTAAAGCAGAGATGCCCTGGAGTCCTTAGTGACCCCTAAGTCCATATCTGACTGCAGCTTTCAGCCATGCCTGAGATAGTAGTCATGAGGAGGAAGTGGAGGCAGAGAAAGGACATCTGTGGGGAGCTGGCACCAAATTTAAGCATTGCCTCCCACATGAAGTGGAAACGACTCCTACACTCCTCACTCACATAATCCTGCTCCAGAAACTCAAGGTCACATTTCACTCAAAATAGCAAACATATGATGCAGTTTCAACTGAAAGTAAAGCTGAGTCATGTCATCCAGAAAATCTACAGCAGGTTGTAAATATATCTCACATTTCAGGTTTTAGTATTGGATTCATTCTTCATCCTTACATGGTTATGCACCTACCATAAACCATAAACCATCCAAGCTCGAATGAAGCTTTCAATAAAAAAAAGCATTTCTATTTTCCAGCCTACACCATATTACTTTATTTTAAAATCTATTCTTTTAATCTCAGCCTATTTCACTTACTGCATATCTACATGTGACCAAAGCAACATTATTAAATGCAACAGATAGGTAGTAGGTAATGTTAAAACTTGCATTGCAGAAGCAGATCATCATGCATTGTATAAAAAGAGAAGCTTTTGCATCCTCATCAAATGTATGGTAACACAGTGGAACTGTATTTGGTGTGTGTATGTAGAATTCACCTAAAAGTAGAGTCACATAGCAAGATCCAGGAAAATCCAGGGAAAAGTTTGCTGGTAACGCTTTCTTTTACAGTCCCTTAATTACCAGGTATTTACCCAGTAGGTACCTAATAATTTCAGAGACTTACCCGGTAATTACAACTAATTTAAGAGGGTAAATACACGGAAACTACAGCTTCAAAAGTGTCATATTTACCCTGTACTTACCATTGAAGTTCTTGGTACCAGGTAAAAAAATTACTAAGAAACTACAGCCCCTTAATAATGAGGTATTTACCCAGTAGGTACCTAATAATTTCAGATACTTACCCGGTAATTACAACTAATTTAAGAGGGTAAATACAAGGAAACTACAGCTTAAAAAGTGTCATATTTACCCTGTACTTACCATTGAAGTTCTTGGTACCAGGTAAAAAAATTACTAAGAAACTACAGCC
>JBAMHV010000001.1:3980525-3994886 GCA_037177535.1 Pseudomugil gertrudae | reverse complement strand
GGGGGCAGCCAGACCCTCATTCTGCCTGCTGAGATGTTGGAAAGACACGTTAAAAAAAAAAAAAAAAAAAAAAAAAAAAAAAATGAATAACATAAAAAGTAAAGTGATATTAAATCTTTCAGCAAGCCTGCTGTTGATGCAGTTAAGAGCTGACGCAAGGGTATTATTTGAAATGTATATTTGGTTGTAATCATTTGAATATCTCTGAGTGGTCTCAGCATTACAGTTTGCAATGGCTATTCTTATATTTGGGCTGTAGACTCAACCCATGAACCTGATTTAAAATAATATTCTGAACTTTTTAAATGATTTATCGTTCCTCTTACCAGGGTGTATCACTGTGGTAACTTACAAAATGCCTGACCTTCTCTGGTGCAAGGTAAGTTCAAGACCAGTTATCAATACCCATAATACTTCTGCTTCAGTATGATTTTGTGATGATGTTCACTTAAAAATATCTTTATGAGAGAATAATAGAGAGGAATGATTTTTGCAACATAAAGCAGTGACTACTGTAGTGCTACTGACTGAACTAAAAATGTAGTTTTTTATTTCTCCTTCTTTTTAGTTAAATCAATTTGTATTAAATATTTCTTGGTCATTTTTCAGTCTGTGTGAGCAGTGCATCATATTCACCAAATGATGCCTGCATACATTTCTACCAGTCTTTTAAAATGGTGTAACAACTACAACTAGTCAACATTAGCTTAAAACATGGATGTTTAGATCAATTAAAATATAGTTAAATAGTCAACTTACTGGTATGAGTTGTATAAATGTTTTTCTATAAGTGTGCATCCGGTTTCTGTCTGATAGAAGCATTTAGAAATAGTTCATTTTTATGAAAGGAATCCATGTAAAGTCATTTTTAAGCAATTCTGTGGAAAAGAAAACCTCAATTTAGACACAAATTGCATGCATATACCAATGTAGTTTAAACAATCTTAGACCTGATTTGGAGAAGTGAAACAATGGCTGTTTAAGAATCAGAGTGTAGTCTTGACTTTGCCCAGTCTGTGCCCATCTGCTGGGTCCAAACTGTGCCAGCCATGTTTGAGATGCAAAAACCACTCATCTCACTCTACCAAAGCAATGTTTTTTTGTTTGTTTTTTGTTCAGTAACATACCTGCAACAGTATCCATCACTATCAATACTTAATTTATCACTGTCAGTGGCCTAACTATCCTGTGGTCTGATATTAGTCACAATCCCTATTCTCAGTAAACCAAGTATTTCTCTTTTTCTGCTTTTCTGCTTTCAATTGTGGGCAGCACGGAGGTGTGGTGCGCTCAGTCTTCACATCGGGAAGGTTGCTGGTTTGGCCTCAGCTCAGACAATGGTTTTTCTGTGTGGAGTTTGCATGTCCTCCCCATGTTAGTGTGGGGTTTCTCTTGGTAACTGCCTTCCACTGTCCAAATACATGTGTGATCAATTGGTCACTATAAATTGTCCCTATAGAAATAAGGAGGAGCATGAGTGTTTGTGTGTCTTTGTGTGTTGACTGCATCATAAATGATCCTTTCCTTACATTTAACAAAGAGTTAAATTATTAAAAATATTTTAACTTAACAATAATTAAATTATTATTTCAAATGACTTGATACATATCCTGCATATTAGAAAATAAATATTCATGCTTATAAGATTACATTACAGACTGATAGTAAAATTCATTTTGGCATATTTTTTTAAAATAAATGTTACAAAAGTCAGATGTGGGAAACTTAACCTTTCTTGAGCAATAACATATTTTTAAATAATTTGTCATTCAGTTGGCAGACTAGACACTACAATAACACAGAAAGTTAAAGCACCTGAAGATGCAGATTGTTCTGTGAGGACTTAGCCAAAAAAAAAGTGGAGCTCATTGAATGAGCCATGTGCTAACACAGAAGTCTTCTTTGGAAGATGAAAATAAAGTATTCAAGGCTGGTCTGTGCGTTTAAACCTGCCAATGTTCATTCAGCTTGTTTTTACTGGTGATGAATGCATGTTTTTAGACAAATCCAGGCTTTGCTAGGCAGTGATAAGAGGAGGCAGCCTAATCATAATTTAGGGTCATGATGCTATATACATTTTTTTTATACATTTGGTTTTTAGTTGTACTTTCTTTTAGTCAAAGTTTCAACAGAGTAAATGGGTTGTACATTTGCTAAAACCAGGTTTAAAGTTGGCAGTTTAATATTACTCTCAGCTCAAATGGACGAGAAAAGGCTTGGTCTTATAAGAACTCTAAAATGTGTATAGCATTCAAATTAGTAGCAGCTCCTCACCTGCATTAGTTTAGTTTAAGACAGACTTGATGCTGCTCTACTGTGCCCTACATTCAGTTTCATGTCTGATGTCTTGTTGACTATAAACACTTCATGCAAATGAGTGACATGTTCTGTAAATAGCAAAGATAGGCTGCCATGTGGCTGGCTCGGGCCTCAGCACACAACCCACCTAACATAGAGAAAGATGTAGACTGATTATAAGCGCTCCACAGCTGCGCTTTGCTGTCTCACCTGCTCTCTGGACTATTCCGATCCATCTTCCCCCCAAGCTGAGCTAAAACCACACTTAGCCATGAAATGCAGGTTATAGTTACTTTAATTCATTTGGATTTTGATTTTTAAAGAAAAAATTAGCATAAACTGTTTAAAAATTAAAACCGCAAGGTTTTGAGGTCACATTGGGATAGCAAATCAAGCTATTAAATTATCAGACCACAGTCCTTAAAAATAGTAGGCTACCGGTTTAGTTGTTAAACTGAATTTTGCTGCTCTCAGTGTGAGAAGCTGGTTTTCTAAACTGCAAAGATGTTTATCTGTCTTTTAGCAACCTTATACTGAGTTACTGGATGACTTTTTTGTGGGAGTTCTAACTTAAATTTAATAAAATTTTAGGAAAAGACTGAAATAAGGAATAGTTGTTGTTCACACTATGAAATCATTGTTAAGAGGATGTGCTTGGCAGAGATCTGCTCTGATCTGCTCTCTGTTTTTTGGTGTCATAACTCTTTTGAAACTCAATCTGTTCATGTCAACACAAGCTGTATTTGAAGTTATCTAATAAAGCTGTAATTGTATAAAAATTAGTTATTATAACCTTAAACATCATCTCAGAGATTTTCTTTGACTAAGGGACACAGATCTACTGTAAAGAAATATTGTATATTTCCAATATCCAGCAAACTTTGATTTTCTTTTCTGTAAATAAGTACAACAAAAGGGAAAAAAGAACCTGATTTCACAGTTTTAGATTAGTGTCTTTACACGGAACTCAGATGGTAAACAAAATCTATAGGTCCTGCTCATATTTGGTCATTTTTGCTGCTAAATACAGTTGCAGAGTGATTACAGGTTTTATTTTTCCTTCTTTTTTTACTTTTTGACAGCAGGTAATCTCATTACAATAATTTCTTTCTTCATCACCTATATTGCTTCATGATAAGAGAGGTATTTAACACCTATACATGTTTCCAGACAGCAGACTGGAGTGTCCTCTGTGGTCCTCATGGAGAGGACATCAACAGCTTGACTGAGTGTGTGACGGACTATATGGTCTTTGTGTGGACGGCACCATCCCAACAAGACCAGTGAAGACCCTTCATTAACTATGTTTTTTTATTTAAAGAAACTACTACAATTCGAATTTCTCTCTGGGGTCAATAAAGTATTTTCATTCATTTATTCATTTATTCATGTCTTCATTTGCTTGTGTGTGCTTAAATATAAAGACAAAACAAAGACCTTTGTTTGTGGAGAAAGTGTCTTTTTTTAAGAATTCTCTTTGTGTTGCTGTAAAAATCAATATTTGCATAAAATTTCTCAATTTTTACAGTAAAAAATGGGTAAAATGAGGTTTGGAAGTTCAGAGATAGCAGAGTGGTAGGTAGAATGCACATGATATTACACTTTGACACAACAAGCAAATCACATACAAAATCACTTTCGGTCTTTAGTAGTCCTTAAAATAATGTCAAAATACTGTCAGTTATCTGAGATTATATGACAAAAAATAACATTATACTGTTTATTCAACAAAATCTAAGTTAGAATACAGGAAGTGTGAGAATAAAGACTGACCATAGCCTGGACTTAGTGTGAGAAGCTGGTTTTCTAAACTGCAAAAATTATTATTTTTTTTTTTAATTGATTCAACAGTTATCTCGGTAAGTAGCAGCAGGCTGCAGCTAATCAAATCCAACTGATAAACTGGTTTCCATCAGTGTGAATGTCTATAAAGAGAAAAGATGTGGATCAGCAATAAGCTTGGAGAAGAACCTGCCGCTGTTAATCTAAGCACGGTTGTAAATTTTCATTACTCATCAACAAAGACTTTAGATTAAAAAGGTATTATTTGTTTTCTTCCTGAATATGAAGAATGAACCATCGTCTTTAATGACTACACAATGAATGCTGGTATATGCTAGGCCATAATGGATGCTCCCAGCATACCCTCAGACTGGGAAAAAGTTGCTCTTCCTGGGAAGAGGTTTTAAAATGTGGCAGTCTTTGTTTGCACCTCTGTGATGTAATCTGAAGATGAACCTTGAATTACCCTACTAAACCATTAATCCTGCTTCATGGCACAGTAAAAAGACACTTTTTCTCCAAATGTTATCTCTGTTTATTCTCAAATGTGTAAGACATTTTTTTATAATTTGAAATTTGTATTTCCCATTTTGTTTTCTTGGATTACTGTCGGTTATGTAATTTTGTGCTGTATTAAAAAAAATCAAACTCCAGTGGAATGCAAAGAGCTTTGTGATCTGCCTTTTTCATTATTATTTTGTTAAGAGTGGCGCAATCCCTTTAAATTCTTGTTTGCACAGAATTGCAGAAACCCAGCGTCTGTCGCTGGCATGAAGATGACGGAGAGAAGAACAAAGCCAGCGCCCCCACCCCTTCTGCCCCTAACACACATTATTTAGCCTGGCATGTTATGAATCTATTACAAATCCTTTGATAGCATGCTGAGGAAGAATAGCCTTAACAGATAATGCACTGAAAGGCTATCGCACTGTAGCAGATGCCCAGCTTCAGTGTGGGGAAGCGTCCCTTGACAAGTCTTCCAGAAACGCGGCTCATTGACAAACACTGTGGGGACAGCCATGGAATCAGAGCTGTATAGCTGCTGCTTCTCTGGCCTCCCTGTGGCACTGCTATAAGCACATCCTGGGCCCTTTCATCTATAAAGTTGAGACAATAGAAAAGAAGCTACAGAGCATCCTTTTAAATAGGCAAATAAATGTGACCTTAAACGTGGTCAAAGAGAGATACAATCAAAGACCTGTGAAGCCTATGACTGTGTTTGATACTGCAATTGATCTCTACAAGGGAACAGAATGTATCTGTTATTAGAGATGAATGCCATCACCAGAAGAACATATTTGTGAAGTAATTATGTACATTTATTAGGGTATTTGTACCTTTTTTGGGCTGTTTGGCCTTTTCATTCTGGTCAAATGCAAAATGTTCAGCTTTACTTCAGACAATCTCTTTACCTTTTCTATCTGACTTGATTCAAGAGTTACAGTGGCAGTGATTATGATGTTGCCTTATTTGAGATGGAAAAATAACAGACATGTGTCTAAAATTTTTACATAATTTTTTCTTCATACTTTAATGATCTATTTGCTGCTATGCTAAGATGTTTAAATATATGTGTGAGAGAGTGACTTTAAAGATGTGCAACAGCTTGATAATTAGGCCAGCTATGTGCATGTGTTATGTCATTTTGACGAACATTGTCACAACAAAATCCTCCCACACAGCTTCAGCTGTCATTTCACATGACATTCCTGACCAAATGACACCTAGAGGCACACACACAGTTAAATCTGAAGACAGAATATACATGCATTGGTGCATGGTGATGTCAGGATAAGTAAAAATGCTATCAGATGCAGAACAGAGGACTAAATTTGAGAAATGAAATGAAGGATGGGTTTTTACAGTCTTACAGTAAAAATCACAAAGAGAAAGAACTAACACCAAGGGCTTCTTTCCCTGTTCTGATCATCTGATCTGGATCAAGAATAAATTAAGATCATTAAAACACACTTCTTTATTTAACCAGTAAATACCAGTACACAGGACATTGCCTCATTAAATCAGTCAAGGCTTTCATTTTTGTTCTTTTTCTTCTGAAACCTTGTTAAAAAGGCAAAAAAAGATCATTAACCCGTGTCTAATTAGCTTCAGACTACAGTTATTAGGTGGTCATTAGAAGTTTTATTAGCACAGATCAGCCAGAAGAATTAGAAAAAAAACAGACAGCAGGAAGTAAATCACATTTTTTTTCAGACCCAAGTCTGTGAATTTGACACGTAATACCCACCGTAACATTGTTACAGAATAAACATGCCTGCAGAGGTGACGGCATGCTGTGCTTGCAGCAAACTGGACTCTGCTGGTGTGTAACAGACTCTGCACACAAGTTTATTACATTTTGTTTCCAAAGGCCTGCATATTTATGAGGTTATGGTAGGTGACACTGCCCTTTCTGGATGTTACTGTGCTTTCTTTCAAAGAAACAACTCTCATTGACACCAGCAGATTGTATTATTTTTGTTTCAAGTAGTTTTACTTGATTCTAATTGTATTTATAAAAACAATACTTATAAAAAAGTGTTAGATGATTAAAGTTCCTCATCTTAAAAGGACAGTTTTGCTTTCATGGATTACATTTTTATACTTTACATTCACTAATATCAAGTCATGGCTAAAAGAGTTTATTTACTCCTAAGGTTAAAGGTCAGCATGTCCTGTGTGAGCTCATTATCCACGGACTTGTATTCGGCAAGGAGACGGTTTTATACTTACATCATCCAATACGGAGATTATAAATTCTCTATGATGTTGGAAATGTGCCTGCTTATCTAGAATATCTCTTACATTATGAATTAATTAGATAATTTATGCAGTGGCTTTGCTATTAGTGTGCATTTAATCTCCAGACTGTGTATCTGTCAGTTTGTGTGTGTGTCCTTGGTGTTACGTTGCTAATCATGTAGCATATTTGTAGGACTTACTGGGAAAGTTATCTGTTTATCCCTTTATTTAACCAATTTGATGATATGTTGACAAAAAAAATATTGTAGAAGTGGTTTTCTCAGAATGAATCGCAGTCTTTGGTTCTCAATAATCTCCTCATCTTACTATATTGTAGTAGAGGAGAAACAATCAGTATCATCATGTTCACTGAAATGTTACTTTTACCCTTGCAACATGCTTAAATGTTTTTACAGACCACTGACCCCCACATATAAAGAAACAGCCCTTCCTCAGCAGGACAACAGTGGACCCCACAAAACAAAGGCCCAAACAACCAAGAGTCCAAGGTGTTAATACAGCCTACAAAATCCCAAGATACCACTCTGGTAATCCACAAAGATGTGTATTTACTTTCTAATGAGTTTAAATTACCTGTTCCACTTGGTTGGGTTTGATGATTTACTTCTGCATCAGGGCAAAAATAAATTAAAAAAAAACTACAACAAATATTATAATCACAAAATACACACCTGAGTCATATTATTAATAAACACCAGGCTATACCATCCATTACTTCATATCGTACTGAAATGACACTAACATTAGACATAAATACCAACAATGAAAACTGTGTCTGTAATAGAGTTATGCAGTAATAATTATACTAATAACAGCAATAATAATAATAATGCTATTAATAATATTTAGCTATCCATCAATTCCTTTACTGCTTCACCCAATTCAGGGTTGCAGGTAGCTGGAGTCTATCCCAGATCTGCAGGCCAGAGGCTATAAATATGCATATATGTGTGTGTATGTGAATGTTTGAATAATACTTATCTTTCCCCCCAAGCTCTTTCCACAGTCTAACTGTTGCACAAGAGACAAAATCTTTTCTAACTAGTGCATTTTAACTGCTGTGTATGAGGTTCCATTAGTGTAATATGTGTAGATGTTGTTAGTCTATGTTGTCGTCTTTATTAACACAAATGGAACCTCATACCCCAGCCTCATCTTTCTCTTTGTCTTTATAGATTATCTCTATAAAACTATGTTAAATGGTGCTGTAAACTTTTATTGCCAAATGAGTGTGACTCTTAAAGAAAACAACAGAATGAGTACATTCAACCAGCTTCTCTTTCCACCCTTAAATCATCTTCATCAGTGGCCCGCTCATTCTTGTTTTAGTGCTTACAGGTATCCTGGTGAGACTTTGCAGAATAGCAACACATGCGGTGGTCATGGTGAAGATAAATGTTCATGCCAAACTAAAGAGATTTTGCACGTTTGCTTTTTATAAAACTGGAATAAGAAGAGGTTAACTGAACCCAAACGGGCTGTAACCATTAAGATGGAAAGTGAAAGTTAGAACAGTCTCATGCAAATCAATCAAAAGAGGAAAAGAAATCACTGGCTGAGAGATAACGAATTACGTGTGTTGATGTGGTTGTGGAGAGCATTACTGTGATTGTGTGCATGAGAGAGAGAGATGGAGAGAGAGAGGCAGGTGGAAAGGGGGAGGGGTCGGGGGTGGTCCAGACAGTCGGCCCCTGTGTTGCCTACCTCACACACTGCGCTCAGCCTCTGCGCATCACACAAGAGAAAGCCTGGCGCGCCTGGCTGCTTTATAATAAACAGCCTGTTCCAGCGTCTCTCCATCATCTTTCCTCCTTTTTTCTGTCTTCATGTCGGAGGCTGGTGGTTGAACTTGGACGCCTCGCGCTGGCGTTAGATGGAATACAAGCTCCTGCCAGGCTCGTTTATCCTTTTTTTAACGGGGAAGCAGCGCGCGGTGGGATAACGTTTCAGGACTTGGGAGCCAGTCGCGATTCATGGACGTGGCTTCTGTGCAGCGCAACATGAGAAAACAACAAATACGGTACAACGCAGGGTTACACTATTACTTAAGTCATTTTGTTTTATTTGTTATTAAATTGTTGGATTTCTGTGAGCTTTAGTTCATGTTTTTCTTTTTGTTTCTTCTTCTTCAGTAGCTATTGGCTACTTGCAGCAGGGTGGATGCGTTCATATGTGCTATATTATCTTTTATCGCTGCATTGGTAGGGATGGCTGGAAAAGATCTCTAATCCTAACATTTTCCTTGCTGCAGTGAGTGGGCCTTTCATTTTATTTAATTGTTTTAATAGAAAGCAAATATACTCTTTGTGTTCATAGCCATATATCGCGTTTTGTACTGTGAGAACATTTAACAATCTACAGAGGATTCCTCTAAATTCGTAGCTAAATAAAAGAACATTTAACAGTTAGGTTTTTTATTTGTTTTAATTGAAGCACTCTGGTATTTTGTTTTCATGCATACCATTTAACAGCCTTTCTCCACATTCTGCAGAAACAGTCTGATAGTCTTTTGTTTTCTTTCTTTTCTTTTAAGGAGGAGGTTCTTTCACGTGTCATAGCTTGTAAAGTGATTTTACTTACCTAATCAAAGTTCCCAATGTGAAAACCTCAATCATTGTAGACATTTGAAATTCCTAAAAGACACAAGTCACTTTATTACTGTCTCGTTGTGCACTAACAGTTCCACTTCCCCTTGGCATGACATTGGAAATAAAGCTTGAAACCACATTGTTTACCTTGGTGGGAGAAAGTCCCAACCTCCACTACCCCATCCTTTTAATGAGCAAGCAGCAATGCAAAGCCACAATGCTTACATTCTCCAAGCAAGTCAAACACACTCTTTAAATTAGATACTGACCTTAAGGAACAGACGGAGAACAAGAACAGATGTACAGTGAAGGCGTGGTGCAATACTACTTTCAAGAATTATGTGCCTCATCATTTTTTTTAACCCATGCCGGACAATTATATAGCCGCAATTGTTTTAATTATTGAGGTTATATCTCTTTTTTTAACTTTAAATTCTGTATGTACCACAGTGTTATCTTGGCATTGATGCTACTGTGGTTTGGCAGGCAGCTTCAGCTGATTTGGAAAGAAATCAAAAACGGAGGTCCAGAAGTTTTCCTTTCTTTTTCTTTTGTAACTGTTATTTTAATTTTGTAGAACAAAAACACTGCAACACTGGCTGGTTAAGAGGTAGATAAATTGAATTATAAAGATGCACTATCCTGTCTCAGAGCTGCATTTTTTTCTTGCTTCTGTTCTTTCCATAATCAGCTACTTCATGTTTAATCTAATCTGTTCACTATATAATCACAAATACAAGAGCTGCTCTAAATTGGTGATGACTCATCTTTAACTCTAAAATTAGGCACAATATATGTTATTACCTCTCAGTTGCTGCACTTCAATTAGATCAGATTGTAATATACTACATCATCCATACTTCAGTATCAGGCCACCTTTATGTGAAATTAACAAGATGTGTTAACAATATGAGGCAATGGAGGGCATATGCAACTGAGTTTTTCTTTGACTAGTAAAACTGAATGAAATTGCTAGAATAAAGACATTTTCTTTCTTCACAGGGAGGACCTGGCATAGATGGCTGAATCTAGATGAAGTGGTTCAGCCATGCAATGTTCCTGGAAGTCAGTGATTCTACTGGCCTTGGCCTCCATTGCCATCCAGTACACAGCGATTCGGACACTCACCTCGAAACCTTTCCAGCTGTGCCCGCTGCCCAGCCCCCAGAACTGTGGTTTGGGGGCTCAGGAGACAGACCCACCCTTTGAGCGGGGAATGACAAGTGGGGGAGGCTGCGAAGATTATCCTTATTTTTCCATCAATGCCACCCGTAAACTGCACATATTGGTCTTAGCCACCACACGTAGTGGCTCATCTTTTGTTGGGCAACTGTTGAACCAGCACCAGGAGATATTCTATCTATTTGAGCCTCTTTATCATGTTTATGCCACACTAGTTCCACGTCAGTCACACAATCGCAATCCTGCTGATCGTCGTGTGACATTAGGTGCCAGTCGAGACCTTCTGCGTAGCCTGTATGGCTGTGACCTTTATTTCCTAGAAAACTACATTAAACCGACGCCCATGAACCATACCACTGACAAACTGTTCCGCCGTGGTGCCAGTCGAGCGTTGTGCCAGCAGCCTGTATGTGATGCTTTTGGTGCTGGTGATGCAAATGTGGAAGAAGGAGACTGTGTGAGGAAATGTACAACTCTAAACATGACCTTAGCAACAGATGCTTGTCGCAATAAAAAGCATGTTGCAATCAAAGTTGTACGGGTGCCGGAGATTGGAGACCTACGTGCTCTGGTTGAAGACCCACGGCTGAACATTAAAGTGATTCAACTGGTCAGAGACCCACGGGGTATCCTGTCATCACGGATTGAGACATTCCGGGACCCATATCGTCTGTGGCGTATTTGGAGGGCCACAGGGAGACGGCCCTATAATCTAGATATGACTCAGCTTACAGTTATCTGTGACGACTTTTTTGGCTCTGTTTCAACTGGTCTCAGCCATCCCCACTGGTTGAAAGGGAAATACATGTTGGTTCGATACGAGGATTTAGCTAGAAATCCGCTTCTTAAGACACAGGAGATTTATGACTTTCTGGGGCTGCCTATGGATAAAAATGTGAAACAGTGGATACGTGCAAACACTCGAGGTAGCAATGAGCCTTCTGCAAAACACAAGTTTGGAACAGTGAGAGACTCTGCAGCTAATGCGGAGAGTTGGCGTTTAAGACTGTCCTATGACATCGTAGAATCCACTCAAACAGTGTGTCAAAAAGTACTTCATCAGCTGGGATACAAGGCTGTGAAATCTGCTGAGGAACTAAAAAACATGTCCATCTCTCTGGTACAGGACAAAAACTTTGTACCCGTTTTGTAATGAACATAGTTCTCGAATGACTATTTTTGATATATTTATAATTGTTGCCTTATGAGTTCCTTAGTTTGTGTCATTTATCAAATTTTGTTTGTTGAAATTTGCACTAAACTTTAAAAATGTTGAATGCACCAAGGGAGCTATAGATGAGTCCTCAGTGATACAGAACAGCACATTTTTAAACATACGTAATCAAACAAGCTAGTTTACAAATGTCACATCATTATTTTTTCATGAGCCGAATCAGTTTAAAGGCACTGCCTTCATTCATTTTTCTTGTATGCAAACATTGTTTCAGTAAATTAAAGCATTTGCCCGTTAAAACGTGGAAAAAGGAGACTGCCCCATAAGGCAAAGGGTTTTTTTTTTATATACTGTTATGGGAATTTTTGACTGTACAAGCTCTATTGTGCAATAAATAGTGAATGTCACAGTCAACCTTTACCAAAATGGCATTTTTATCCAGGTGGGAAGAGAAGTGATATTTCTGACAGATACAATGCTTGCAAGGGATAATTGCAGACAATTAATAAGCTCTCAAGTGAAAGGGACAGACTCCCATTGGAGGTCACGAGTGTTTCATCAGAGGATTTTACGGCCATCTGTGATAGACACACACACTAATGAGAGGTAACGCTGGAATCTTTGTAACAAAATTGAGATTTTTTAAGGTAAATCTAACATTAAATAGAACGAATGTAGGTTCATATCCAGCTGAAGTGCTAACAATGAACCATTTTTAATTTATTACCTTTTGTTTTGATTTTTTTTTGTCATTTGAATTTTTTCAATTTTTACTGTGAGCGTTAATTTACACATTTTCAGTCGTAATTCAATTATTTATGGCACGGTTTCCTATTTATAGAGCAGAGCCATCATCTATGAAGTTGAGGCTTTTCATGTTTTATGTTACCTAATAAGCAGGGAGTGAATAAAAACAGAAAATGCATCAGAGTAAAAATACCCCATGCATTTTCACTCAACCAAGAAGCACAGCTATTCTGACAGTCCATGTTGCATCTATGTTTATCTCATGGATAAAAGATTCATAACTGAAGAAGATATATCTTTATAGAACAGGTTGCACTGCTGTTTCCAGGTTTCTTTTATTTCTTATTTTCCACATACATCTGGTTTGTGTTGCAGAATTTATACACTCTGCACATTTCCACAGTACTGTATATCTACATCAGATCACATACAGAGAGTATTACACTAATGGCTGTCCATAATCTGGGATAAATCCTTTGATCATTAGTCGTGCTGATGCACTGTTTCAGCCAAACAGTGTTAAGGCTAAGATGCTCAGGGCTGAATGCAGCACACCACAGCTGCATAAATGAATGTATCAGTCTTTCCGCCAGCTCCTTGAGATAACACTGAATACGCTGGACAGTTTCCAAAGCTTAGGACAAAATATTCCTCCTTTTGATTAATTTCTGAGGAGAAACAGACATGTGATTTTCTAGTCTAGTGCACCACATTCCCAAGGGAAAGCATGAAAAAAAACCTCAAAATGACCCAGTTATTTAATGTAAATATGAACTATTTCCTACTGATGGATTCTGCTGCCATTATTGCAAAAGTAAATATGGATTATATGTTCCCAGCTAACAGAAACAGCTGTGTTTTGATTTGCATCTGATATCATGTTTACTTGTTTAGGCAGTGGCTACTTTGACAAACTGGTGTACAACATACAAAGATCATTTCATGCCCCATGTTGCAATTCTGAATCTTCCTCTGTTGATTCAGCAGCTTAAAATAAATGGCTGTTTGGACTATGCTATAGAAGTTCTGCATTTGCTGATGAGAGGATTCCAGAGAGGGTCATAAATAGGAATAGTAGTTTTAATGATCCTTGCATAAAAGTAAATGCAGAGTCTACGAGATATCAGGGCTACATCAAACCATTTTCAGGCGGGATATTTATACGCTGACAGACTTTGTTTTCAGACATGTTTAACATTCACAAGGGAGCATGTACAGACAGTCTTACATGGTTTCTTCCTGTTTTCATGTCTGCTGCAAATGTCAAATGTTTGACACACATCAACTAAAGAGGAAATTCTCAAAATGGCAAAGTCAGCTAAGCACTTAGAAAAAAAAAATCCCTACAATTATGTTGCACAAACGCTGAGAAGAGGACCCACAAAATGCAGCTGGACCTGTAAAATGCAAAGTGAACACACTGTAATAATTATGATGTGACTGCTGTATTCTGATACAGACCTAAATGCACCAAATGCAAAAACAAGGCAGGTTAGTTAAAAAAAAGAACAAACAGGCTTATCTGTTATTTACTGTTATTGTTTTAGTTTCAGTTGCTTTTTTCCTAAAATAGGTAAATACACTTTAAAAAACATCTCTGTTAGAATATGACTGCCATAACATCATTATAGCTGATGTTTTGTTCAAATGTATCTATACAGGGTACAGCAAAAATATGTTCTCAAACTGTTGCATTATATACATTTATATTTATACATTCATATTCATATATATATATATATATATATATATATATATATATATATATATATATACATACATATATACACACACACACACTCCATGAAATATACATTTGTATCTCTC
>JBAMHV010000001.1:3957883-3980425 GCA_037177535.1 Pseudomugil gertrudae | reverse complement strand
ATATGTTCGCAAACTGTTGCATTATATATATTTATATGTATATATGCATATGTATATATATATATATATATATATATATATATATATATATATATATATATACATACATATATACACACACACAAACTAAATGAAACATACATTTGCATTTCTCTGATGCACAACAAGACGACCAGTTATTTACACACAAAGACCACTTGTTTCCTTTATAAGATATAGACCAAGTGAATGGAGCATCACACACCCCGGCTCATCAGTATTGGTGACCGGATGTCCATTGAGATGCAGAGCACAAACCTTTGATCCTCTTCTGTGCCGAGACTGGAGGCAAACTCTCGCTCTTTCTCTATGCCCATGCTTCCTCCATCATCCGCCTCTTTTTTTCCCTTTTCCTTTCTTACAGAAATCTCAGGGGATTGTTCCTGTGCTTCCCTGCTCAGCCTCTGTTTTTCAGTTTACTTTGGAATTTTCTGGATTTAGCATTGAATTTACTTGATATTCAAAACCTGGATAAGGCTGCAAAGCTGAGCAGTACACTGATATAGTGAAGGAAGCAATCTTTCTGTCAGCAAATAAGATAAGACTGATTATACTGCTGTCATGTTGTGTTTATTTATTTTTTATTTCTTTTGCTGAGCAAAACCATGGAAGCATTTAGCCTAATTTTGTGTGACAGTAACAAAGTCTACCTGCCAGCTTTTCTAGAGCTCACTGTATAACATGTTAGATGTAATGGGTTTATCTTAAGAGAGACAGGTGTTTTTTTGTGCAAGAGGAGAACATTGTTTAAATGTAATTGCCTTTTCTTATGCGAAGAAATATTATACCAGTCTTCTCATTTTGTTTTTGCCATGATGCCACAAGTGTCATACCAACTTAATTGAAGATAGCAACAGTAAATACAACAACAAAATAAAAAATAAAGTGAAACAGAGAATGCTTCTGAAGTGATGTGCAACAGTGTCTGTCCTCAGTCTGTTCATGTGAAATGTAAGACAACGTTTCTTAATAGGGCTTAATAGATATGAGAAAATATTAGCAAAATCAGCTTCTGCAAACCAAAGGTGGAATGTTTTACAGTCATTTACATGCCATTTACTGTACTTACTGTAAAATAAAGGGAACTAACACCACTGGACAGTTTGTCAATAGATTTGCTGTAGAACAATATTGGGCTGAACATGTAGATGGATGAAGTGCATCTCTTGGTTCAGCTTGTTTCTGACACTGGATGATAACATTAATACTTCTCTTCCTGCTTAACCTGACCCCCGCACACAGTCTGCAGCCTGCTTCCCATGTGTTGTTGTTTCTCTGGGCTCCCGCTTAGCCCTGATGTTGTTTATTGTGTCCCAAGGCTGAACATATGGTTTGCAATCCTCTGGAAGAAATGACAGAAAATCCCTTTCTCTCTATGTTGCCTGTCCTCTTTTTATTCCACTCTTTTTTTCTAATATGACCTTAATAATCTGACTGTGTGTGACAGCATGAGAGAGCATAGATGCTTGCTTCTTTGTGTCCACTGTTTTCTAAGCTATGGTGAAATAACACGTCCTGCTAGCTACTTACAAGGAAGCATAGAAAGAGTATTCTTTGGGAGTGTGCAGGAATTAACTTGAAAAGGTCTGAGATGAAAATCCACTGCCCACACATCTTTCTTTTGTCTTGGTGTGTTTGAATTCATGAGCATGCATAACTTCCTGTTCTGCCACTTAGCAGGATATAGTCTAGCTATAAAGTGAAAAGCCCACTGA
This sequence comes from Pseudomugil gertrudae, assembly GCA_037177535.1. Lineage (NCBI taxonomy): Eukaryota > Metazoa > Chordata > Actinopteri > Atheriniformes > Pseudomugilidae > Pseudomugil > Pseudomugil gertrudae. Next base: position 3,978,671 of record JBAMHV010000001.1, on the reverse strand, counting down.
ACTGAACAAATCATGTGAAATGTGGCACTTACACGTGTCATTGCTGAGGTGGAGAGTGGATGTGCATTTCTATGCTCTGACAAGCATGCATCAGCTCCCCCCCCCCTCAACACATCATCTTTGTGAATGATTTGTGATTGTGATTTGTGTGTTTGAGTCTGCATCTGAGTAGCCTGAATGATTTAATCAGCTGCTGCTCAGGTGACTGCTCCTTTTCATTTTAAGAAGCACAATCAAACCTATTTATGTGAAAATCACGAGATCTTTTTGTTCAAGTTTCCTGTACATTTTGTCCAACAAGCTCTTATTTGATTGCTGTTAAAATGACAGTGGGGGTTGGCCAGCTGTTCTTTGCTACAAGTGATACAAGCAGCTTAATTGAGGCTGTCAGTAGGTCAATGCAACACAGGCGCAGCAACCAGGTCATTATGTAGTTAGAGATCCAGAACAGCATGTTAGGTGTAATGGGCAAAATGGCTTTAGTATGAAGTATAAAAAGAAATGCAAAATACTCTGTAATAATGCAAACTGGAACCAATATCCCCCTGGGTAATAACATTTTGCAGTTGATTTAAAACCTCAGTGTAAAGTAAAACTGTATAACATTTGCTCACTCTAACTCATAACTTCATTTGGAATTTTTCAGTTTATTGTTGCTGGACACATTCGGTGTTGCACGAAGCATGCTCTTAAAATATTTCAAGCCCACAGATGCTACGAAATATGATTACCTGTAATGTCGTCCTTGCATAAATTTTTTGCAAACCTATTTTTCCAAACTAAAAGTTTAATAAACTAAATCATTAAATCATCTGGAATGTATGGATTTATTATGAAATGAAAAGAGTGTGTAAAAAAAAAGCTGCAGCTGTATTTAGAAGTCGCTTTGCTTCCTTCATTTTTGCACACTGAGGAGGCATTGATGGTTAATTCCCCTATGGACATGTGGTTATAGGTGAGGGAGTGTGTGAGAGAGAGAGAGTGTGTGTGAGTGAGTGAGTGAGTGAGTGAGTGAGTGAGTGAGTGAGTGAGTGAGAGAAAAAGAGAAGAGAGAGAGAAAGCATACCCACATTCAGCCTCAGTGAGGCTTGCTCAGAGCAGCTTATGTCACTGTGGTCAGCTGTGGCTCTCTTGCTTTGCTGCCATTGCTTAAATTCTCCCTAGGCTGGCCTGAAATGCTGAAATGAGATTAGCACACATAAGCAAACAAGTAGGAGCAGTCATGGGATAAAAATGAAGAACTGGGCCTGTGGGACTAGTGGGAACAAGAAAATATCTCGGTTTTGATATTCAGTGTCATTTGATTCACAGACTTGCAAACATGTGCTCTGTAAACCTTGCGCAATGTCACCAAAATGCTGAGTGTAAATATGAGCTGCGTGGTATGTGTGTATGCCTGATTTAGAACAAAAATCCTAATTTAATTCTACATTAGCAAACATACTTTAGACACAGGTTATAAATTAAGAGTGAAATGGCCCAGTTGGTTAGCACTGTGCCCTCACAGCAAGGAGGTTGCTGGTTTGAGCCTCGGCTGGGATGGAGATCAAACCGGGAATCTTTCTGTGTGGAGTTTGCATGTTCTCCCCATGTTAGCGTGGGTACTCTCTGGGTACTCCGGCTTCCTCCCACAGTCCAAAGACATGCACCTTGGAGATAGGCTGATTGGAGACTCTAAATTGCCCATAGGAGTGAGTGTTTGTCTTTTTGTGTTGGGCCCAGTGATGGACTGGCGACCTGTCCAGGGTGTACCCTGCCTCTCGCCCGATGTGAGCTGGGATTGGCTCCAGACCCCCCGCGACCCCGTTCAGGGAGAAGTGGTAGAAAATGGATGTTAAAATAGACATATCATGCAAAATCCACTTTTTAACCCTTAAATACATGTTTTTTGTGCACTTTTAAATGTTTAGCAATCCAAAAAATGTAACTTAACTCCCTCCTAATGCTGCACATATATCTATTCTATATATATTTATTGTGGTCATATTTTTCAGTTTGTTTCATTTTCTTTATTCTCTATAATGATTTTTTTTCTTTTACATCACAGTGTTTGCTGTGGGTCTGCCAAATAAGGTTGTGGACTTTAAGGTAATCAAATTGGTGAATCTACGTTGACTTTTATAGTAAACTTATGAATAAAATGTTTCTCTGCCGGGAAATTAGCGTATACCTGCTATCAAGCTACAAACATGGCGGAACAGGGTAGTGTTGAACTTCCTGTGACCTGGAGAGGGGCGGGGCATTACAGGCCTCATTCACATTTAAAGAGACGGCACCAAAACGAGTCGCTCTGAAGACGCACCTCAGAACAGGGTTATAAGGTGTTCAGACGAAAACATTGCAGTTCTGCTTTATACAGGCAATAAATTAACGCTTTACATGTTAAAAGGAAGAATTTACTAGCATCATATATCTCCTTTTAAAGTCCATTTTTTATATCCAATGAATGGTGCAGTTTTGTTCCTATTAACATGTAGGATAAAATGAACCCTTATTGAGAAAAAGAGTTATTTTCTGCAGAACTATGTTGTTCCTTTGAGAATTTAGCTTTGTCTTCATAAGCCTTTTGACAGAAATGTTCATAAATTTCTCTCAAAAACAGAACATCCCAAGACATGTATCAATCTCTGACTTGCAACATATGCTCTTTCCTATGGTGTCAGCTCTGGAGAAAAGGCTGGCACAAGCCATCTGTGTATGTTTTATTTGCATTCAAAATCCACCCTGACTATGGCTTTGTATTATTTAGACTGATATTTTATTCAAGACATCAGCAACCTCTTAGGCTTTGAGGTTGTTCCAAACTACAACACTTGATCCAGCGTAAAACACTAATTGTACTGAGCCTCATCAACATATAATCATATACTGTAAAACTCTCAACTGTCTTTGTTTTTCTTTTGTCATTATTTATTTATTTTTTTAAATGCACAAAAAACAGAAGAAAATTATAAATTATTTATATGGTGCTGTAAAACCACATATGCAAATGTATGTAAACATATTATTATAACTACAATAATAGCTGAACACCAAAAGATTATATGAAACAACTGTTAATGCTCCCCCCCCCTTCTTTCACATATTACCAAAATTATCCATAGTTCAAAACATATATAAAGAGTTTAAATAATCCTATATGACACAACCCCCAGACGTACTTGATTGGCTTTCTGAAATAAAATGGTGGAAACCAGATGCTGGATTGGCAGCAGAAGCTTCCAGCCAAAACTTCCAGTGTGACTATCAGCCAAGTAGCAGATCAAGTGTGTCAGCTATAACCAGGATGTGCTCAGCACCACAGATCCAGCAGGAAATAAAATCAGAGAGCACTGACTGTTGATTATTCCACTTCCAGAAATCTCATCTCGCAAAAACAGGCCTGATGCGCAGACTCTGCACAAAATGTGTAATAACACTTACAATGTTTATTCCAGGGATGATTGCCCTACACATTTACTGCTAGACAGGAGTGCAGAGGATATGTCATTAAGTCCGCACCTACCACTCTTCACATTCCCCTGATCTGTAAACTATCATCAAAGAATGGCAAAGACTGAAAAAGCATCAGTGTAAGACATGTGGCAAGAAGCCTTACAGTACTGTTTCTAGTTGGGCTCTTTCAATACATCCACCTCATATGAGAATTATAATCCACACTGGGTCTCTTGGTATACTTTGAAGGAAAGCTGATTCTGCAGCTGGAGACACAGAGGGATTGTCAGTTACAATGTGTGCTCATCTCAAAGACTGTGTAAAGGAAGTGAATGTGTCAGCCAACTCCTTCATCTGAATACACAGGTATGTGACCTCTGAGATAAAGATTGTGCGGCATTTTATTTTTTAAACAATTAAAGTCTTCTTTAAGCCTGATCATTCAATAATTTCACCCAGAGAATCTACATCACCATTCTACATGATGAATTGTTGAATTTGAGAGAAAGGTGCTCATACACAAACAAACTACTTGTGTACCACTTCACCTGACGCTGCTCCCCACAACTAATATTCATCCAGGGCATTTGAAGGATGTCTCTATTCCAGTCAGGCCCCTGCTGAGGACCTCTAATGAAAATTTCCCAGCACTAATTAAGGCATTGTATCATCCCTTAATGTCTTCCAAAGATGAATCAGACCTGTTGAGAGTAATATGACCCCCTTTTAAATGTGACTGCCATCCTCCTCACAATATGATCAGAGGACACTGTTTGATGGCAGATGCTTCTTTTTACATTTGAAGAATATCTGACATATACTTCAGGAGAATAAGTACATAAGTGGATACAAATAAAGGAGACAGCCACGCTGTGCCTCATCTTCAGGCTTTTAAAGTCTTTGTTTAGATGGCTTTAATTTGACTTACTTTCAGTCCAGTCTTGTACCCTAGGTCATTCACTGACATTAGTTATTAGTTTAAAACAATTAATACAGACTTGTTGTCCATGTAAATAGGCAAAGGACATTTATTTGTTTTGCATAATTCAACAAAAAGTGATTCAAAGTGCTTTACAAAAACATAAAATTATCAGCATGATTTAAAATCAAAATAAGAAAGAATGGAAATAATTAAAAATGTTTAAAATCATGATCATTAACAGATAAAAATATAAAAAACTTAAAAAATGTCAAATGGAAAATATTGAAATACAGCAGAGAAGAAAGACATGCATGTAACATGACAAACCTGGTTTTTCATCATCATTTTAATTTTCCTTTTTATAAGACAGACCAGTTTACCAAACTGGCATTAATATGGTGAGTGGAGGTTGGAGTAGGCTATCCAGAAAAAAAATCACCATACACACTGAGTAAACATGCAAATGCCAAAAAAAGAAGGCAGCTGTCTGACTGCTTCCCGAGCCAAAGCTCAGAACAGCGACATGTGTGTCAGGGTTTGTGTTTTGACTTTTCCGTATTTCCTGTTTTATTTCGATATATTTCCTGTTTTTTTCATGTGTTTCTGTTTTTAGCTTTCTTGTGTTCTGTTTGATTGGTTTCACCTGGTTTAATTTAGCTCATTCACTCCACCTGTGTCTCATTTGTTTGTCAGCGTATTTATACTCCATGTTTCTGTTTCATTCTTGTGATTCATTAGTTAATTATTAGTTAGTTGTGTGTCTTGTTTCCCTTGCTGGTTTTCTTAGTTGGTTTAATAATAAATGTCCTCACCTGCCTCTGCCTCCTGCCTGCCTTGGATCATTGTCTCCTTCATGCTTGCTCATCCCAGAGGATTATAACAAGCTCTGAATCTGTAGTGTTTCCTACGACACCACCATGAACAAACAGGTTGTTTTAAGTTGTATCTTCAGTCACCTTTTAACTGTTAAAGACACACAATTTCATCTGTTTAAAAATGTTCAAACTACCAAAAAGTGTCCATAAATACTGTTTTGTCCCCAAAATACATTTCCCCTGAAGAGCCATCAATCAAAAAGCGGAGTGAACAGCAACATGAAAACTCATGGCTTGTCTGCAAGCCCCGAATCTCAACATTTAGTGACGCAGTTTGGGATCATCTTGACAGAACAAAAGACCACAAACCACCAAAAAACTATTCTTTTCTATTCTATTGAACTGTAGAACTGTCATCTCTTTAGAAAAGCTGATTACTTAAATAATATGAGAGCCTGTCTAAACATGTTCAGGGTTCTGTGGAAGAATAAAAGGTGTTCATACTAAATACTGACTTAAGTTTAAACATTTTTTTTTATTTCTTTGGCACCCATCCCAGCTGCTTTTAAGCAGGATAAACATAGGTGTCTGGTCCATCAGAGTGGCAAAATCCTCATCCAATCTTAGGGGGGAATCAAACACCTGAAAAGATCCGCATGCGTGGAGAGAAATTACTATCACCACGTTTTTATGACAAATAGTTTTCTCAGTGGCTGCACGGTTCACAGCAAGAAGGTTGCCGGTTCGAGCCTCGGTTGGGGTGGGGGGGCCAAACCGGGAATCTTTCTGTGTGAAGTTTGCATGTTCTCTCCAAGTACTCCGGCTTCCTCCCACAGTTCAAAGACATGCACCTTGGGGATAGGCGGATTGGAGACTCTAAATTGCCCATAGGAGGTTTGTGTGTGCGTGGTTGTTTGTTTTTGTGTGTTGGCTCTGTGATAAACTGGCGACCTGTCCAGGGTGTACCCTGCCTCTCGCCCGCTGTGAGCTGGGATTGGCTCCAGCCCCCCTGCAACCCCGTTCAGGGAAAAAGCGGTAGAAAATGGATGGATGGATGGATTGATGGATGAATAGTTTTCTCAGTGTAAGTATTCCTCGTGACAACACTCCTAAAGGACGTTCCCTTTCATTTGAAACTTGTTTTCAGTGTTTTAAAGTAGCCTGTGTGTTTTATGACATTTCAAAAGTACTTTAATAAGTGACATGAATTTATACCACTTGATCAGTGCTATTTTAAAGTACTCAGGGCCTTTGCATTAGCACCTGTTGGGGTTTCTGGCAAAGAGCGAGCCGTGAAGAAATGCCACATCAACAGTTTATCAAAGGAAATAATGCAGGATGGCTAAACTGAGACAAAGAAAAAGTAAACTTCAGATTGGTCAGGACATCTAGAAAATGAAAAATATATCTGTATAACTGGGAAGAGGAGAGCCATGCAGCCCCACTGCCACAAAATAAATTTGCAGCATGAAGCTAATAATAGCAATCATATTTTCTATGCTACTGTTTATAAGTCAGAAAATGTATCTTCTGGTACATGTCAGGCTAAAAATGCTGCAGTTTGGACACTCCATCCTTTAAAAAACTTTAAATATCAGTGATATATTAGATTTATTCTGAGTTAATTGCCATCTGCATTAAGAATGGCTGAACTCATTGCAGTTGCAATATTGTGGAAGTAAAAATGGCACCGTCTTTAAATAGTTTTGCTGAACACTTCAAATTTGTTATTAGCTCTGTGTTAGATGACTTGTTGCATATTGTAAAAGGCTCATTTATTCCAGGCACCTTGCCAGCGTCACTAAAACAGCAGTTTTCAGGCTGTTCCTAAAAAGAAAAACCTGGATGGTTTAATGCAAAATACTGGCCAATATGCAATCCCCTTAGGCAAGGCAAGTTTATTTATATAGCACCTTTTATGTACAGGACAACTCAAAGTGCTTTACATTGAAATAAATGTAGATTATAGATTATACATTATAGATAAAATTAGTAGATAAAAACTGTTAATTGATATTCTAATATTACTATTATTATTGATATACTTAGACTGATTTGTTTCTTAAGAGAAACAGAAGGAAATTACAAAAATAAATATATGCTAAATATAACTATCCACTAATTGTAATTATCACTAAAAGTGGCTAAATGTAACTACCCTCTAATTGTAACTATCAGTATTCAAATACAGCCAATCCAAGGTTACATAGAGAGACAAACATGACATACAGAATTGGACAGTACTTAGGTGAGATCACGATGCCGGCTGAGTGTGTCAATAGTGTCACAAAACTAAATGTAACTATCAACTAATTTTAACTGTCAGTATTACAAAACAAAGGTCAGAAAAAGCCAGAAAAAGGTCTAAAAGTAACCATCAAAAATAACAATCTAGTGCTTGGTTTTATTTATTTATTTATTTAGTAGGTCTGTGTTCATCTCCGGAGGGAAATTCAGTATCCAAGAACCAGCAGAAGTGTCGGGGTTAGAGCTAATTGGGGGTTAGAAAAACACACACAAGGGTAGAGCGAGAAAAAAACACCTCAATATCAAAGCACATATAAGAACAGTTCATGTGACATGGGGTAGGGGGGGGTGCGAGTTCCCAGCAGGACTGTAAGCTGAGCGCTCAACAGTCTATGCTGGCAACCCTCACTAGATGAGGGGTGGAGCAGAGACAGTGACAACTAGGAAGTGTCTATGTGTCATGTGACATGAATGTGTGTGCGCATGTATAGTCCACAGTCCGTACACAGTTCACCGCATGATTGTCACTATGGTAACAGTGCGCTCGTCAGGAGATCCAGCAAGGATGCATCCCATGGAAGAGGGGTAAAGGTTGGGTCATCCAACTTGCTTCTGCAGGAGAAAAATTTCCAAACCGTTTGTGGGAGGGCCAGATAATATTAGGCGTGTTTTGATTTCCAGGTCGTTGCTTTGCGACCTTCAGTTCTGCAGCTGGGATCCTGGAGCCCAAACAGCCGAATAAGATGTTTAATTTGCAGCACCTTCCTCGCACCAATCACTCGCTCAAAACGGTTAGAAAAAGCCTGAATGAGTTCTGGTAACACAAGCAATCTGCCAACCTGAGCCAGGTTAGCGTCCAACTTTGTTCCCTGCTCCTCAGTAGCAAGAGTCAGAGTTTTCAGGGAGTGAGAGATGCCCTGAACGTCTGTTGCAATCCCACGCAGCAGCTTCAAGAATTTGAAGCACACGAGAAATCGACTTAATCCAAATATGAGAAATCCCATGATCATGAAGTCAAAGATGTACAAATCCTCTACGTCCTCAACCGAGAAAATCCCGAGACACACCGTGCGCTAGCGGGCCCACGGGTCCTCAGCGTATCCAGCGGGAAAGGTCCCGGTCGGGCAGGCGGTTTCTTCCCTCACCGCCTTGCGTGTGGAATAAACTTGATCAATAGCATTTAGAGCCCAGTTGATCAGATCCATGTTGTAATAGAGAAGAAAGAGGAGAGGTGCTCTTGAAAGAAAAGTGGCATGCAGACAGACAGAGCAAATCACACAAGAGGAGGGGGAGAGGAAAAGTATAAGCGTCTGCTCTGCTCGAGAGGCAGAAGTTAACGGACACACAATTTTACTTTTTGTTTTACATCCTTTACAGCTTTCAATCAGTTTTCATCTTACATCACAGCACCAGAACTCTTCTGATAGTGATTTTAAATAAAATGCACCTTATCAATGATTCAGTGAGTCCCACAGACCTAGAATGGAACTCAATGAGCATGTAACAGATGATTGTGAATGATTCCTAAACTGATTGAAAAACTGTCACTCTGGTCATTATGTAAATCAGACTACATAAATAAAGACAGAGATTAAACATTGTCAATGTATGGGAGTAGTGACTTTTTTTTAACAAAGTCCTTACTGGTCATGGACTATAAGGTATGGACAACCATTATAAATGCTGTTGCTGAATACAGAAAGCATGTTAAATTCCCATGGTGTCTGAAACGTGAAAAGAAAACTTGCATTGCCCAAAAACCACTCTAATTATCTCCATCTCCTGCAGCTACATTCATATCATGAAGCTTTTCCTTTCCCCATAATAGCACTGCATAAGTCATCTGTTGGAACAGTCTGTCATTACTAATAATAACACTCAGAGCATAAGTGAACTCACTGACATGTCCAGCATTCACCTCGTCTCTCACCTGAAAGCTCCTGGGATACTTCCCCCACAACCCTGTATTGAAAGCAGGTATTTAAAATGGATGCATATAATATGTGAACTGTGGCTGTGACAGCGGCTGCATGTGTGTAACTAAATAGTTTACTTTTATAAGCCCATTTATCAGATAACAGTTGGTGCCTAAACCAAACCAGGAAGTAACTAAATAGCCATTCATGCTTTCATCTTTAATAGATTGGAGTATAGTGTAAGACTCTCCCTCTCAGTTGATTCAAAATGCAGCTGTCCACCTATTAGCGGGTACTAGGTAGGTAGGTAGGTTGGTTGGTTTTGACCGAGCAGAACCCAAGAATTGAAAATAAAAAAAACATTTTTACATCTGCACAAATAAAAGCACCATGTTATGCTTACAGCCTATAAAATACATTTACACTTGATACTTTACATTTTCTTTGTTCCTAGTACTGATATTCTATTACATAAGTAATCAAGGGGCCAAAAACCCAATTTACATTTTTTTCATTTAGTCAAAGAGCCACTTAGATGTGTACATTTAGCTTATTTTGATTCTGTTGTCAGTTTTTTATCCACAATTTTTTTTCAGCAGAGGTATTAAAGAAAGATCCTGCATTATCTTTCTTCCTTAAAACTATACTGTAAAGAACTCCTTGACACACTGGTCTGCACATTAATTTTGGCAGCCTATCTCTCATTAACATGCTCTGAAGTACTAAAAGCAAATCAAGAAGCTCCATGTGGTATGATTGCATGAAAGAGCTTGATAAGGTTATTTTTTTTTAATTCTGATCAAAGTTATTCATTTTATTGCTTACATTATTCCCTGTGTCACTAGTTATGGGTAAGATATAATGCAAATAATTTTACAAGTTAGTTACAATAACCCTTTCAGGATATTTGATCTCTTTGCCTTTATAAATATTTTTTATATGGTTAAAGGGAAAATATTTTAAAATGATTCATTCTTAAATGGGTAACATAAAAATTGTTGATGCTTTATCTTTGCTTAAATAAAATGTTTCTCAGACTGGTTAGCAAACAAACCAATAAGCAAACAAATCATACCAACTGCACAACCTAAATGTTATTTGGAAATTTGCCTTACAGTTTGCATAGTCTTTTCAGTTTGTTTTACATTATTTTGCTCATAACTTTTTAATAAAATATAAATTGTATTTAAGAAAAGCTATATTCTTACAAGAAAATACATTAAATACTATTTTTAAAAAAACTTAATTGTTGGATTTGTATTTTCAGATTTGAAGCTGTCCTGATTTAGCTTGAAAAGGTAACATGGTTTGCAGTGCTTCAGAGGATTTTGTGATGTAAAAGAACATTTCCAGATCCAATCTGTCATTAAAACATCACCCAAGAGGAAACAAATGTCCTTGTGCAGAAGGTGCACATGTGCCACAAGCCAACGCATGCCACCTTAAATAAACCAAAGAGGTGAGAATATTTCACAGCTCCGGAGGAAATAATATCTCAGCTCAACATGTGTTTTTCTGGTTGTGGGTGAGCGGATAAGCCAAGAAATGGTTTGATGACATTAGACAGTGACTGAAACAGAAATGCCCCCATGGCACATATTAGGTTTTAAACACAGTCTTATTTAAAGTACATAGACTGTGTGTGTTTTGTTTAACCAGCATAACAAAATTATTCTCAGTTTTTACAGATCAGCTTAATTCAGGTATCATCACTCGTCACCACCTAATGCGATCTGAGTGAAAACACTTTGTGCTTCACGCTTGTGTTCGAAGCACTCTCAAAATGATGCTGGAAAACCTAAATGTCTGCATTTAAGTGAACTTTCTTTTATACTAAAATGAGACACATTGGGCAAACTTTAACACAATGAATATTGATATTTTTAAAGTTGATTGGGACTCTGTTGAATACAAATAATGCTTGCATCGATCCCCACATCAATAACCGTGTCTGTTATTTCCTTTCTTCTGCTCGTACAACAAAAACCACATTTCCAACCCAACCAAAATGTCAATGTGATTTTGGTATTTTGATAAAGGCTTTTGTAGGTTGTAATAGCATTTAAAATCATTTCATTAGCAGCTGAAGATTCAAACTGGAATCTTTTGGTTTTTTTCAGAGAAAGGGCAAGATAAGCAAGCTGTAAACAAGAAGCTGACATTTTGCCTCCTTAAGGATAATCTTCTTTCATCTTCTTTGTCTGACTATTTGGTTGATGAGAGCTCTTACTTTTTTAGTTGTTTGACCCACAAATGCTGCACAAAGCTAAGAGGAACAACTGAAATGGGTGACAGAGGGGTGAAACCTTTTAGAGTCAAGTATTACTGTTATTATTAAAACATCTCATATATTAAAGATAATAAACCTTTTCTTAATTTTGCAACATTAATGGGTCCTGGTCTGAAAACAGATGGAAGGTCCAGTTTTTCTATCTATGAATAAATTTTTTTCCCAAAAACCAGGTACTTTTTTCCTCCCACTCTTTCTATCCCAAGTATCTTGATGTAGAACTATTACTTCGCCCTGGGTGGAAAACAGAGGTGTTGAGTCCTTGACATGCAACAATTGTGCCTACTGGCGATGTGTGCAGAAGCTCCACAGTGTGCTTTACATTTATATGCATGAAAACTAACACTTTTTTACACAAGTTTTGTGTCAGACTAATAAAGTCAAACTTTTAATGACTATTTACTTGGAACCTTAACCACAATAATTCAACCTCCACTCAGACACAGTCGATTTAATCTCCACCCTTATGTTTCAAAATAAGCTACACCAATCTGATCTGTAGATAGAAATAAAATATTATTTGTTCATGTTTTAAAGATGCTTGTCACAGAATTTGAAGGGAAAGTGTTTGCTCCTGTATTTAAGGTGAGCTGCCCTTTTGAATTATTGAGCTACACAACCACTCATATCTTACATATTATAGGAAGCCTACACACAAATTCACACCATTTTCTTTTTGCTAAAAAAAAAAAACACACACACACATACACACACACACACACAAATCTACCCTTCAATTACTGCTCAAATAGTGAAATGTCACAGGGCAGTGGGGGGAATTGAGGTTGAATTTAAGTGGCATTCTTCGTTAATACTCCAGTCACAGAAGCTGTCCTCCTGAGTTTCTCATTCTCAGATCAATTTGTCGTGGTTGCTTTATTGGCAAACACAGAAAAGAATTTGGCAGGGAAAGCCTATAACATATAAACCACATGTCAAACCTCCTTTTTTGGCTGTTTTCAGGTCATTCCTGACAGCAACAGCTGTAGTGGGTGATAAATTTAGAAACCTGAAACAAGCGAACATGAAGCTCATCTAATGACAGCAAGAGTACTGAATGATGAGAACCAACATAATAAAAAGATAAATTTAAACATGCCAATTTGTCAGTTATTGATATTGGATTAGTTTTCTCTTTAAACCCTGTCGGCCTTGGAAATATTTGAATCTGCAATTAATTTCTTCATCATTTTATAATAAAACATTAATTTTAGGACCACTGCAGTATCTATATCAAGCACCACTCAAAATGTTGGATAGTAACATTCCCATTTGCTTACAGTATCTATAATTCTAAAATAGTCTGCCTATCTATACCACTACTCTCCCGTGTTTAGATAAATCCATTTCTTACATGTGATAATTACTATCAAATTAATATTTGTAATTGAATAATGCATTTTAAATATTCTGAATTTATTACTTTAAGTTGTTTTATTTGTTTGCTTTTCCATTTTAAAAGCAAAACTGAAACCGTGTCAGAACAAGTTAACATGCAGAAAATGTCATGCAGTACAAATGTGAATACCAACCGTAAGATTTGTCTGTTCAGGTAAAATGAATCTCTGCTTAATTTTCTTTAAAATGTCCTTAAAGCTTTGTTACAGGAGATAATGAAATGCACAGATACAGGAAAAATAAGTGTTGCTTTGATATAAACAAAGTCGGCTGCATAATTTTAAAACAACTGGCGCCTGTTATTGCAGTGTTTTCTTGCACATAGTTACCTCTGCCAAGGAGGTTATGTTTTTGCCCGGTTTGTCTTTCTGTGTTTGTTCGTCTCTTGGCAATATAACTCAAAAAGTCATGGACGAATTTTGATGACATTTCCGGGATATGTTGGGAGTGTCACTGGGAACAAATGATTACCTTTTGGTGGAAATCCAGAAAAAATACTGGACTCTGGATCACTTTGACATTTTCAGGAACATTCTGTTAGACAGACATCCGGGAAATTTTGACGTCACCCATACCAACAAAGCCCGCCATCTTAGCGTGGATGAAATGATCCTAGCTACATTACGGAGGAGACGTGCCAAAATGTTGTTGTGTGGTTGGCTGCACAGTCAATAAAAAAACAATGGGGTTGAAGTTAAACCTTAAACCCTTAAGTGGAATCAGGAGAGAAAAGGCTGAGGGCCATCAACAGATGCCAAGTACGAGTAGACGGAATAATGTAGGAACCAAAGTACAACTATACGTACATCTGTGCCGTTCATTTTACAAGTGGCAAGTGCACATTCAGTGATATTCTATACATAATAATATATGCACTTAATAACATTAGGACTGCAAAGTACCCATTTCAACAAAGCCCTTTTAATTATAACGAGTCAGATCAGCTGTATTTAGGCTAGCTGTTAGCTAAAACCAAAAACAATGAGCAAGATTCTCTTTTAACCTCGTTTCCTTTTTGTTTCTTAAATTTCTTTAAAAATCTGACTCTGCATCTTGGATGAACTCTGAATAAGTTGCAGCATATTACTGTTGCACAAGCGCTATCAGCAGCACATTATAAACTAAGTGGTCCACTGTCAATATCCCTTACGTGTCTCATACCCACTAACGTTAGTTTAGAAACAGGGCCCGGTATACTTAACAGTGTATATATATACTTATAGTTGCCATAATATTTGCTCTGTTTTGTTTATATTAATCACCTACAGTGTGCCAACCACATAACTGAATAAGACAGACATGCCGTTTTCCCCTAGTTAAAGATGACGACTTCGGTTGCCATGGCAAATAAGTCATGGTGACGACATGTCGTCTTACAGAATTATGGTTGTGGATGGCGGAGGTTGCTCTCAGAGTATACTTTCTCATACTTGTTAAAAGCTATTTACACTTAACATAGAAGATGAATTTGCAGAAAGATGAACGGTTTTGCTCGTCTCCGAGATTTCTTGACTTATTCTGTTTCAAGAGGTTTAGCTATCTGTCACTGGTACAATACCATCTGAAAATGTGGAGGCAGTGTTGAGTTTTATAGTTGTTTCCAACCAACTAACACCAAATAAAGGCACTGAAAGATGAGAAGAACAAAAATGTAGTTTTATTCTTCTACGTCTATTGTTTTCAGACTATAAACAAGCAGAGAATTACTGGTAACAAATGGGGACAAAACGTGGAAGTGAACTGTGTACTCATCACTGCCAACTAGTGAATAAGCTGACTTGACTATTGCAACGTAAAAGACATATAGAAGATTTTGGGAATTCATGTATGACCTTTAAAATTAATGTAATTTATTTAGCAAAAGGAGTATAAAGCTTGGAAATTAACAAAAACAACATATCTTTACATGTCTGGTGTTAGATTGCTAATAAAAACTTGCCATGTGCTTTCTCAGCCTTTTTTCTTAAACCCCAATTTAAACTTCAAATTTTTTTTTACTCATTGCCACAATTGGGAGGCATTGAGGTAAGGTGGCAGCCGGAATCCAGATAAAGTGATTTAGTCTGAAGGCCAAACAATACTAAGACACAGACTGTGTATCATTACATAGTTCGCACTGCGCCCTTTTTTCCTGAAGTGTGCAACATTATGGATAAGTGCTGCCTCAAATGGAATACTGGAAGTTTGCCACTTACCTGTAGTGACGGTAAGTCACATATTATTTTGTCAAAATTATTAAGCACCTAAATATAGTGCACAAAGTAGTGTTAGTGCGCTGAATGAGACACAGCCACTGTACAGACTGATGCACCCCACACCCACAACTGAAGCCCTAAGGCAGGGGTGTCAAACTCAGGTCCTTAAGGGCCGCTATCCAGCAGGTTTTTGTTGTCTCCATGCTCCAACACAGCTGACTGAAATTACTTAATAGGTTGACAAGAACCTGTTGGATGTATTTGATTTGCATCAGGTGTGTTAGTGCAGGTAAACAACAAAACCTGCTGGATAGCGGCCCTCGAGGACTGGAGCTTGACACATGTGCCCTAAGGACTTAAATACCAACTGAACCAAACAAGAACCAGGTCGTATCCAACCGCCGTTAAACCTCACAGAAGAAGAACCAGGTGAACACAATCAAAAATCAACACAGGTGGAACTAATGGACAGAATATGAAGCTAAGCAGAAACACGCAGGGCAAAAGAGGAATACAACAGAATAAAACAGGAAACCAAAAACACAAAGATCTCAAATCATGACACTCATATTAAAAAAAAATTATCAATTATATTAGCAACCTAAATGCCATAAAATATTCTGCAATCCTTACAGGTCACATTGCTCTCAGACTTGTATTTCCTGGAGCCTCTAGCAGCAGAGTGCAAAGATGTTTTCAGCCACTCAGATCCTCTCTTGTGGAGTCAACTCCCATCTGCATCAGAAGCAGAGGTCCACCTTCCCTAATTTTAAAATCTTGTGTAGAATTAAAAAATAAATCTTTTTTGACAAATGTATAGGTATTGCTGGCCTGGGAGACCATGAGACATCACTTAGTTATGCTTCTCTATACTCGGGCTTCTCAGGGAACCTTTCCTCTACTCTCTCTCTTATATTTACATCCCATCACTGCATGCCATTAACATTTTGCTTCTCACTCCCACAGTTTGTGGTTCTTTGTTCAGTTTCTCTGTGTATATTCCAGCAGATATCTGCGTCTCCAGCACCGCATGTTTCCCACTCCTTTTTGTTTGTTTCTCCATGCTCTTCATTCTCTATTCATTCCCCTGAACTCAACCAGTCCAACTAACGTTAACTTCCGCCAATGAGTCCCCCTATAGAAAGGAACTGTTGTTTTCTCCTTTCCACTGTCGCCACATGTTAGTTCACAGAGAATTGTTGGGTCTCTCTTTATAATATTGTAAAATTGTGCCTTTTTAAGTTAAGTGATCAGTTTTAATTCGCTAGTTTTCAGAACAAATACAAATAAATGGAGCAGAATAAGTTACCCTTATAAATTAAAAGCTATGTAATCCTAGCTATATGTGTATAAAAAAGACCTCATATTAGTGCATGGCAAAAGTTTACTTAATTATAAAATTTAAAAATATGCATCATAAGTCTAATTTCATATTCTGGTTAATCTGCATCAACTACTCATAGAAAACTTAAAACTTTCCTTTTATAACTTGTTTGAGTCAATTGTGCTGAGGTTCGAGGCTTCGTATAAAAGAAGGACGGACCATGTGTTTTCATGACCCACTTTCTGCACATGCTGCACTCCTTAAAAGCCAATGTTTCCTCCCATTTCCTCATTGCCACAATCCTCTACAGAAGGAGGATTCCAACACCCTGGATAATCAGCGGAGGAAAATGCATTCCAGGGAAAAAATGTCATTAATCTGCTGGTTAACAACCAAGACAGCATTACTGTCTTGGGGTGAATTTATGTAACACTGGGCCTTCTAGCCAAACAGAAGATCTTGCAGTGTTCCCTTTTTGGTTTGAAATAATTTAAAGCTCATATCTCTCATTATACGGAAATTGTACTTCACACAGAAGAGTAGTGACACTGAAAGCTGTTTGTCTTCTAATTTATGAGAAGCTGTTCTTGTATCTTTCATCATGCTATTATTAAAGAATTGCACATAAAAATATCAACTTAGAACTTTTCATATTTTCACTCCAGGCTCGCTTTCCTGTCACTAATTAAGTCCAGATGGTTAAAATGAAGATTCACTATGCTGAATGTATATGCCATTCACCTCGTCCTTCATGAGGAAGTCAGTGGGAAAATCTGATTAGCTGAGATCCTGCCAACTAGGTCCAACTAATGTTAACAGGGTGCCCTAATGGCTCCACTTACCTCCCAGTCTATTTTGGTTGTGTCGATTGTGTACGCCTGGCTGAACATCGATATCCCGTTCGCACTGGATCTGAGAGGCTGAGATCATGATGGATAGCTTATTGTTGGTGATCTACAACTGGAGTCCCAGGTGCCTAATGTCACTGCTCCTTGTTATGCAGCACTAGATGTCAAAGCAGTATCCCTCATTGAGCCTAATAATTGGCTAAGGATAAACATAAATACAGTCAAATTATTTTTCATGTTGGCTGATATGACCCCCCGTTAAGCTATTTGGATGTTACTATGGTAAATGTCACCTCGGTGCAAGACTTTGTTAAAACTATTTACTTTTCTCTAGACCCCTGCCAAAACTGACCAACGATGACCTGTTTAGCCCCAATGAAATCGGATCATAATATCTGACAAATAATCATGGTCAGTGGCCAGCATTTTTACTTTTTCAGAGCTTTATTGTGATAGTGGTGCTCCTTGATCACAGTGAAGTGGAATCAGCGCTGGTTACATTGATAACAACTATGTACACTATTTACATGTTGTGCTGTCTACACCATCAACTTGTACAAGGAAGCGCAATCAGCGATCCTCGGGTGAGTCAGCCTCTGGTTTCCTCTCCACGTTTCTTTACTCCTCCGAATTCTACTGCAAAATCCTCCTTCATCGCCACACTCTTGCTCCTTAACCCCGAAACATTCTGTCTCTCTGTTATAGGTGCACTTCAGTGTACCAAAAAAGGGGTGTGTTTGGCATAACAGCCAATCCCACAACATCACCAACTAGAAAAGAGCGCAGACCTCCGCCAAGCAGCACCATAATGTTACTTAAAATTTCAAAGTTATCCAGAATCCAGGATTTTTTGCCAAATCTCCAGTAAAAGTTAATCATTTGTTCCTGGTGACACTCCCAACATAACCTGAAAATTTAATCAAAATCTATCAATAACTTTTTGAGTAATGTTGCTAACAAACAAACACACAAACAGACAAACTCTGGTGAAAACATAACCTCCTTGGTGGAGGTAATGATTCCATCTAATTTCATTCAACCACAAAGAATAATTTACCAATCAGGTAAGTAATCAGGTGATCAGTTATCTCACAGGGAACTCATACAGGTAAGTAAACAGGTAAATACAGAAATGTAAACAACAATAATTCCTCTCAAAGTTCAGCCAAGTTTTACTGGAGGTTTTTCCTTTCTGTTAAAAGGGTATTTTTCTTTCCACTGTCGCCTCATGCATGCTTAGGATGGGAGATTGCATCAATTAGTTGGTTTTCCTTATCGAGGTTATTTATTATGAATTGGCTCAAATCAATGTTTCTGTAAAGTGCTCTGAGACGGCAGTACTAGACAAGCTGAACTGAATTGAATTTTTTCAAGCTCCAGCTTTCTCTGCCTGGATTAAATTAGGACAATTCACAAACTGGTTGGTGACAGCCTTTATTTCCTCTTTCAGTCTATGCCACAGCATAATGTCATTGATTGCATATGATTAAAGTACATTAGATACATTTATTAACATTACAGTGCTTAATTATATCTGATTGTTATATAAAAGTTACTGTAACCTATAATCTTAGGTTCTATAGTTGTTCTTATGTTTAGCTGATTTTGTTTAAAAAGGATGGACTTCAAAAACTTTAACACTTGGACACATGGGTGATCTTGCAAGGAAAAACCAACCCCAACAACTAACATGAAACAGGTGTTGGCTAAATCAAACAGGTGAACAAGAAGTAGAAAAGAAAATTGGAATAGGCAAAGTAAATTCTACAAAATATAACAAGAAAAACAGAACTTAAAATCACAAGGGGGTACAAAAAACTAATCCAAAATCCAGAGACCAAAGATCCTAATTTATTAATGCTAAAGATTCATAAATATGGGGCAGAAAAATCTAAATATTCAAAATTTAATGTGGAAAGATGTCAGCTTTCCATGCATCTATAATTTCTCATGACATAAAGGTAAACTGTAGATCCAGGATTAGCAACCCTGGACTGCTTGCTGTGTTCTAAAGCAGTGTTTCTCAACCCTGGTTCTAAGTACCCTTACCTTGCATGTCTTAGAGGCAACCCTACTTTACCACACCTGAAAGGAATAAATCCTTGTTAACAGGCTGCAATCAACTTGATGAGAAAGTTCATTAATATGAATCAGGTGTGCCTTTAAACATGCATGGCAGGGGTGCTTGAGGACCAGGGTTGAGAAACACTGTTATAAAGGGTGTAGATTTCGCTCTGCTGTACTACCACCACACCTGACTCAAATTAATGGGACATCCAGAAGCTTGTACAGATTTCAACAATATGCTGTTTGAGGTCTATTTTTAGAAAAAAAAAAGCCACATTATGAAAAGTATTTTCCCATAAAAAAACAAACAATGAGGTCAAGATCAAGTTTATCACATTTCCAATAGCCCATGCTGTGCAAAGTGCTTTACATGCTAAAACATAAAGAATAAATAAAGAATAAAAAAAATAAAGAATACATAATAGTAAACAAATTAAAGCATTGCAATAGGACAATTTGAAAAATTTAGGACATATTGTCCATGACTCAAAAATAACACTGTGTTAGTACAGCAATGAAACTGCAGAGCTGGAAAAGATGGAAGCAACTGATTTACAGTACAGAAGGATTCCCGTGTCTTGTGAGCAACATGATTAAATAATCAAATCAGAAATCCTGATTATAAATAATCTCAAAGCATGAAGGTTTTATAAAAAGCCACACTTATTTCTCTGTCATACTACATTTGCTTTTCATTTAGAGGTCATCTGCAGTGCCTGTAAAATGGTTGGATGAAGACTGACAGCACTTGTTTGATGCTTTTTCTAAGATACTTTTAAAATATTGCCTGCTGTAGTTGCAGAGTCTTATTGGGGCTTGGGGGCTAAGGAGGGCATTGCCATTGTGACGGGGAAGCTGAATGATGCATCACATGACCTTCATGATTCAGTGCCCCTCATAACATTTGTTTCTCAGTTTGACTAAAACCATAAGGGCAAAGGAGACATCTGATGTTTCCGTCGTGTTGAGAACACCAAGAAACATATTGTCTGTGTGTGTGTATGTGTCCTTATGTGTGTGGGCAGAGGGAGAGGGCTTAGAGTAGCATTGCCAGTGCTCTGCATGCAAACCCTTCTCCCTCCAGCAACCTTCTGCTCTTTAATTGCAGTATGCTCCCAGTCTGACTGCATGATGTGTATTTTGTTCCTGTCCTCTCATTTTTCCTGACTAAAATTATTAACTAATGAAATTTTATGTCAAATTAAAATGTTAAAAGTGACCACTATCTGATCTGATTTTATATATATATATATATATATATATATATATATATATATATGTGTGTGTGTGTGTTTGTGTATATACCTTGTGTGTATATATATCTATATAGA
>JBAMHV010000001.1:3938366-3948683 GCA_037177535.1 Pseudomugil gertrudae | reverse complement strand
TATATATATATGTCTGCATGTACAATGAATCAAACGTGGGTGGTATTTTTTTAATCAAACATAAATAATATAATATGTTTCTTTACATCTGTAATGCTTTTGCTGTTTTTATGTAAAGCACTTTGGATTGTCTTGTAAATGAAAGATGCTATACAAAAAAACTTGCCTTGCATTGCCTAATCACTTGTTTAATTATATTGTAGAAAGTTTCTAAGTTACATAGAAATGTAATAATTTCAGCAGTTTTTACTCAGTACTAGTGTTTGTTATTTATTTATTTACTTACTACAACCAAGACAACACCGGAAGGAAATTTTCTGTGAAATATTTTCTGAAATTTGTAAGTAAATATGTATCATGTATCTGACCTCACTTACCTACACTGTCCCGTCTCTGTGACAGGACTCAGTCCTGCTGTTTTGGAGTCATCTGAATTGTTCCACAAGGAACATAAAAGTGTCTCTATGACTGACTGTTCCTGCACTCAGATATTCATGAAGTCTGCAATGGTCTGAAAATGCCTTATATGTAATTGGTACAGACAAAGGGCACTGGACTAAATAACTCATGCAGAACTGATTGAAGTGGATGGAGGTTGGCATTTCTGTGACTCAAAGATCTGGAACAACAAGGCTTCCAAATGTCAGAATCACCCAAGAGAGTACTGGTTTCAGCACCCTGGACAGCGGTCAATGACTAAAGTCTAATTAAATACAACTTGTACATGCAGTAAATTCATGATTATTATATCTCACAGTAAAATGTACTTGTTTAACTCAAATTATGACAAACATATTACTTATGGTGCTTTACATTATCACAATTTACATATGCAAATAGGTCATGCATATCCCTCTGGAATCCAAACTTGAAGTTTACTGGCACTAAGTTTGGATTCTGCTGAGATACAGTAAATGCATTTATGCACAATACTTTAAACTCACTGACAAGCCAGAGTATTTGCCTAATTAGTTTATACCATCATTAAAAACTACATAGATGCCATTATCTAGCTAACAATTTTTAATAATCCCAATTACCGTAAAATTGTTTGAGAAGTAAATTGTCTTTATAATCATTTTTACTTTGTTGATCCTAATTGGGAAATTCAGCTCTGGATTTGATCCATCTCTAGATACACACAAAAACAATGGGTTGTCATGTATCTTTGATTGGTGAACAGTTTGGATATATAGGTACATTTGTTTCACTTCCTAGCCTATAAGGTAATGCTGGTGTCCTTGAAGACCATTTAGTGAATGCACTTATCAGGGATCTGAGAAATGCTATAGCTGGGCTTTGTCCATACAAAACCATTTATTTTTTTAAAGTCAACAATATATTTGAAACACACATGTGCACACACACTGTACATGGCTGCTACATTTTTTTAATTTACAGGCTTAAGAAATGAGCTTTATTATTAAAAAGTTTTATTATGTTTTGGGGGAAATTGATCTGGTGAACGATGCATTATCAAACAGCTTGTTTGCCTGAAAACTAGGAATAAAAAGTATATTAGTATTTTTGCACATCCAACCCAAACTCTGTCTCCAGGAACTATAACGTTGGCAGCTAAAACTTCCCCAGCTTGCTAACAAGCTTCGCCATCACTTTTTCATAGTAAACCTCTAAAACCCTCACCCATTAGCTGTGACCCTGCCGACAGAGCTTCCAGTGTTTTGAAGGACAGGAGGCAAAGGCCAGAGCCTCCCAGACCAAAGCCTGGATTACTTACTAATCCCTTGAGGTATTTCTCTCTCCCATGCTTTTCAAGAATCCTGCTTGCTGCATGACTTCAACTTTCAAGGGAAAAGAGCTGAGCAGAGAGACATGGGAGTCTGCAAATGAAGGGATAGAGTCAGAACCACTTAATGGAAATTTGTGAGGAGTACAAAGAAAGGATGGTGTAAACCTTTGCCTTTTGGCATTCAGTTGAAGCCTTGAAGAAATGTGCTCTTATTAATTTCTCTGCACTTTTCCAAAAGCATTTCATTTTTGCTGTCTTGCAAGGATTTTTTTTTTACTGTTACTGTCGTTTCAAGTGAAAAAAATAATTGCCATGAAGTTGAAGTTTAGGTTTTAAAACACTCCAATTCAATTGAGTTGTTAGCTGCAATCAATATTTTACCTCCCCTGCAATATTAACTAGTAGGAGACCAATATGGCATACGGTATGGGACAAATAGTTCCTCCGATCTTCTGCATAACCTTATAATAAAGACTTTGCTCAAAATGCTATTAAACACAATCTGATTTGTGTCTTCTCCCTCCAGATGATTACCAAAAAGTAGATTAAGGTTAAAGATGAAGCATGCAACAGAAGTCCGCTATAAAAAAATATATTACAACATTTAAAACATGTTTCTGTTGCTCTGAAGTCCCTTTGCTCAAATAATTGTTATTGTTTTATTATCTTAGACTGATCCATATACATACTTGCTGTGGGTCCATGGCACATACATGGCAGCTGCCATATTTGCCCCACTATCTTTAGTGTCTTTAGGACAAACAACCCTCTGAGCTTTACAACTGCAGTGCTGGCTTTGTTTTACAGGTGCTGCAGCACCATTTCAAAAAGTTCAAAGATACATAGAAGAACATGCATGTACACACTGTTGTGGAAGTTACCTGTAGTCCTGCTCATATCTGGAAGAACTTTGGCAACTGATGACCACTGTCCAATCAAAACTGTGCTTGCAGCTCACTTCTTCGCTCATGTTTACCTTCAGTAATTCTCATACTTTTTACCTTAAGTCAAAACAGCAAACAAATTAAACAATGTAAATAATGATTTGATCAACTAATTCCATATTCTTAATTATGTATAATTTCCCATACCTAGGCAATGCACATAGCCATGCATTAATGTCCAGATAAAACTTATTTATTATAAATATATAAGTATTTTTCAAGTGTATTTATCATTTACTTTGATTCATTAAATCACTTTCCAAATTTCATTCATGTCTTATCAGTCCAATGCAGTCATGGAGGTTGGAGTCTAATACAACTGCCAAAGGACAAGACACGTGTATGGTTGCTGGTCCAGAAAGATGCTTTTTCACTATTGTGCCTTAATGCTTTTTTATAGAAAGATACTACATTTTCATTTAATGTGTTTGTAGCACTACATGAGCTGTGATTGGCAGCTTTTGATGAGGGCACAATGATGACTATCATCATCATGTAACCATTGCACTAATTAGCGTATCATAATCACTGCCATCAAGGAACTCAGCACTGAGGCCTCATTTGCAGAGGGTGAAATATTCATGCTCTTCTGGTGAAAGTTGAGCAGCTTGAATTTAAAAAAAAATAATCCTATTCAAAAATCTCTGGAGGGCTGTGCCTATAAGAAGCAGTTCCAATCATTAATTGTGTTTCTGCTTTATCAAAGTATAGTATCTGAATTGGGCAGATACCAGGAGATTATTTGCATGAAGACAGTGTGACTGCACGTATCCATGTGGTCAATTTAAACCCAATCTTCTATGCTTGATATAAATATTACAGTCATCTAGTTGTCAGAAAAACAAGAGAAATGTGTTTGTTTGTGGGTCGTCTTCTCATTTTTCCCCCATACTTTGTTTCCCCGGTAGACCAGATTGAATTATTCTGAGCAGAAGCAGTAAAATTAGTGTTAGATCGCTGCACTGCATATGTTCCCAAAAGAGCAATGGTCTTGAAGAAAAAAGTGTGTGTGTGTGTATGCTCATCAGTGGATGTGTGTAGGAGAGAAAAAGCAAAAGAAGAAGACATAGAGCGGAAACAGATGGTTGAGCTGCTCAATGTTCAAACATCCCTAGGCAGTAGAAGGGTGCACATTGTTGACTTTTTGCTTATAAGTGCAGCCACATTCCTTGCAGCCACATTCCAAGCTTTAGCGGCTTAATGATGTAAAATCTTGCTGAGTATAACTTCAAATCTACAGTGATAGTGTAGATCTGGAGGAGGACTTCCTCAATCTTATGATGAAAGGAGGAATTTTTTGTTACAATATATTTTTTAAAGAATGCCCAAAGGCTATGCAAGGGCCTCTCATGCATTAAAAGTTGCAAGAAATCAATGCCAACCCGAAATATTTCACTATGTCCAAGTAGAAATGCAACTACAGTGAGAGGAGTGGTATTCATAACCCTTAATATAAAAAAGGTTGTAGCATGACTAGCCATTGGTACCCAAAGGAAAATGATGGGCCATTGGAAACATGTCAACCCTTCTTAATTTGTTAGTTAAACTAGTTTGTTTGCTTTGAAAGTCTGATTTGTTTGGGAAAATGTGATTGCACAACCAATAATTATTCTCATCAGAACAATAGACCACAAAAAAATGCCTACTTTAAGTGAACCCAAAGCGGGAAGTGGACTACAACTTGTGTGCCAGGAATGGATGTTTTGTTTATTCCTGTAAAACTCCAGCTTTCAGCTCTGACATTCTCCTGACTCCTAGTCTTGCATTGGGTGCTCCACATCTTTTAATGGTGGAACTGAAAGAAATAACATTTCCATTCACTGACTTACATTTCTGATTCAAATTGATTCTCATTCAGGGAAATTAATCAAATCTGGCCATTTTTCCCCATTATGATTATGACATCATTAAATTAATCCACATCATGTCATGTTTGGACACTTGGGTGATTGTTTTTAGTTTCCTGGTTTATGTTTTCTGACAATGATTTGTGTTTAGTATTAGTTTTTCATGTGTTTTAGTTCTGTCTTTAGTTTACTTGTTGGTGGTGGGTTTTTTGGGTTTTCATCATTTTCTGTTTTCTAGTTGGACCTTGTTATTAGTTTCACCTGTGTGTTAATTGATTGTGTTCAGCTGTGTCTCATTTGGTTCTGTGTATATAGTCTTTGGTGTTTTCTGTTGAGGGTGTGGGATCATTGTTGGCTGTTGTTTTTCTTAGTGTATTCATGGGGCTAATTCTAGTGTCACTACTGTGTGTAGTGTTTTGTTTTTTTTCTGAGTCTTTAGTTTTTGTTTTCTATTAGAAATAAATCAGTTAAAAATGCAATCCGCATATCCTCCAGTGTTTCCACCTGCACCTGGGTCCACACCTCACTTTTGTGTCGGCAGACCTGACACATCATGTTCATTGTCCTGGTAGTCATTTTGAAATTTGTGTCATCTTATCAGAGTATAATGTTCTTTACCTAAAGCATTTCTTTCAGTCCAACCTCTTCTTTTAAATGTGCTCACTTTTGGATCCAGAGAAAAGCAAGATGGCCTTGCCCCATTTATCTGATGTATCAACATGTTTTCTCACATGTCCTCATGACAGGTTTACATGTCATTTTATATTAGGTGCATTTATCAACTAACATGTTTCCAATTGAATGGGTCTGACTGTAATTAGCTGTTTTAAAGGAACATATTTACCCAACACTCACTGAAATAATGCTCTGATATCTGTTTAATCTGCTGCTACACATAGATTGCTATGACCCCTTGCTACCAGCAGTTCCCCTGGCTTAAATCCATGTTTAAAGTAAAAATAGAATGAATAGAGTAATAAAAGGCCAAGAGAAGAAGTCGTATACTGCTCACTTACTTTCCCAAGGTGTAATACCAATATCATTGAAGGCATTTTTTCTATTCATTTAGAAGTGAATTAACACTTTAGTTTTCTTACATTTTCTTATTAATTTAGTATAAAAACAAATTAACCACCATAATGAGGATATGTAAAAAAGATTATTATTGTAAATTATTAAATCAAAATAGAAGCAGCACAAAAGAAATCTGGAAAATATCAAATAGTATTATCAATTACGAGTGTAAGAAAGTATAATTTCCTGATTATTTTATTGCTAATGGTAAAACAATGACTAATCTAAGCAAGATAACTAATAGCTTTAATGAGTTCTTTGTTAATGTTGGACCAAAGCTGTCAGAGGAAATAAATGAAAGTGGAGAAACTCAAGATAAGGATGAATAAAAAATATCAAGAAATCTTAGCTCTGTTTTTATGTAAAGTTGAAGAAAATGAGATAGTAAAGATTGTGAGTGAATGTAAAAATAAGACATCAACAGATTAGAATGACATTGACATGAGTATTATCAAAAATGTTATTCAGGAGATTTCCAAACCACTAACGCATATCTGCAATTTATCATTTCAAACAGGTACATTTCCAAGTCAGACTAAAGTTATACCATTGTACAAAACAGGGGACGAACACCAATTTACAGGCCTGTTTGTGGAGTCCCCCAGGGGTCAGTGTTGGGACCAAAACTCTTTATTCTCTATATAAATGACATCTGGAAAGTTTCTAACACATTAAAACGTATTCTATTAGCAGATGACACCAATATTTTGTATACTGTAGAAGACCAGCAGTAGGTTCTGGGAGAAATTTCAAAGGAAATGATAAAACTAAGGAGATGATTTGAAAAATAAATAAATAAATAAATTGTCAGTAAATTTAAGTAAAACAAAACTTATGTTATTTGGAAATTGCAGTATAGATATCGAGTTACAACTGAAAATACAGGATGTAGTAATAGAAAGAGTTTATGATATGAAATTTCTTGGAATGATTATAAACCATAAAATATGCTGGAAGCCACATATCGGCTTTGTACAGGCACAAATGGCAAAAAAATATTACAGTTATGACTAAATCAAAACATTTCTTGGATACAACATCACTTCTGTATTGTTCACTGATTTTACCATATTTAAATTATGCTGTTTAGCTCTGGGGAAACTTACAAGAGTTCCCTGCAACCACTGTATTTACAACAGAAAAAAGCAATAAGGGTCATCTGCAAGGTGGGATACTATGAATATTCAAATGTATTATTCTGGAAATTAAAAACACTAAAACTCTTTGATCTGTTTGAGTTGCAAACAGCAGTAACAATATATAAAGCTAGAAATAATTTGCTACCTGATCATGTACAAAACCTGTTTTATAATTGTGATGGTGGATTTAATCTCAGGGGGAAATTAAATGTCAAAGTTTTAAATGTGAGAACAATGAAAAGCAAATGCATTACAGTATATGGAGTAAAACTGTGGAAAAACTCAAACAATGTTCAAACATTATCCAGTTTAAGACAAACTTCAAAGAAATGTTATTAAAATAATATTAATGTATCTCGTTATACTGTGTATAATGACAATAAAAGGTGTTCTATTGTTTTCTATTCTATAAAACAATAGGTTTACGTATGTATTCAAGTGTTTACTTAATTGATTTGCATAATCCGATTGGCTCATATGTATGCAGGTATTTGGATGTATGTATGTAGACATGTATGTATGTGTAGGTATATATGTATGTATGTATGTATATATATATATATATATATATATACATATGTACTAACATTTTTTTTTCTGTAGGTTGTTTTAATCAACTCTTTGTCTGCAGAGACAAATGTGCCACTTGTCTTTGCCTGTGCCTTGTCTAAGAACACTTGTGAAATTCAGAAAGTCAGGCGCACATTGGTTACACTTCGAAGAGCATTTATTTCAGGTTCATAAGAGAAGGTTAAGCAAGTTCTGTGTATGAATAAGCAGTCAGGGAGACTCGAAGCTTGAATGAGTTTGCTCCAGTCATTTCATTATCTTTCTTTCACACAGCCTTTTTCCAGGCATAAGTTCACTTTGTCCTAAACAAATACACAGTTTCAAAACATTTAGTGCATTTTGAATCCATTCTTTAACCACACACGGTCATGTTTTCTTCTGCATAATGATCTCTTCACTTCTTCTTGATCATCTTTTCCTGAGTGGTACTCGATGAAAGTACAATATGAAAATGAAAAGAGACTGTGTAGACAACACAATGAATTGGTTTATTTATTCATGGAAACAACAGCATCAAAGACTGTACTCAGGCAGTTCCATTTAAATGATCGAATATGGAAAATTATGCACAATAATCAAGCCATAAAATGCATTTAGGACTGGCATTTTTAGCAAAAGAAAAGATTAAAGGTTTTTTTTTTTAGACTGTTTAGATTTTGTTGAATCTAAAAGAAGATATCTGGCATTTGCGAGGTTAATCGTACATTCCTGTTCTGCTCTGACTCACTGGTCAGTTGCTGCTGCAGTTCGAAGAGCGTGAAAGTGTCGGTTGTAATACGGCCCAACATGAAAGAGCATTTTCCAAAAAAGAAATCATTGTCAGTACTGACATCAGACACATTTTGCTCTCAGAATAATTAATAACCGATTACTCTTTTCATAAATACAACACATATTCACACATACTTCCAAAAAGTTGTTCTTGGAATGTGTAAACTAAATGTTTAATGATTAACTCTAATGATTAACAGACTTCCAATGCTTCAGCATGTGTGATAAATCTTTATTTAAATATTCACATGATGCTTCTCAATTACAAATATCAATTTCTATCCTGTCAGCTTTCTGAGGGGACAGAAATGTGTCCATCTGACACATCTTTCAGTTTTTACATCCCTTTTTTTTCCACACCATTTCTTCAAAACTGTCATTTAATTTGAGGCTGGAAGATTGTCAGCAATGTCAGAACATTTCGTTACGCTTCTTGATGCCCGAAGCTTGCCTGCAGCCATTGACATCAACAGGTGAGTCTGTTGACAGCAGCATGTGGCACTTCATGTCTGTCCAGGTCACAATGGCTCAATGACTTGACAGCTCATATCTGTGCATGTCCAAAAGTGTCTTGCGGTTAGCCAAAGATTGCAGGTGATGCAAGATCTTACTTTACCTTACGTACACACACACACACACACACACACACACACACACAGATACACACTTTTCCTTACACTATGGTTCTTGATTATTTTATGCAGACAAACTATGCAGCGACTGGTGATTCATTTCCATATCTGTTGGTATTTTTTAACTCCTTTAACATGTATCTGTTAGTTTGCTGATTTATTTTATATTCCAACCCAGACTCACAGTAAAATGTGAAATAGTCTTATAAACAAAGTACATTGATTGATGACGATCAATGAAATGTAAAAAACTCCACATTGTCAGTGCACTCTGTTTGATGGCCTTTTGAAATTCAGGTGGAAAAGTTAACATTTAGAGGTTGCAAAGCCTGGAGGATATTAAACTGCCGACCAGCTGAAATTGAGCTCTACGCTGACCAACGCTGTCTTCCACTACCTTTATTCACAAATGTGTTTTTTTGTATTCTACCATTCTTTATATGAGCTTTTAACTTGTTGTTTTGTTTGTCTTATTTCACAAATTACTATGTTAAAGTTATTTATGAAAAAAACATGTTTATGGTGAGGAAATACATTTATAGCTCACATTGTGGACACTGTAATAACATATTGTATCAAAAAGTCAGTTTTGAAAAGGATTAGTTTGAAGACTTTGAATATGCACATTAGTGCTGTCTTTTAATTCAGTCTAAAATACTGGATTTATCATTTGTTTAAAAATGTGTCATTTCAATTCAAACAAATCAATTCAAGCCAAACTTTATTTATAAAGCACATTTTATGTTTTAAAAAACACATAGCACAAAGTGCTGTACAGATTTAAGAGCAGTCCAACCCATTCCAGTCCCATCCCCGACCTTCCAACCCAAACCACATAAACACACATGCACACACACACATATAATGTGGGCATAACTGTGAACTGTAAGAAAAACCTCAACTAAAAAGAAACGTTTTACTACTATTTGTGTTGTCCAAAGCAAAATGTAAATAAATAAAAGTGGATTCGCAAAACTCGATTACTGTTTTTCATCAACTGGTTATCATTATTTCCAATAATCAAAATCCAACATACTATTTTTTAATTTTGTCTCAAGATGTTGTTTGCATTTGTCTTGTAGGAGGTTTTGATTAGAATTACAAACATTTGTTTGTTTGCAACCCTAACCCTTATCCCTAAGCATAGACTTAGGAAAACTAGACTGCCATGAAAAACTCAGAACATCATAACATGGTGAATTTATATAGTGTAGATATAGTGTAATTGTTTCAGATGTCAATGACAGTGGATAATTTTTTATTATAAGTCAATTTTAATTTTAACAGCAGAAATTAAGGCACGTCAGCAAATTTCCTTGTTGAACGTTGTCGTATTTACAAACAGCTGCCAATGTTGAGGGATGACTCAGCTTAAAAGCAAAGATTAAAACACGGGAAGATACATACTCTCACGTTTGTAATCTGGTCAGCCTGTCCAGACCAGCTGACTTGTTCTGATGCTAACGTGCAATTGCTAGCTAACATAACTGATGAGCTCCAGGTGCTAACCGGTTCTCAGAAAGAATACAGAGTGCAGTTTTATGTGCTTCACCGAGACATGGATGCATGAACACATCCCAGACTGTAATG
>JBAMHV010000001.1:3844458-3857916 GCA_037177535.1 Pseudomugil gertrudae | reverse complement strand
TCTTCAAAAGGTAGATTTTAACATGCTCTGTGCCATTATTAGTAAATATCATGTCTAACAGGGTTCAAGATGGTATAGCTCTGGAGAAGCACCCTGATTCATAATGTCATAACTACGAACAGCTAAAGAAATTCCAACTTTGTGTGTGTGTGTGTGTGTGTGTGTGTGCATGTGTGTGCACTCCCTGTATCCAGCAAAAAAGGTCTGGTCCCTTTAAATGCACACCACGAACCACAGACAAAAGAAATCCCTGCTCATTCATCAGAATAAAAGGTTTGTGTGTGTGTGTGTGTGTGAGTATTTGTAAGCCTATGTGGCGATGCATGTGTTTGTGTGTGTGTGTGTGTGAGAGAGAGACATACAGACAAAAAGTTGTGTACTTTATGTGAGGATCCAGAATTTAGAAACAAACTTCTCCTTCCTCTTTTCCTCTTTTTTTCCATCTTACCACTTCCTTCTCTTCCTTTTCTTTTGTAGGACACGTTAAACAACAACTCATTTGGGAAGAAATACAGCTGGCAGGAGAAGGTTTCAGGTTCTTCCTCACCTCTTAAAACAGGTGAGTTTTTCTCTAAACTTTAGCACAAAGAGCTACTGAATTTTCAGTTTTAGTTGCTAATAACTTGGTTAAAGTGACCAAAACGTTGTCGTCTTATTGTTGTAGTGCTAAAGACAATTATGAAACACTTGTGTGTATTTAGCTTTGAAGGCTGAGTGAATCTGCTCTTTGGGGAGAGTGAAGGCTT
This sequence comes from Pseudomugil gertrudae, assembly GCA_037177535.1. NCBI lineage: Eukaryota > Metazoa > Chordata > Actinopteri > Atheriniformes > Pseudomugilidae > Pseudomugil > Pseudomugil gertrudae. Next base: position 3,857,170 of record JBAMHV010000001.1, on the reverse strand, counting down.
GTATTAGGTCATGAGGGGAATCGAGTTAGCTGAGGCAAGGCTACATGCTGTGATAGCTGGCAGGGAGCTGTCACAGCTCATTGCTACAACTCTTTTCAGAGCCGTACGTGATGCAAAACTCACTGCCACCATGTGGCAAAAATAAAATAAATGAACATACATTTATAGAAAATGCTATTTTTAGGGAGGCCTTGCTTATTTATAGTTTTGAATTCCTTTTGAGAAAAAAACAAACTGAAGGAAATATTTTATTGGCTTTTCTCTTCCTTAATGCTAAAGACTGAACAATCACCTGATTGCTGACATGCTGTGGCTTCAGATACTCATAATGGAGCATGAGGTTCCTACATTGAAAAATACAGTCTGAAAGTCTGAGTAAAAAAAACATTTAACATGTATAAACATGAATTGATTTAAACCAACAAACTAATCACCTACTTATGTTATGTTTCAAGGTAGCTATAAACAGAATCTATGGGGTTTTTGTGTGTGTGTGTGTGTGTGTGTGGGGGGGGGTGTTTGGAGCAGCTAGTCATCCCTACCACTGTAAGTCGGGTCAGAATGATCTTGATTAATAAAAACACTGTGCATTTTGTTTGCTTATTGATTCCTTGAATACTGTAAATGGGGAAATTGCACATTTATTTAATTATTGTTTGGTCCTACTCATTTAGTTAAAGTGACAATAAATCAAACCATTATTTCCAACAGTAGCATGCTTTGGAATAAGCATGTTTACCAATAAAACCATTTAATAAGCGTTGTCAGGAAATGTTTGCATGCAAGAGTCCCATATGTATTTATTATAAGTATGACAAAAAGAGACTGAAATAGACACATGTAGCGTATATGAACTGGGCAAATAATTTAATGCCTTGATTTCCTGGCGATGGATTATGACGTAACATGTGACATAATGCAGCGGTCACCTCACTGAGACTCTGAATTTTGATGAGTAATGGGGATTTAAACATGTAATCCTGACATTACCTAACCATTGCTGCTTTTCTCTCGTCCTGCCTTGTGCTTTGCTTTATGGATCTGTCCATTTGTTACCATGCCCGTCTTGTTCATTTATCTGTTGGTAACATCTGCATCATGTGCATTTACTCTGTGTGTGTGTCTGGTCTTTGTTTGTGCTTCTGTGTCTGTGTGTTTCTTTGTGTTGCCGCTTGTGTGGTGTTGTTTGCTCTTCTAGGTGATCTCACGCCTCCACGTGAGCACAGCTGCCTGAGCGACGAAGACAAGGTGCAGGGTGGCGGAGCACAGACCAAAGACCGCGGAACCTCTACAGATGTCCCTTGCAGACACAGCAAGACCTCGGGACACTCGCACAGCTCATGCACCGGGGTTGCAACGCGCTCCAAGCTGCAGGAGAGGCCACCTGCGCCACCACCACCACAGAACTACACTCCAGCTCCTCTCTACCCAGCGGGTAAGGCAGATGGTGGCGGGCACCACAGGGAAAGGATTCGATACCACACAGATGTTCGCCTAGAGCCCACAGAGGAGATTTATTTGACCCCTGTGCAGCGTTTTGCTGACCCCCTGGAACTCCCCGATGTGCAGGACCGGCCTTTCCTGTCGCAGCAGACTGAGCAAGGCCGCATGTCAATAAGCTCTGATACAGAAGGACCACCTCCATATCAGCCCCTTCCAGACCGGACCAACCCTTCCATTTATGAGGAAGATGAGATCTATATCCCTCCACCTTCATATGCTTCCTGTGTAGAGTCCCTCATCACACCACCTAGCATGGCTGTCTCAGGTTGCTCTTCACTCGCACTGGACCTCAGCTTAAAGGGAGCAGGGACAGGGGCCAGGGCCATGCTTAGAGCCGGTTCATCTGTAGAGTATGTGGACGCCACAGATGAAAGCTACTGTGGGGAGGATGAGGATGTAGACAGAATAATAATGGACAGTAGGATGGCGAAAGCGGAGCAGATGGAAGATGGTGGCAGCAGCAAATCTGTCCCACTGAGGACTATCATGAGCTCAGAGGCCAGTGGCCTTTCATATGACTCTGTCAAATACACACTCGTGGTGGATGAGCATGCTCAGTTAGAGCTTGTCAGCCTCCGACAGTGTTACCAAGGCTACAGCGATGACAGCGACTCGGCAACTGTCTATGACAACTGCGTCTCGTCTCCCTATGAGTCAGCCATAGGGGAGGAGTATGACGAGGAAGATGAGGATGAGGAGCATGAGGCTAGGTTAGGAGGAGTGCAGAGGGAGGCCACTGCTTGTCTTTCTGAGGACTCCACTCCTGAGGCAGACCTGCATTTCTCCAAGAAGTTCCTCAACGTCTTCCTGAATGGCCGTTCTCGCTCTTCCAGTAAGTTCCTGTCATGACAGGATTACTTAATAAAACAACATTCTCACAAGATTATTTGTAACATAAAGAGAAAACCAAAAGCTTTTGGGCTGGAAAAAGTTTACTTTGGTTTGGTGTTTACTTGTGAATCCAGAATCTAGTCTTTCCATTCATTTAACACATTTCTGAGACATAATGTCAGATTATTTGGTCTCTATGAAGTGAGTTTATGAGAGAGGTTGTTTGTCTCTGTGTTGGCTCTGTGATGGACTGGCACTTATCTAGTTTACCCTGCCTCTGACCTTGTAGTCGCTGGGGTCGGCTCCAGACCCCCTGCTGCCCTGCATTAGAGTAAGTGGGTATAAAAAATTGATGAAAGTACAGTATATGTGAAAGACAGCTTTCTGAGCTCAATATCTGAAGTCTCATGTATAACATGAAAAAATACCTGTTGTAGTTCTTCTTAGACATAAGATATCTTCACTGTCGGCTCATGTTGCCCCTGTAAATTAAAGCAAAACCACAGAAATATTCAGAATTTAAAATTTGCTTTTACATAACAGTTAAAAATCTGCATGACTGCTTTAAGTCTGGACACTGAGGAACTTTGGGTCAACCACAAACTTGGAATTAGCTTAAAAGATTGAAAAGACCCCCAGTGCCTGATGCAATCATGGAGCTTTCTTTAATTATTTTTTAGAGCAAAGTTTAAAGAAGGCTGTGTTTGCTTCAAGGCTTGTAAATAAAAACTTGGTATTGTCAGCCTTGGTAATGTTTAGCGTTTTCAATCAGGGCACAAACCCAGGTAGATAAGTATAGGGCCTGCTGAGCAGAAGGAAACCATTCAAATAAAGTTTGTTAAGCATTTCTCTGTCTCTGGCATTTGCAGTCTGAAGATGGTTTTTAGAAACACTTCAGAAAGGTGATTTATACATCTATTTCTTATATTTTCACTTTACACTTACAATTTAAAAAACTATTTTTTATGCGATTCATATTAAAATGAAATTATTATTATTATTTTTCTATTCTCCAGGCTTGTTAGAAACACTTCACTAGTTTATCTGAATTGTGCAGAAAGGGAGTCAGAGATCTCATGAGAATACAGGCCTTAATGTATAACATTAATCCTTTTTTTCTTTAATAACAGCATGATTAATGAGGCCTAAAAAGTTCCTTTGTGCTCTTAAATAAACCAACTTTGCTGTAATTGTATTTTTTGTTTGTTGGGCGTCTGTTTCCTCTTGAAGTCAGCGTCATTAATCTTTCTGCCAGCTTGTCGCAGGTGCTGACACACTCTTTACCTTTCCATTTATTTCACTTTTCTCTGCTTTTGTTTTCCTTTGTGGTGAAAAAGGTGCTGAGTCCTTTGGCCTTTACTCTTGTGTCATAAATGGAGAGGAGAAGGATCAGACCCACAGAGCCGTATACAGGTGACTTAATGCAATCTAGTCACATGCAACACACTGATATACAGTATAAATAGACAAATAACTCCTTTAATGTGTTGTGTATTCACACCCAAAACACAAATGAAAGTCTTTATTCTGTGGGTAAAACTTTTTTATTGTTGAGTTTATTGTTGTTGTAGTCTGCATACATGCATGACTCCCCATCACATTTTCATTTTATTTACTTAGCAGTGGTATTTGATACTTTACCTCACACCATGCAGGCCTCTTTTAAACTAAATATTATGCTTATGCTGCAGGCAACTGTTCCACAAGTGGAAAAAACATTCATATCCAGACCTCTATGTTTCCCATTTAACATATTTAGGCTTTCCAAACTGATTTTTTATTCTCCAATAAAATTTCAGACACTTATAAAAACATTTTAGTTAAAATATCTCTGCAGTTATTTTCCGTCTGTCTGGCTTATAATTTTTAGCTGCTACAACATAACATCATTCATTCTAGACTTTTGATACTACCTAAATGCAGTATTGCATCCATCACAATTTCAGTTCATCATTTCCTCCTGTTTCCTTGGTAACAGCCACACTCTAGTTGGCACCGAGGACTTCCAGCTGCTGTTAAGGACCTCAGGCTGTTAGATCCATGCAGCTCTAAGGACAGAAAAAAGCAACAGTCATGAGAATAGGGCCACATTTATGCACCAACAGATCATATGATGCTTGGATGTTATCATGTGTAGCTGAATGCAGAAAGGGTGGGGTACTTGTAGGAAGGCTACATATAATTTAAGAGAAATGTGATGTCATCTGACTAATAAAAATCAACATCCAAACATATGTCTTGATAAGGTTTGTCCCTCGACACGATGATGAACTGGAGTTAGAGGTGGATGACCCGTTGCTGGTGGAGGTCCAAGGAGAAGATTACTGGTATGAGGGCTACAACATGCGAACGGGTGCCCGTGGGATCTTTCCTGCCTACTACGCAATGGAAGTTAACAAGGAAACTGATAGTTATAAAGGTACTGAAAGTTTAAAATTATCAGTAAAAACATGGCCTTATCAACTACTTTTCTACATCAAAACCTGAGTAGAAAACTAGTTAAGGCCATGTCCACATGGAGAAATGTTTTGGTGTTTCAGTTATTTCTGTCAATGTTGCCTCTGCTTGTTTTTAAACAGGCCCCGAAGTGAATACATTTGATAAGTGATGATGCCATAGTCCCACCTGTCCCTGAACCCACATTAACACTGCTACAGCTACAACAATGGAAGCTGCAGTGTTGCATTCATGCTGCAGAAGCTACTAAGCATCATGTAGCTTTTACAGCAGATGTTCTACCTGGTCACAGGTCCACATGTCTCCTTTTAGTTAGATTCTCCATCATTTTACATGGTTTATGAGTGGTTTGCACAACGGAGCAGTGTTTAGCCATACAGCTTCACAGCACCGGTGACCCTTGGCTCAGACAGTGGCCTTTCTATGTGAAGTTTTGGTGGGTTCTCCCCGGGTACTCCGGCTTCCTGTCACCGTCCTAAACATGCATGTTAGATTGAGTGGTCATTTGAAATTGTCCTTAGGAGTGCTTGTGTGTGACTGGTTGGAAGTCTCTCTAGGTTGGTCCTGTGATGGCCTGGCAACTTGTCCATCATGCCTAATGATTGCTGGGATGGGCTCCAGCCTCCAGCTATCATTGGAATAGGCAATACAATAGATGGATGGATGAATGCCAATAGAACAATGTCTTACGGAGTGAAAAACATGAAGGCTAAACTTAAACATTATTTAATCAGTGTGGGATAATCTCAAAACAGAACAGAGCAAAATGCAGCTAGTATCAAAAGGAGAGCTCTGGAAAGCACCCTGGAAAACTATTCCTGTAGACAGTTTTTGTCAGATACCATTTTCCCAATAACCTTCAAATGTTGACACATAAAAGTTTTGCACATGTCAGTAAAAACCTTATTATGTTTCTTTGGAGTAGTAATTAAAAACTTACCTGTATTTTGTGTACCTGATTTTTTTTGTATGTTTATTAATGTCACTGTGTCATTTGTGAACTAATAATTATTGTATCTTTGATTTTTTTGTCCACCAATTGCAGTGAAAAGCAGTGAATGGATGGACAGTTACCATTTGAAGTTCTTGGGATCAGTTCAAGTGCCCTACCACAAAGGAAATGATGTTCTCTGTGCAGCAATGCAGAAGGTAAAAGGTCCATGTTGTGCACATGTGTCTTTGTATTTGCATTTGAAGCTATAAAATTAATGATGTTAAAGGTTCCACAGACTCGTCATTGTATCATCTACTGTAGTTATAATCCCTTTCAAACTACCATTGAATCGGCTCAAATTGATGCCTCTATAAAGTGCACTGAGACGACGTTGTTGTGAAGTGGTGCTACACAAATAAAGCTGAATTGAACTGTATCATAGTTTAAAGATCATTTAAGATTTTGGTTTGTTGCAATTTGCTCAATATGATGTCTGTCAAGCGCCCTAAGATGACATTGTCATGAAGGGGCACTATTTACTGTAAATAAAGTTGAATTGAATCTAGCTGCCTCTTACATTTGTTTTCCAGATTGCCACCAACAGAAGAATGACCGTTAAGTACAACCCACCTTCTTCCTGCATTCTGGAGATCAGTGTCAAAGGCATCAAGCTTGCAGTTCAGGAGGATTACTATGCCTGCGACAGAGTAAGACTCTTGACTGTTCCCTTGTACATCCAGTGTGAAAGTAGAGGCCTATAATGTGAAGTCTGAACAGATAAAGAAATGTTAAGGCACATGCACAAGAATATGGAAAAGCAAAATATAGCTAAAGCTACATTTAAGTTGAGGAGGTTTTGTGAAACTAAAGAGCTGTAGACTAGACTCAGAAGACTAAATCAGCTCCAGGGGAGAAAACTAAGACCCAGACAATTTACTTTAAACAGCACCTTTGTGTTCTTTTCACAAATGACAGACAATAAACACATTGTATGAGATGCATAGCCTTAAAGCCTTTTTTCATATTAATCAAATCATATAAAAAAACAGAAATGTGCAAGTTCAACATGCACAACATACAAAACCTCATTAGTTAATAATTGGTAAATATCTTAAACTCAATGTTTCCCAGTATGTTATTAAAGCATAGACCCATGTCTCCCTCTACCGGTTGTTACCTGAAACTACAAGCCAAGATTTGAGAAAATGTCGAGTTTAGGAAAATGTATTTTAAAACTTACCATCTGCAACAGTTATGACAGAAATAAGAACTTTTCTGTACTGCAGTTTTTATTTGAATAAAATGAGCATTTGATAAAATTAGTTATATTATGTTTTAGTAGTAATAAGTTTTACCAAACAAATGGTTTGAGTAGATTTCTCTTTACATTTTCTTCTTACATGCTAGTTGGAGAGTATATGTTGAGCATATTTACAAGAACAAATCAACATTTTCAATCTTGACCTGAGACTTTATTCTATTCTTTCTTTGTTTACAGAGTAATGAATGCAGCCACTTCTTCCAGTTAAAAAATGTTTCCTTTTGTGGTTATCATCCCAAAAACAGCAAGTAAGTAAAATTCAGACAAAAATCTATTTTTACACTTTCCCACCAGCTATCTGTAGACATCCTAAAGTATAAACTCAGATTGGGCATCTTACAGATAGCGTGCAGCCATATCTGAAAACCTGTTTTGTTTCACTTCAGGTATTTTGGTTTCATAACTAAACACCCTGCAGATCACAGATTTGCCTGCCACGTGTTTGTGTCTGAAAACTCCACCAAACCTGTTGCAGAGTCAGTTGGGTAAGTTGCACTTGTTGGAATAGTTTGGGCATAAAGTGGGGTATGTGCAATAAACAAATGACCTTCTTAGTTTATAACTAAGAAGATCATTCGAGTGGCATGTTAATGTGACTGTGTGACTTAAAATGCCATGTGTTCACATTTTCATACTTTTTCACCACCTCGATCAGCTGTTTTATTAAAACTATGTTCAACCTCAGTAAAATGCAGAAGCAGCACCTGTTCCCACAGTAGGGATGTCATGCCTGTCTGCTTGTGCGTATCGAGCATGTAACACGGAAGTGTCGCAGGCATTGTTTTGATGTGCAGATTCAGCATAACAACAGTCCCATGACCATGCCAGCCGAGGCCTCATTACGTCACCAGAGCGTGTCGAGCAACATGTGGGAATCTCAAATGTCGGCCGGAAATGTCTGTCATCTGTCAATGCCTAAAAGGTGTAAACGCTTAGTAGACTGTGAGCAAGGATTTTGAGAGGAGATAATTCAGAAGTAAGACTCTCAGGCTTTTCCATTGGATTTAATGGGAAAGTGCTGATTTATGTAGGCATATTTACCTAATTTATTGACAGACAAAGACTTTGGCAGCATTACGAGCCGCATAAACCGGTTGGTCTAGTCAGGTATCTGTCTGCTGATATCTCTACCCTTTCATGTCAGAAATATGAAACCATTAGCGAGCCAAAGGATCACAGACCATTCAGTTTGGGAACAACATAACTTTCCTCGATGATTCCTAAGGGATTTCCTTTATACGAAATATGCAGCATCAGCTTGCTAGAAAATCGATAACACTCCAAAATTCAACAGTAGTTAAACTGACACATTTTTATAACCTTTTACACACAAGGTGCGTGTAGAAAACACGTCAACTGTACTAGATTCTTGATTCTTGCACAAGATGCAATCACTGTCCTCATTGCCAAGCCCAAGTTTGATGTCAAGCTCTGCACAACTCTGCTAATCAAGTCAGGTGTGTCAAGTTTCATGAGTGATGCAAAATGGAGACTCGCAGGAATGCAGCTTTTTATGACCGGAGTTGCCTGTCTCTGCCCTTAAATTTAAAGTTTTAAATGTGAGTTTAAATGTGAGTTTCAGAGTTTGTTTCAAACCAAAGTGAGAAAAGGCTTCCTAAAATCACATACCACCTTGCATTGTTGTGAACAAACTCTGAAAATGTCTGGGTGAATTACTGTAGATGTTTAAAGCTGCAAAAACAAAAACCGGTGTTGCACCCAGAGCTCGCATACAAAATTATGTTTGCAAAAGTTTTTTTTATATTTTAAAACTCAAGTTTGAAGGTTTCAAAACCTTTCTGCACACAGAAACAGAAAATGTGTAATTGAAAACAACAACAATGCAACAAGAAGTGTGAATCTGAAAATGTGGGACTAATCCTCTGTAACATGCATGTCTCACCTATGGAAACTCATGAACAGCTCCTTTGTTTCTTGTCTTTCATTACTAGATGAATTGATTAATCCAGGTAACCTCAGTAACCACGATGGCCAGACACACCAGGATTTTTCAGTTAGTCCAGTATTGAAAGACAAGAAACAAAAGAGCTGTTCAGGAAGTAGCAGAGTTGTGCATAAAACATGTTGTTTGTTTGCAGATATTCTTTTTTTTTTTTTACTTTTGACATTTTCAAAACTTATATCCAGGCAGGATTATAATTCCATACTAATGCCAAAGTGTGGCACTCAAGCAAAGCCATAACATTGAATTTATTCAAATATAAAGTGACATAAAACCATGAATTGTGGTTTTATGTCATTTACTTGATGCAGAGAAAGGTTTAGCATTAGTTTTTGTCTGTGACATTTGAGTTTAAGTCTTGAGAATAGTTTTACGTGAAGATTAACCTGGCCCGAGTACTAGTATACAACTTGCACCTTTAAAGTATGCTAAGAAAATGACCATGTTTTGTTTTTTATGTTTTTCTTTACAGGAAAGCCTTCCAGTTGTACTACAAAGAGTTTGTGGAGTTCTCATGCCCTACAGAAGACATTTACCTGGAATAACCCAGTTTTTAACCACAGCCCTGTACAGTACACTGTATCATAACATAATGTTGCATGAAGGACAGACATAGCTAAATTTAAAAGAAAAGAAGAAGAAAAACAGGCCTATTCAGCAAACAAGCAGGGAAATGAGAGGTGTTGTAACTGTTTTGAAAGCTGAAAGTGTGAAAAGAAGGAATTAAAAAAGCCAAAGGAAAAGTTAAATAACATGCAAGAAAAAGCAGATGCAAAATGATATCAGCCACAGGCCGTAAATAATGAGAGCACAAATGTTGTATGTCTACAGCCCTGGCAACACAAGGTAGCCTGTAGCATTATCCAAGCAGGTGCAAAACTGAGGACATTCTGGGTTGTTCTACTTGGTATTTTCACCTGATTTAAGATAAACAGCAGCTTGGGTGTGCGAAAATGGGTTTAGTTTGGCTTTAGGTTTCAAGAATTGAGGCACTAGGATGATGTACAGATAACAAAGATGCAAAGATAACATTCTCACACTGAAAATGTACATTAAGTGAATACAAACTCATGTAGGAGCAGTATCTTTGTAGCACACCTGCTGTGACAATGAAATCCACATTTTAACCCCCTTTAAATGTAACTAAATTTACTTTTAGCGTTCTTTCATAATTTGCAGATTGGAGTTGCAGAGCAGAAAAACATAGTTCACCGTTGTGTGGGCAGACGAGCTGGAAAGTTCCATTAAACACTTTATTTTTCAGATCTAAATGATTCATTTAATATAAGGTTACCCTTCAGGAGTTGAGTGAATAGTTTAAGCAAAAAAGTAAAAGTGTTGCTTTCTACTTTTCTATAAGTGTACTAATACTGAAAAGGGAAAATGCCAAACATACATGTGGTAAAGTAAAAAGATATAATCCTAAATCACTTGAAAGAAACAAATGGGATTGCCCTGTACATTACCAAGGAAGAGTGGATTAGTCCTCACAAAGAGTTTTGCTGCTTTGGCCGGCACTGCAGTGCTATGAAAGCTTATTATCCCCCATCATGTGCCTAATGTACAACCAGAGAGACTTGGTCCTAACTAACATTAGATTTCTCACAAAGATGTTCAGTGGGGGAACAATGCCTGGTTTGAGCTGTGTGATGGTAGGGGATCAGGTCTAACCTACAGAATCTCCTTCACATGCCGATTTACAGACTTTCTCCTCAGTTTTCACATCGAAAATATAAAACGCTCTCTGTGTAGCAGTGATTATTTAATCAGAATGGTTGTTGGTACTGTAGGACTGAGCTGGGAAGCGAGCAAAGACAAAACTCTGGTGTCTTCAGATCTTCACTAGTAGTGCCTCTTTTTCTTCAGATCATTGTAACCTTCCTCAGTGAACATCATCACATTTGTTGGATTGCCAGTGTGTGTGTGAATGCAGATTAAGATGCAGGAGTGTTTTGCTGTGATTTGCTCTTTTTGCTGTACTGTACCCGTGCTGTTGAATATTTTTTAAGACAAATGAGATGATAAAACAAGTTGAGATTAACAAAATAAGCATGTATAATACAAGTATGGAAAAGAATAAAGTGCAAAGACCCAAAAGTATATATGATCATAAAAAATAATCTTTTAATGCACATCTTTAAATCTTTAAAATGTTCATTCTCTTGTTTGTATCAGAGATTATTAATCTCAGAGTTTCCCAGGTAAGATAAAGAATGGATGAGTTTGCAGGTAATAGTTAAGGCAAGAGGTAGTCTACACGATAGACAGTTCATTACATTTCATCCTAAACACTGGCAATTTCATGTAATTAACATAATGGAAGACTCACCAGTTGTTACCCATCCATCCATTTTCTACCGCTTATTCCCTGAATGAGGTGGCGGGGGTCTGGAACCAATCCTAGATGACATTGGGCAAAAGGTGGGGTACACACTGGAAGCTGCCTGAACTGGTTGGCCAGCTGTGCCACAGTCCCCTCAAACATGCAACCCATATCATGTGTAGCAGTGATTATTTAATCAGGATCAGAGCATGTGTTTGTCTTTTAGCCAAAGAAAATTTTAAAAAGTTATAAAATGTGGTTTCATGTGTGGTTAAAACAAGACTTTCCGCCAACTGATTAAAATTCTTGCAAATATAATTTTTCAGTTTCCAGATGCAGAATACAGTTGTTTTGCTACACAGAAACGCAGAAACCTAATTACCTGCTAAATGGATTTTTAAGTATGCCCGCCACGTAATAAATTAGATTATGTTGTTTCAAGTTGCCTGTGATGGACTGGCGACCTGTCCAGGTTGTACCCCGCCTCTCGCCCGTTGTGAGCTGGGATTGGCTCCAGCCCCCCCGCGACCCCGTTCAGGGAAATAGCGGTAAAAAATGGATGGATGGATGTTTCAAGTTGAAAAACCAGTCTAATAATGACACAAGCGGAGTCAGATCTTTGTCTAATATCAATGTTAAACTGCAAAAAAGGAAAGAAAAACAACTTGTGCATAGATGTATAACTCCTGTCCTGCAGAGTTGGATGTTTCTCTGATTCAACACATTAATGCATCTTTATGAGGAATTTGACAACATACTGTTGGATCCATCTGATTTAAAGAAGTTGTGTTGGAGGAGGGAACCAAATAGTGCTGGATGGCAACCCCTAATTACCTAGAGCTTCATCATTTGAGCATGTTTAACTAAAGGCCCTGTGTTTGAGCTGGAAAGACTTCTAAAAGTCTAAAAAACACCAAAAACAAATAAACGCATTATGGATAATTGCTGTGTTAAAGTAAATGGATCTTTATTTGTCCCAATAAGACAAACCTGCTTCCCCTCAGGGACTATTTAGAGTGACCAGTTAACCTAGCAAGCATGTATTTGGGAGGAAGCTGGGGTACCTGCAGAGAACCAACACACACAGAGAAACCATGCAAACTCCACACATTGATCAGACCTCCCCAAGTTGAGCCTCCAACCAGCAACCTTTTTCCTGTGAGGCTGCAGTGCCAACCACTAATCCACAGTGCAGCCTTTTTTTAGTCAAATCACTCAAATATTTTTGTCGGTGAGTAACTAATTGGCCTTTTTTTTATTCTTAATAGTATCCTTTTATTTAGCACGGGTACAGCACAGTACAAATGTTCTTCCTACATCTTCCATCATCAACATGTTTCTAACAGATGATTTTATGCCATGTAAATTTAACAGAAGGTA
>JBAMHV010000001.1:3816746-3830282 GCA_037177535.1 Pseudomugil gertrudae | reverse complement strand
GAGAAGGAGGGTCTAAGGACAGGATGTCTGCTTAGTTTAGTGTAGTTATTACTGTATTTATTGTGTGTTATGTCTGTTGTTGTGTGATTAACTGTGTGTGAAGCCCTTTGAGACGACTTTGTGGTGATACTGGGCTATATAAATAAAATGGAATTGAATTGAATTGTTCCACATGTGTCTCAAAAGCAGTTCAGGTATATTTTCTGTCATTGAGTAAGGCTCTCTCTTAATTACATGTGTGAAATGATAGTAATAGAAGAAATCCTATGAGAGAATAATTTTGTCAAAAATGTTTAAGCAATGACACCATTCATAGAGGTGAAGTTGAAGAGCTGTTACTAAACAGAAGCAAAGCAGCTGCTTTCTGATCAACAAACAGAACAAAACTGTGACATTAATCTAATAACATGGACTATTAATCATAAAGATGAAATCCAAAGTCAAAGCTCTCAACAACAGCAGTAAATGTTTTATTTGCTCATTTATGCATTTAAACATGAACCCTTTGAGGGTTGGTCTGACACAGTTTGCAATGTAAGTAAACAAAAACTCTCTCTGGTAAAAGAAAATAAATAACACCTTTTGGAAAGGTCACAAAATTAAAAAAAAAGTTTTCACCTGTTTGTTTAAGCTGTAAAGTAATCAAATTCCTTTACTGAATCAACAGTGAGAGGTGTTCTGCACCAGAAAGCCTGTTAATGAAATTAACAAGTCGTGTTTTCAAAAGCAGGAATTTCAGACCTTCGGCATGTTGACATTTCCTCTGTTACACTAACATCCATACCGAAACCAACTATACAAATATGGACGCTAACTGTAATTATACAACACATCAACACTGAGCATGCTCACTTCTGACATGATGTCATAGTTATATGTGCAGCTGCATCTCTCGGTGTGTACTACATAAATATACTTATCATTTTTAGGCCACCTTGTGCCTTTCCTCAGTTAAAAAGCTGTATTCCCAGTAAAACATGTTGGAGAAACTTATAGTGCTTCAGAAAGTGACCAGTGTGATGCCCGTGTGGAAAATATGGAGAAGTTGCGGTAATGGATTTAGCATTTAGAAGGTTTTTTTTTCTTTTAGTCTATTTTAATGTGGGTGTTTTACCACCAAAACTCCCATATGTAGGCAGTATTAGATTAAAAAACCTGTTACTGATAGACTTACAGCTGGAGACGTGACATGGATGAGGCTTTTATGAATTGTCCCCATTATATACAAAAATATTTAATCATAATCTTAATTTAATCTTTTATAAAAAAAAAATCTGTGGCTTGTTCTATTTTTTCTCTTTGTTTTGTAAAATGACGACAGATTTGAAAGTTTACAGAGTTTAGCCGCAGTGACTCTCACACCAAGCTTTGACTTTGATGAAAATAGCTTTCACAGGGCTGTGAACACAATAGCCCCCTCCACCCTTGCATGCCCTTGTGAGGATATATGTCAAAGCTGTAACATCATACACTAAAGTATCATCTCAACTCTCCACAGGTCACATTCCTTAACCAGTGGTGGGCGACACGTGAAGGGGAGATGATGGTGAAGAAAGAAACTGAGTAGAGTTAATAGAAAAAAGGGGGATTGAAAGGCAAATATATCCAAAGGTGGGGAAAAAAGAAAGACAAGAAAGGAAAAAAAGAATTATGAGAGTGAAGTTCATCACTGACACAAAGCAGCTTCTGGCATGGTTCATCCTTCCCATCATACACATTCCAGTCTGACATGCTCACAAAGAACCATTGTACTGAATTGGATCTGACTCATATCCTCACTATTACCTGCTTTCTGAGTTAAAATCACATGCATATAAAGATGCACGCACATTGGCCTTGAGCCAGCACCATTGTGTAGAATTATAGGCTGGCAGTTTCAATACCACCTGTAAATGATTCTCTACTGTAAAGAGAGGAGGTGTGATCTTCAAAAGATAAGGAGAGAGGAGTAGCAGACATGATATGGTGTCACTGTGCTGTGGTTGAAGGGGTAACAACAACTGTGTGTGCACTTACTTGCTTCCCCCATAGTCTGTATTCTTCTTTATGCAGGAGACTTCCGGAGATTCATCTTCAACTTCTGCGGTAGAGGAAGTGTTTTTGTTTTTTTACTTTTACATTTCAGATCTTTATATGTATAATTTGTCTAATAAGAAGAAAACTAATGCTTAGAATTGGACGAGGAACAGAGAAAAATAGCCATTTAAATACAAATACAAAAAATTGTCAACACTGTCACATGTACGGTCACTTTAAAACAATTTCAAATAGTTTTGCAAAGAAATTCTGGTCATATTTTACTCAACAAAAAGCAAAACAAAAACGTGTTCATACATCAGTAGGAAGACACAATGATGTCAGCAGCATCCTCCTTATGTCCCAGGACATCTGGAATATTACAAAAAGTGTGTAATATGAGCTTTGTGTCAAGGTAGGCAAGGCAAGTAGATTTGTATTTGAACAATAGGGTGATTCAAAGATAGCCACATGCTGTCAAACTGTTCTTTCTTCTACAGTGCATTTTCAGTCATGTGAGTTAAGCTGCTAAAAGTGTCTTTAATTAATTTCCTACAGTATTTTTTCTTCTAGTTTAATGGTTACCATCATAGATATGCCTTTATGTAGTGGGGGCCAGCAAAATGTGTTAATTCTGAGAAAATCCTCAAGGCAGTTCAAGCAGTGTGAATGTCATGTTGTTTCATGCAGCTGTCATAGTGTCAGCTTGAGTTTTTAGGTGTATAGATGGCACGCATTCATACACAAAAAGATACCAAACAAGAGGGGACCATCTGTCAAATCCTACACGTTTAACGTGAACATATTACTCCTACTACCAATAATTATACAAGCTAGCTAACTGATGGGATCAGCTAATGCTAATTAAAACTGTAGAAATATGTGTTTCTGACTTGTATCGATGGAGCAGTAACATTTATCTTGTATATTCCTGAGGCCATCATTATTCAGAAACATCCCAGGGCTGAGAAATTTCACTTCACAGCTTTTTCTTCTGCTTCGTAACTTGGAAGCATAAAGAACAAAGAGTTTCTTTGACTTTATTCGCCGTGTTGCACACCAGCAGCTGGACATCACACTGGACATTTTGAATGCACACAAGGGTCGATTTATCAAAGATATGCAAAAGAATATTATAGTGAAAAAGATGAAAAGGACAGTTACAACAGGTGGGATAGATCATTTTAACTCAGTTGTTTACTTCAAACATCACTTAAAGGAGCAATAAGTGGAAATGCATCATTTCTGGGTGAAAAGAGTTTTAAAATATCACTGTGAAAAACTAGAAGTGTAATTTTATCTGCAGCATAGCATAACATCACGAACTGTCTCTCTGTATTAACCTCCGGCAATGTGTAAAGCCGATCTGGCCAAATGTTAATGTCCGTGTTTGTGAATTGAAGCCTCCTCTCCTCTGTCCTAGTCCTCAGCACTTCTATAAAATAATTCAGCAAGTGCTGGTTTGAGCCTTGACTGGAGGGACCTTCTAACAGTGGTCTTTCCGCACACTGTTTGTTACTTCTCCCTGTGTATGCGTGGGTGCTGTGCTGTACTTTGTCTTCCTCACTGCCCAAACACATGCATGTTGTGTTAATTGGAAATGATTTCTTCCTGTGTGTACACATGAGTGGTTGTTTGTATCTCTGCAACTACATGTTATTTGCGTACATTTGCATACATTTGTTTTGTTGAGCCCTGTGGAGTTAGCTCATACCAGCCCTACTGCCAACCTGCAGTTTTGCAAACGAAACTGCGACATAACACTTTTACCCCAAGCTTGAGTACAAAACAAACGCTTTAGCTATGCAGACTTGACTTGACACAGATGCTTTGCAAGTAAAACCCGGCCTTTTCTGCAGTATAAAAGAAGAATAAATCCATGTTTATATTACCTTTGACTGGGCCATATTGAGGGTCCACGTACATGATCGCTGGACTGATTACATCTCGCGTGCTGGCCTGGGAACGCCTCGGGATCCCCCCATATGAGCTGATGAATGTGACTCGGGAGAGGGATGTCTGGGCTTCCCACCTTAGGCTGCTGCCCCCACGACCCGACCTCAGATAAGCGGTAGTAAAATGGATTGACATATATGATTGCAGCAATGTTTGTACCATTGTTTTTTGTGTCTCTGAATGGACAGACAACTGTGTGAAGTGAAACTCAATTCCATTCTAGTCAATTCAATTCAGCTTTATTTGTTTTGTGCCACTTCATGACAATGTCATCTCAAGGCGCTTCACAGACATCAACTATTCATAATCAAAAGCTTAGCTAAGGGAAACCAAAAAATTGCATAGTTACTTAAGTTTGATCCAATCTCCCATCCTGAGCAAGCATGAGGCGACAGTGGGAAGAAAAATTCCCTTTTAACAGGAAGTCAAAGCTCTGGCAGGACCCGGCTCAGGGAGGGCAGCTATCTGCATTGACTGGCTGGGGAGGAGAGGACAGGAAAGACTAATTAACATACACTGCAGCTTAAGGAGAAAAGAAATTATGTCAATTATGTTATTTATGTCAATACTGTCATATATTACTACATGGAAAATAAGGAGCAGAGAAGAAAAGGAAGTCCTCAGTGCATTATGGGACATCTCCATGACACGGAGATGTACCTAATAGGTGTGCAGTCACGAACTAAGAAAATCAAGCTAAGTCACGGACTTAGCTTGATTTTAAAGATTGGGAGGGTGTCTCCCTCCCGTACCCACACTGGGAGCTGGTTCCACATCACAATACAGCAGCCAAACCATCATTCTGCCTGCTTTATTGCTGGACAATCACGTTTTAAAAATAAAGCCACATGGAAGAAGACACCTGTTTGCAAGACACAGGTTTTATGTAGCTGCCTGTAGTCAAGTCAGTCATCGCCTTGACTGAATCCACTGAATACCTGTAGATGAAATGGTGTTCGTTTCTGGAAGAATTTTGGCCACTAATGGCCACCATCCAGTCACAACCATGCTTGATATTTGCAGTTATTTCTATGCCAATTCTTACCACTAGATGTCAGTGTTTCTTTCATACTACCTTTAAATAGAGTGTCCAAACAAAGCATAGGATGCAGAGTTTCTGTATTACTGTAGATATTTTAAGCCAGGTTTGAAGAATGTTTTATATTTAATATCTTAACATTTAATTCTGTTAAATGACAAAAATATAGAATAGAATATCACTTTATGAGCAAAGTTTGCTATTTGTGCTTATAGTTGAATACTCAAAGTCAACACATTTCCTGCATGGGTGCGATTGAATAAAAGCTCAAAGGAGACAAGAGACAATCAGCAGCATCCAATCTGTTATTCTGCCTTCATTATATTTACACTTAAATAGATATGGCAAGTGTTTGCCTCATAGTCTTTGTGGAAGGAGCAGGCAGGGTTTTTGGGAGTACTGCAGAGTGGAGTGTCCCTAGGGCAGAGGTGTGTGATGCTGCAAATGGGACAAGAGAGAAAAATCCCCAAATTCCCTCTGTGAATGGCACCAAGTAATTAATCTCCAACAGAGGTTTGCCCTCCTCTTTGACACATGAGTGACACATAAGTTGTGTGTGTGTATTTGTGACTGAAAGGGGTGTTTGATTGCCTCTCCCCCAGGCCTGCTCTGTCATGTTCACTTTTTTCTTTTGATGTGCTCCTTTTTATTCATTCCTTTTCTCATCCTCTTTTCTCTCTGCCACCTGCTGTGCTCGGTGTTTTTTATTCTCTGCTTTTTTGGTCTTTTCCACTGCAAAGTGGATAATGCCGTGATGTGTGCATAATGACTGAACTGACAGTAAGCTGATATGTATAGGTGAGGTACAGTGCATTGCTCAAGGGCCAACGTGTTGTCCTTAGTTTTTCTGTTTCTTTATTAGACGTTTCGGGACTTTACATTGTTTTGTTTGAGTTTTCTAGCAGCTTATTTATGAGCTCATCTCTATTCGTTTTGATTGTAAAATTAAAGTCCAGCTGCAAATCGTGTTATTGAAAAAAGAACAGCAATACTATTTTTTTGTGGTTTGTTGTGGTGTTTTGAGCTATGTCAGGTGATGCTTTTGGTACATACGTGTGCATGGTACTATATGTATGTTATCTTTGTCATCCAGTGCTTCCATCCTCAACACCACTTCTATTAGATTTTTGCTACTGTTGGGCTTCTAATGTAATAAAATATTCTGCTCAATGCACACATAAGGCTCCAATTACATTTTAGTGTGTTGATCACTAACTGTCAGGGCAGATGAGGACTCAAAGGCTAATCCAAAGCAACAAAAATGGTTTATTAAATAAAAGAAAATGCACAGTCCAGTCAAAGATTCATGAGTGGACTCAATGCCACAGGAAGAGTTATACTTAATGGAATGAACCAAGACAGGCTGCAGAAACTGAGTTAGAGTGTGATGAAATGATGAGGGACAGGTGTTCAGTCCTGTTAGCTGCTAGCAGAGGGGGAGCAGAACACAATCAGGACCAGACAGCACAGGGAACACCAGGTAAGATGGTTTAGTTTAAAAGGATAGTTTTTCTATTGTACAAAATGTGGCATGTTTTATGAAAGTGTCTGGGTTTAGTGTTTTATTTGCTGTTGGGTGGACTAGAGGCCTGTACTATGAAGAGTGATTAGCATACCTCGGATTTCTCTCTACCTGGGTTGACTTACTCAGACATTCAGGATCTGGATAAGTTATACTATGAAGCTGGTTATAAACTCAACCCAGGGTTTTCTAATTGAGATTAGTGTGTGTTCACATAAAAGGGGTGGTGTTAGGAGGCTCTGACCAATAGCAAACACGGACAAACCCTGCAGAGCAGTGTTTTATCATGGAGGAGCAGACTATTCTTTAAAAATACAAGTAATTTAAAACATATAATTCAAGCTGAAAGCAACTCTGTTGCTGCAGCAAAAACCTGGAAGGAATGCTGACAGAAATGCCTGATTCTGTTAATGTGTTAACTCAACCTATTTAACTTTAATTTCAGAAGCAACTCCACTGGAGCTAGAAGAACTTGAGACTAAGTAAAGATCAAATATAAAACCATAATTCAGAGCAGTTAGTGAAAAGGCTTTATTACTGTATTTGTTGTATGAATGAAGCATGAGCACAATTCATCTGATACCGTTTGCAGCACACAGGATAAAAAAAACATGTGCTACCATAAAGACATGGGGTGGTCCTCCCTCTCAGGTTTATTCTCCTGCAGAGGAGTTGGCAATGAGGGTCACTCCTTGATGGAGGTATAGAGTGGGTGTGGCATCAGACCCCAGTGAACTTAGCAGTACTCGTGGGTGATTTTTCATGACATCTGATTGGTCAGGAGGTGGCGCATTCACATGCTGATCTCTTATCCAGAACATAATCTTCTCTGGAGCAGGTTAGGTTCAGTGTCTGTTTCTGTGGTGGTAAGAAGTGAACCAGCGTCCAGAAAACTCAGAGTTAACCTTGAAGTTAACCCAATAAGACTAAATACAGCCTCATAGTACAGGCCTGGAGTCCAGCTTGCTGTAAAGCATCAAAGGGCAGCGCTTAAAGGCACTAACGATAAGCAAAATTTTAAATAAATTTAATAATACCAAATATAATTCCACATGATACTGACATTATAAATAAGCCGCAATCAACTGAATTGCTCTGTAATTTTTGCTTTTATACCTGTAATATTATAATTGTGCTCAGAATGGACTGATTGAGCTTTTCTACCAGGTAGAAAAGCTCTCTAACCCTCCTTCATAATTTATTTATGCTTCTCTAACCCTCCTAATAAAAAACCAAGCAGTAGAAACAAGTCCAGACTCAAAGAAAAAGAAGACAAAGTAACAATCATACAACAAAATGAGACATTCTTCATTCAGAGCATGAGTAAATGTATCTTACACAACTACATCAGAAGTGTATTTAATTAGTTTTCTCTCACATAATGAATGAATCTGTGTCAAAGAGCACATTTTACTTTAAAGTCAGTTTACAATGTGAGATAAATTTGTTCCACCATATTCAGAAGTCCCAAAAGCTGAAAAACACTTCCAGAAAGGATACAATAATGAATCCTTCTGCTTATTTTAAAAGCCTCCTCTTTCTTTGTTACTTAAGTCTCCAGATGCATTGTTTTATGATCTAATTAACCTTATCTTCTATATTTTTTTACACAATCATTTGTTTTTGTGTTATAGTTTTAATCTTACAACACTTGTAATAAATTTATGTAAACCATTTATTCACACTTATTTGGGGATTAGCTGGAGTTGGACTGAATCTGCTTGAAAAACCAGACACGTCTGTGAATCTACGACCTGGAATTTCCGCAACATTTTATTTTCCATATCTGTACTTCTTTAAATACGAGTCTTACTCATGAGCAACTGCAACGATCTTCTGGGATGTAACATGAGAGGCAGCTATTTGTGTGTTAGACTCAATGTGTGTCAGTGCTGTACAGAAGAAGGGGAGGAAAGCCTGCCACATTAATGACAACCACACTTGCGTAAAGAGCCAAACAGTATTTATAGTGTCCGATGGGTTTCAGAGAGCTGCAGTTGGAAAGTTTTAAAACCCAGAGCCATGACACATTAACTGAAACGCACAACAACACATTTTTTCTCCTATGCTGCTCAAAAAACAATTATGGGTTTCAAAAACAAAATTGTGGGCCATCTTAGAATTTCATTAACTGGCAACATTATAGTTGCACAAGATGTTCTTCTAAGCATGAAAGACCATTTCAGCCATTTAAAAGTTTGAATTTCATTATCTGCAGTGTGTAATGTTACAAAACAGAACATTTTGGTGCAAAACAAGTAAGAGAATTTACAATAATGAAGGATTGTGTTCTTCCATCGCTTTGGTCATTGGTAAAACTCGTGAGACACTGAGGCTGTGTCTCAATCAGCGCACTAACACTACTTTGGACATTATGTAGTGCATAATGTCAATGTAAATGCACTTAAAATAGTGTGCGAAGTAGTGTTAGTGCACTGATTGAGACACAACCTGAGTCTCTTTGGCTGTGTCTTAATTCAAAGACTGCATACTTCTAAGTACGCAGACTACATAGTCCACGAAGTGTCCTTTATTGTCTGCACACTCTAAAGCGTGCCTTCCGTTTGACATGGGAGTGCAACCGTACGAGAATTAACCCATAGTGCTCCAGTCCTCTGTTGCTTAACGTCAAATGCTACGTGTATCATCCATATAGTAATCATATTCTTCCACAAAACATGAAAATATTCTTTTACAGGACAGAAAAGGAAAACAAACATTTCAATGTTTATTTTCATTTAACTTAACTTACAAACATGTGGAGGAGGCGGCCCAGAAGAGCTCTCCTCGAGACAAATAATCCTTGTCTGATGCATGTAATAAATATATTTTAAAAATTAATATTGGTATTGGAAATAAACAGGTATATCAGTAAAAAAGAGCCAATATCAAACATTCCTATTTAAAAGCAATAACATTTATGCTGGTAAGTAACCAACTCCGCTGTTAAACTTTGTCTTGCTCTTCAGCTGCAAACCAAAATGTCTCGTCTGATGCTTCCCGAAGAAGTTTAGATAATTTAACTTTAAAGTGATTTTTTGCAAAGCTATTTCAAATACAACAATATCAAATAAAAGGAGGTGTACCCCATCTGTGGTGATAAAACCACTGCTTACTCTGAGCTCATTCAGCAGTTGTCCTGGCAATGGCTTCCTGCACTGTTTGATCCCAAAAGCTTGTATCATTCTAATGTGGGACTTTCCTTTAATGTTTAAACAATGGATAGTTGCTAGAAAACTCTTCTCTCAAAAGACTTTGGTTTATAATGAGATTTATCATTTTTTTTGTACTTTAGACAATGTAGTTGGTGAGAATTTTGGTGTGCAGACCCAGACATGGGACACGCCTAATATGTATCGTGTCATATGGTCGACATTTACTCAAGCAGACAAGCTTGAGCTTCACTATCATCACTATTGGCAACACATAATTTCATAAACACAATTCTATAACAGAAATTAATGGGGACTCTTAGGAAAATGTTTTAGGTGAACACAGATCTTTACTATGTGCACGCTGAATGTACCATGCACACACACACAAAGTATAAACAAATGATATATCATCTTACCCAGTGTTTCTGACAGTGGACTGTGACCTTGTCATGAGTTAAATCTCTCTACTATGGTATATTTCCCAGAGCTACATCTGTTTTTACAGAGCTGCCAGGAGAACCACACATTCAAATATATACATCAGTACTTGTACATTATGGCAAAACACCAGCATGGATCTATGCAGCTTTCCATTAAAGATGTAAGAAATGTGTTCACTCAGTTTGGTCCCACAAAAGAGTTTGCAGTGTTTGTGTCACACAATTAATTCTCATGAGTCAGGGTCACACTTAATTAAGTATATATTTACTTCAATTTGGAACACAGGGACATTTTATGGCACATAAATGGCTTTAATATTTCCCTGAAGGCTGATATGGGAGGTAAATATGAAGTCAAACAATGAGAAGAAATAGGTTTGAAAACGAGCAGCTGTGTGTGCACTTTGAGTAACAATCTCTCACTTTAGTGACATAAAACTGAGATGAAATGTGATGAACAGTGAGTAATGTAAACAAATATCCAAAAATCAAAGGATACCCCTGTGTATCTATAAGAATCTAGAGGCTTTCATAGCATAGCATACCAGTATTTATTGCTCTTTAAATTAGAGCTCATTGCAAAAGACATCATCAATGTGTTAGTTGGAATTTATTAAAGAAATTGTGACAATCCACAGTAGGGAGCAGAAGAAGCAGAAGAATGCCACAACTCAATACAGCAGATATGAGAACAGGGATGATTACATTTTTGCCAGTCTTGACACCCCATCAGAGGGATAAAAGAGACTGTGTGTGTGTGTGTGTGTGTGTGTGTGGTGGGGGGGCTTCCATAATTGCCCTGGTTCAGCTGATGGGAGGGTAGAAGATTATAGAGGGGTGTGTATGACCTAGTTTGTGAAATTAAACTCACTTGTGAACGGTGTGTGTGGGGTGGCATGCATACACTTAAACAAGGTCTTCTTTTGTTTAACAATCAATAACATGCCTCATGTTTTTCTTTCACCAAAGATTTTGTGTGTAGGTAATATTGATGTTGTACCCACAGCTTTTCATTGGTTGAGTAGTGTCCTCCTTTCTTTGAGTCACATGGGTGTAAAAATGTATTTGCCTTCTCAGTTAAAGTTGGACACGTGTGCTGTCAGGATGAAAAACTGCAAACATTGTCACTAACTGGGTGAGCCTGGAAGACAAGTAACATATTCAGTCATAAACAGACACTTGAACTACATAAACTGCCTGCTACATTGACAAAAATATGTTTCACTGCACACTGCTGAAGGCGTAGAATCCACCAAAGACCTCACAACATATTTCTTAGTTGCTTTGTAAGGTTCTCAAGTGACCAGCATGTGCACACAGTAAGGTTGGGAAAGCTGTCCACTTGAGACTGTCTGTCCTCCAGAGAATGAATAACTCTCTTCAGCCGTCCATCTTCAGCCGTCCATCCATTCATAATTGTGTTTGCTTGAGCCTGAGACGTGTCCGCGAGCTGTTTTCCACCACATAAATCTGGTTTTACAGCTGGAGTACTCATTCAATTTACATTATGTTGCATGCGCAAAGTGAATCCATCAACAATGTCCAGTTGCACGTGAGGTTTGTGCTGATTTCAGAGTCTTTTGAAGTTGTTCCGCTTGGTTTTTTTCATGTGGCTCTGAGAAATAAGCAGATCAGGTATGTATGTAAATAAATCTGACACTGCATGTTGACTGAGACACCTCGTGGGGAACTTTAAATAAAGTCACCACACAGGATATTTTTGTTCCGAAGAAAGCCAGATGCAAAGCACAGCATGTTTATGAAAACATAAATGCCAACACACTAACCAATGGAGACAAAATAGACACACATTAATAAATTAATGCAGTTTTCTCATGAAAACTAAAAAAACAAGTACTCTTTCTGTTCTCATTTTCTCTTCTTTATCTTCTCTCGCTGTCAGTTATGTCTGTGGGTTTTTTTTTCTTCGTTTCGTACGCTCTGCTTGCCTCTCCCACAGCAGGTGTTGCGCTGCAGTGCTAGCTGGCTGATGGCTAGTTATGCCCCAACACCTGGGAGGCAGATTCACACCGTTGGATGTTCCAACACTCAGACACAACACCCACTGAGGAACCAAGACAAACACAAACTGTGCAAAGAAAACCTTTTTTTTCTAGCTTCCCTTGCTGCTGACTTTCAAGGCCAGAGTTGTTTCTGTTGTGCAACCAGCACTGCCACAATTCCTCTGCTTAGCTCACTTTACTGTTTCACAATCGCCATTTTTGTTAAACATTAGCTCCGGGTTATTATTGTTTTACCACAGTGTACTGGCAGACATAGTCGTAGTCTGTTGGGCCTTTAATCTTCTAAATTATCACATACAAAGAGCCTTAAAACAATTGCAAACTGTATATGCTTAAGATTGGTAAAGTGTTTTCCAAAACTTTTTCCAGCATTACTTCATTTTTTTGTACAAGACAACATGACTGCATGTTTCACAGAGGACATTAAAGTGTCTACTTGTCTCAGTTGGCCAGTAGACAATGCTATTCATCTCATAAATATGATTATAGTAGGAGTAGGCCTACCTGTCAAGTATTTTTACTGTGTAATCTCTTCTAGGCTTCATTCCTATGTTGAAATTGGCAGAGCTGAAAAAATATATATACTGTAATAAAATGTATATCCGTATGTTGAGGTTAGATGATAGAGGTTAGTGATGGTGTGTGAAAGGTGTTGGATGTCGGTCTTTTTCTAGACAGCAGGTGAAGAATTTTCACAGGACACATTAAAAATGGTTTCCTCCTGTTAGCTCCCGTTACCTCCGGTTTAGCTCAGTTATTTCATAGCCACAGGCTGCTTGGAGTTTGATGGATGACAATCATTCACTCTCTCCACTTTCAGCTCCACCTCCACTTTTGTATTTTCCCAGAGTGACTGCACTCCCTGCCAAGATAGCAAAGGTGGAAACCACCCACAGAGTTTCAGCTCAGCTTTGTTTCTTTTTGTTTTGGTGTTTGTTTGTTTGTTTTGTGTTTTTTGTTGTTTTGTTTTTTCAAGGATTAATGGGGTCTTAATTAGCGCAAGAGACCAGTCAAAATGTTGTATTGGAAACAAGGTATTATAAACAAATGACTAAGATAGTGTTTTTAAACTGTTATTTTCTTTATTTGTATTTATTTTATTTTACTTCAGTTAAATTATTCATATATTCATATATCTTTATTCATATATCGGCACACACAGTGCAAGAGTCTTGTATGTGACTCCAGTATTTTTGTATATGTAACATGACCACAAGCTCGCAAATGTATTTAAATATACTTCAATGAAAATGCAAACGATTGTTTAGAAAATTATGTTGAAACTCCAGATGTTTGCAAAGTTTTATAAATGTAACATTTTACAAAATTTTACATCTGGCTCAATGGGAAACCATCTAGTAACAACTATCATTAACACACACAT
>JBAMHV010000001.1:3746694-3761187 GCA_037177535.1 Pseudomugil gertrudae | reverse complement strand
CCCCCCCCCCCCCCCCCCCCCCCCCCCCCCCCCCCCCCCCCCCCCCCCCCCCCCCCCCCCCCCCCCCCCCCACCTATGGAAAATTTGATTTAGGTAAAAAAAATACTTGTAGAAGAAAATGAGATGAGCACCAAAGCAAATCGTGAATATGATATAAAGTAGAAAAAATGGTAAATACCTGTATAAAAGTATCTTTTGGCAGCTTTATAGTCTTAGGAGATGAGAAAAGGTGGCCAGATTTGACTGGCCCCTGAACCTGAATTCATATACTGTTTTTTGTTTCTCAGAATGAAAGTTACAGTTTTTATTGCTCTCTGTGCTAAAACTTTGTCTATACCCTGCATATAAGACAAAACAATGACATGACTCAAAATAACTTTTTTTTTCTCTTAAACATTTAAAGTCGTTGAGCACAAACATATTTGTAAAAAATATTTTCAAAGGCATATCTTTACACCAACATCTTATCCAAACTGGCTGTTTAGATCTGCAACAGACTCCATGTAAGAAAACTATGCTGTTTAGTTCATCTACAAAATCCTGCATAATAAAGCCAAATGCATATCACCACCATCCTCACAACAACATTGCATTCTGCAAACTAAAGACTGTAAAGTCACACTCTTGCTATCTAAATGTATAAAATTACATCAGTTTCACAAATTGGTGTCCTCCATCAGTTCTAACTTAAGAATTTTCTTTATTATTAATATTATTACAGTCGCTTGTTTTGACCTCTGTTAGAAGAAATTTGCCTTTAGCTGTTGGCAATCTAAATCTAACACTGGAACCTTCAGTACATGCATAAATTAAATCTCTCTGCTTTGTATCTCTGCCCTTGCCCTCCAACTGTTTCAGCCAGTGTCCCTTTCTGAAGGCTACCTCTGACACTGTTTCCGAGGGGGGTAGAGCATCCAGGTGTGACAACCCCCCTCCAAGGTGGGCCCACCTTAGTGAATAAGTCAGCACAACAGAGCTGTTATGAATATACATGCTCTTTGGCTGCAGACGTTTCTATGCTAACATTAAATACTGCTACTTCAGAGTACGTCATCTAGCTCCACAGGATATTTTTTCAGTCAGAGACATACTTTTTCTACCTCACTGAATGTTTGCAGCCTTCAGTTGTTGGTACGTGCACTTTCTTATGATGACACTTAACAGCTGCAACTACAGTTTCCATTCAAAATGTCCAGGTTGACACAATTTTTATATAAATATCAACCGGCACACACAGAAATGTAACATGCTGCGTTTCACATTTATTTATCTATTGTTGCTAGTGGTGTAGTCCAGGCTATACATGGGTATACAGAGTATATGCACCTATGTTTTAGTCATGATTGAGTATACAGTACCCAATTCTGAAACCCTTGTGTTGTATGCTATGTAATTGTATCTGCAGCCTAAAATGGTGAGGCTATGATCCACCCTACTCTGCCTGTAGTTGGACATCACTCACTAACTGCACTGGTTAAAATAGCTTAAGTTTAAAACCATCATGTTCTAAAAAAACATTGCTAGGTGACATATTCGCATTTACATGTTTACTTAAAATTGTTCATCTTTTTATATGCGTAATAAAACAATCCAAATGAAAATAAGCTTATACAAAGCAGATCAGCTGTGGTGCAGCAACTCAGCAGACACCCCTCACCCCTCAAGTCAGGAAGGAGATGCTGCCTTTTTCCCCACAGATACCAGTGCTGTGTCAAAGTTTACCCATCCAGCACATAATCCATCCATCAATAAGCTTCTATGTCTCTAACCAGCCAATTATGACCCAGTTTAATTAAAACATGCATTGTAGTTTCTCAGTGTGTAGGCCAGTAGTACTACAGTCATGTTATAACTCTTCCTCCTTGAGATCAAAGAGCATTTTTGAGTTTACCTAAATACAATTTTACATGTCACTGTTGCTGTTGTTTGTTTTTTAAAATCCTTTTTATCTTTGGATTATTGTAGATGGTAAAAAAAATGGTTCCTCTAAAGCCCTTGTACAAAGTAGTTGTCTCCCTGCTTATACCTGCAGATGACTGTCCGCAGGTATATACTAATCAGCTTTCACTCAGACTGATGCCACTTTTCCGTGAGATTAGGTTAATCTCTAATTACAATAAGAAAACATTTCACAATCATCTTTAATAAAGACGTTTTTCCAAAGGTTATTCAGTGTATGTTTTGATATGTGTGTGAACCAAAGGCCCACTGCTCCATCTCTGTGTCTCTATCACCAGGTTCAGGTGGCTGACATTGAGATGTATATCTATTTCTTGATGATTAAATAACGGAGGTTGTGGTATATTGGAGGATTTTTTTTGCTCCCATCCACTCAGACAGGGCAAGTCACAACGGCTTTCACGGTTATTCCACAAAGCCAGGGGAAATGTAGAAGGAGTCTGTCCGAGCTCAAGTCTTCATCAAATTTAAGTTTTCATATTTCTTCTCTGTATTATCCCCAAAGCAATGCCGCAAAGGATTCATTTCACACCTGGAAATAGTTTCCCCCGCTTGTGGGGCCACACCGAGCTTAGAGGCTAGTGGGGTAGGGATGGGATGTTAAAGCCTTCATCAAATGATGCCTTTGTAATTTCACAGTGAACAGCAAGCCTCAGCTTCAGCCAAATTTTAATTGTATCTCCTCTGCTGTCTCTCGATTTCCTTGTTGTCTTGTCTGCTTCTCCCAGACGTCACCCACAGTTTTGCTCCATATCTCTGTCTTTGACAGATATGGACTCTATTAGCTGTGATTGGTTACAGTTTGCAGCCATGAAATGATCTTTGGAAAAGAACCACCTAACGCTAAACCTCCCACATTAGTTGTAAATTTGGGATGTGACAAGTGGGGAATCCGCCGGTACCATCTCCGAGCTTTAGAGAAACATGTAATCTGTGTTATCCGAAACCTGGCCATCCACCTCTGTGTTGTGCTTTGTTCTGGGGAGCTGTGGACAAGTTGGAGGGAAATTACAAGAACAGGAATCACATGATGTTTACAGCTTGTTTAGGATTAAGTTTATTTGTTGTTTTGCTTTGGGGGTTTTTTGGTGGAGGTGTTTGTTTTATTTGTTTTTGGGGGTTTTTTTGTCTCTTTTTTTCCAGACAGAGTTGACAGCAGTGATGCGTTCTGTCAAGTGGCAATTATTCAGAAAGATTCCCCCGATGGTGCTTGTGGAGCCAAATATATATGACAGATTCTTTGTGAGAAGCAACAGTTGCATTACATGAAGAAAATAAATACGAAGAATCTGTAGGATGGATATATAGCATGTGCCATGATTAGGTTTATCATTATTTATCTTATTGTAGACACTGAGGTGCATAGGAGCGTTCAGTTCAGAGCAAAGAAAGGGTGAAAGGAAGGAAAGATTGAAAGATGGATTTATTATTGTCATTGTGTTCATTTCAACTAAATTTGAGAAAAACACACAACTCAGAAAAGTATTGAATTCTAAATTGAAACTCTAAAGGTCAACATTTATAAATACACATGGTATACGCGCACACACACACACGCATACTGTACTCAGTGCTGGAGAATAATACTGCACTACTAGAAGTTATGATTTAAGTGGTAAAAATGGTTGAAACATCTGCTTGTCCTTGCTTTATGAGAGCAGTAAAGTCTTCTTGAGGTCAGCGGTTCAAAGAGAGGAGGAGCGACATGAGTTGTGTCTTCGAAATGGGTTTTACCTTCTGGAGGCAGATGTAGCTTAAAATAAATCTTTTACCTGAGCAATCTGATAACATTTACTGATGTCTCAGACCTTAATCGTGTCATGTCTATGGTTTGGGCATACTCATTATAAGCACAGGCCTGAATAATGTTCCTGAAACCCCCTGAAACATTCGCCCAATAATCAACAACCACGAGCTAAAGCTCGTTTACGACTAAAACATGGCTGAAACCCCGGGTACCTGGGGTTCTAGCTGGCCTTGCTGGTGGGGGTGTGTTTTGGGCCCTGGAGGGTGCCAGGCTCCCTGAATGTGGGTGGCGGTGGTGGTGGTGGGGGTGCTCCTGGCCTCTTTGCCCCCTTGCCCACTGAGGAGAGGGGTGAGGGGGAGAAGGAGATGGTTGTGCGGGGAAGATTGGGTATGTTGGATTGTGTGTGGAGTGGGGGGATGGGGGGTGCAAATGGGAGGGGGAAAAGGCGTGGGGGGAGAAGCGGGGTGGAGGGATGTGGATATTAGATTTATATGGAGCGATTAGGGGGAGAGTTTTGCGGGGGGGACTAAGGGTGAGGGTGTGTGTGTGTGTGTGTGGGTGGGTGGGAGTGTGGTGAGATGACGAGCAGGGGGGCAGGGGTAGGGTGGCTGCCTGTGGGGTTGGGGGGTTTGCATTCGGGTGCTCGGGGCCCTGGGCCGGCGCTCTGCCTGCCCTGGGCGGCCAGTGATCAAAGGGGACGGCGATTCCCGGCCTGGGCCCACTGGGGCCCATTCCCCCCTGACTGTAGGGGGCTGTGGCTGGGACCTTCCCTCTGCCACCTCCTGGGCAGATGCTGGGTTTGCCCCGGGGTGGGGTGGCTGGGGTCCCTGCTCGGGGATGGCTGCTGGTTGCTCTGGTCTCAAGTGGCCCTGGCCTGCCTCTGACTTTTGGAGGGAAGGGGTCACCCATGATCACCTCTCTCTGAGCACTTTTCACCCCGTACTCTCGGCATGATCACAGTCACTGAGCTATTCTTTAAGTTTATCCAGGTTCAAACTGTTTTGCTTGTTCGTCCATGGCGTATACAGCACTTGTAGATCTTTGACCCCCCGTGGGGCCCCGTGAGAGATTTATTTTGTTTTCTGTACAGGTGTGGCGGATGGAGTGACGTTTGATCAGATTGCAGCGTTTCCTTTGTGGTTTCTCTCTCTCTTCTCTTTATGTTTCTCTTTTTTTCCCCTCTCTGCTGTCTTTCTATCCTCTCTTCTTTTCCAGTCGGTCCAGCTAAATACATAAATCATGTGGAACACATATTAGTCCAAAATAAATAAGAATTCTGATTACCAAGAGGATCTCTGTATATACATATATACAGTATATGATGATCCTCTTGGCAAATTTGCTCAGCACAAAACAGCAGCCAGACCATCATTTTGCCTGCTTTGATGCTGGACAAGACACGTTACAAAAAAAAAAAATAATAAAACATGGCTAAAATCAGACTGTTTTCCTCATACCTTTTTCTCTCTAAACATTTGGACACCACTAAAAAAATGGCATGAACACTACAGGGTACCATACAGGCAGGGATGGTCAAATCCAGTCCCCAAGGGCAACAGTTCTGCAAATGTTAGGACTTTCCCTACTGCAACACACCTGACACATATCAGACTTAATTAGCAGACTTGTGCAGAGCGTAATATCAAGCTCAGCACAAGTCTACCCATTGACATGAGTCTGGTGTGTTGCAGCAGGGAAATGTGTACCCTACACCCTACATAGTGGTCACGCCATTTTGCAGGGGTGTCCGTAGTGTAGCCCCATGTAGTGAACGAGGGGTGAAAGCATAGGGTCCACATTTGGATACAGCCATGAGGAACGGTGGCCCTTGAGGACTGGAGTTTCCTACCCCTGATTTAGGACGTGGACATTCGACACAGCCCATAGTACCTCCAGCCTGGGTCTTCCTCAGGGCTTCCTTCAGTTACATTTAATTTTGTAATGTGAACAACCACACAAAAATAAAAGAGCTCCACCAAAAATCTAAACTAAACATTAATGGTTAGCAGTAGCCTAAGTAACTAGCTTAAGCTCACAGTGCAGAAAGAGTTGTCGGGTAGTTAATTCCTTTTTAAAAATGTGACAATTGTGAATCAACACAGAATCTGTACATTTTTCCTCGAGGAAACTATAAGTCTGTAAGAAGATTCATTTAAAATTCTGATAAACATAAGAAGCAGTTCTCTTTCCAAAAATGAACTTTTTGATCCTCTTGTAAGCAAGTGTTTTTGCTGGTTTCAAAAAGTGTTCCAAGCTGTTCAAGTCCTTAACACGAGTAAGCACGAATCATTCCTCAAACTTTTCCTTTCATTCATATGTGGCATTACGAGGGTAGGCCTTGGTATGTAGATTCTGTGAATGGGTGTGTGACAACGCCACCCAGGGGAATTTCACCCCTGGGAACCTTCTAGCTTTAAGCGTAGCAGCTAGGTCGATAGCATGGGCAGAGTCTGTTCCAGTTCATAACAAAGTTTTATTGATCAATCACAATAAAATAAACTGTCGGCGTATAGCTTAACAATGAAGTTAAAAACAGGTGGCGTGGGCAACCATTCCCAGCATTAAACAACTAAGCGGAAAAAGGACAAACTCAAACCAAACCACCAGTGCAGACACATCAACCAAAGCCACCGTGCTCAAACGACCAACACCAGGGAGGGAAATGCTGCTCTGGGCCCACAGCACCTGTACACAAAACACAAAATTAAAAACACTCAAACCCGACAGTTAAGCTAAAATCTATTAAAAAATACGCCATCGCGCAAAACAAATGGAATAGAAAAATAAACTTCAGGGCCACAGGTCCAGGAATAGTCCGTCCAGTACGGTCAGTTCAGGCACGCCAGAACAGCAGAGCTGCCGATGTTTAATTCCGCCGAGTCACCACCTGTATCTGTGTCGGCAATCACGCCGTGGTGTCCGGAGGAGGAGGGGCAGCCAATGATGCAATGCCTGCGGCTATACTCCTGCTCACACACACACAGGAGTGATTAGTACAGTCTTCACTGGTGCGAAGCTTATGACAGGGCAGACTCACCACATCCAGGTACCAGCCGCAGTGCGATCACTCCTGTACGCATTTGCGCTTGCCCACAGCTGCGAGTGTGGGAGACTTAGTTAGCACTTTAGCCTGTACTTCTGCTAAGATGGATATTAGTTGCAGGCTTACCCTTTTGGACAATCCTCCTGCACCCAGCCACGCCAACCTGCCACTGCAGCCACCAGGCAAAGAGGAAGCGAATTCCCAAGCTTCTGATCACCTGTGCTTTTATGCTCCCCCAGCACCACCGATTTAATAAGTGGTGGTGCTGGCAGCACAGTGCCATGTAGTGGCGAGGAGGTATAAACCCTCCTGTCACACATAAAAAAATACATATTAAATCTTGAAATATTAAATAAAAATGCTGACTTTATCCTAAATCAGCTGTTACTCACTTGGTTATTCTCATAAATGTAATTTTTATCAGAATGTAAAGTCTCCTGTCGAGGCACACATGCAGGTTTACGTGTATGGGTGTGTGCGAGTGAGTGTGAGAACACATGCAAATCATGGAGCCTGTGGGACATTTAGTGATGATTTAGTGGGAGCAGTCTTAGTTTCTAAGAAGTGGAAATGATACTTGCTTGCAGCACTCAACAGACCTCGGTTGCATTCAGTAAGAGGTGCTCTTACACACATAATTTACAGGAAAACACCTGATTTTCCAGTTGCTGGAGTGCACCAGTAATGAAGTGCAGATTGAAAAACATTTGATGTGAGAACCTGGCAATTATACACACTCGTACATTTGCAGTTTCATGCACTGTACAGCATTTTTTGCTGTAGAAGCAGATCACAGCATGTCCGGATTTAACATGATGACAAATACACTAGAATGATCGGATGCTTAACTTTTCCACTGAAAATATTTTACTACCTTTAAATCCTCCTTCAGGAGCTCATCTCCTATAGACACGTTCCTCTGTGATCATCTTTCAACACAGAATCAACAAAGTAACGAGCATCACTTCTTCCACCATCTTCAGGAGGAACTCTACAAATCCTTATCACTACAGATTAACTCTCTTTATCTAAGCTTAAGCTTAAACTAACTAGATCGAGGATTTTAAATACCTAATGCAAGCATCACTCTTCAGTCCTAGGGATTATTTTACACTTAAAAGCAAAAAGCAGGTTGCTTTTTGATTTATTTCCCAAACCACATGAGTTTGGTTGGTCTTACACAGTAATAATTTACTACACCTACATCCCATCATCATCACATACATCAGAGCTATTCAACACCTTCCTATGAGGGCTGCAGTCTTGAAAGTTTTAAATGTATTCCTAATATAAATGTCTGTGTGTCACAGGAAGAGCATGTTTACCAAATATTTGGCTGGAGGCTGCTTATTGTTGTTTAGAAGTGAATGACATGAAATAGACAAATAACAAGCCAGGAGATAAAACCCAAGGAAGTGGACCACCTTAATGAGTCTGGATAAAACTTTTCTCATGCATAGCTGAAGAACGAGGCTCAGCTGATTAACTTTCCCCACATTTCCCTTTAAATGAACTCAAACCCTTCACATCTGACACAGAACTCCCAAATAGAGTTTAGTAAGTCTAAAAATCCAGCAAATGTTTCAGATGGATCAGATTCAACACTGTAATCTCAGTGGAGGAATTGACTTTGTGAG
This sequence comes from Pseudomugil gertrudae, assembly GCA_037177535.1. Lineage (NCBI taxonomy): Eukaryota > Metazoa > Chordata > Actinopteri > Atheriniformes > Pseudomugilidae > Pseudomugil > Pseudomugil gertrudae. Next base: position 3,752,801 of record JBAMHV010000001.1, on the reverse strand, counting down.
TCTGGATGCCCTCATGTATAAACCAGTTTATAAACCAGTGGTTTGTAAAATTAACCTAAAATTGTTTTCCTACCATGAAAATTGTTTCTGTATGTCAGACCTCAATCAAAATGCACAGTAAGCATAATCTCTGGGCGACCAGAGGCGATTTCCTGAATAATTTAGAGGCCGACTGATGCTGTTCTATCACCCCTAATCACAGATTCAGTTATGGAACAGGGTCACCAGCCCTCATCTATAATCCAAAAAACAGGGGGCTGGGGGGTCCCACATGTATTAATACAACTACTGCTGAGCACATGGACTTTAACTGGGCAGGGGGTGTTAGCTATAAAGGTGGGATTATTTATATGATGTAAAATTTATTTGGCCAACTCCTTTATTGCAGGCTTCCTGTTTTCTCGCTTTTCCGCATACTGTCTGCCATCAGACACTCCACTTTAACCCCCAAGGCTCCCAAAATATGAGGCAAATATAGACAAATACTGCAACCACCAAGAAAACATAACACCTAATAAGTAACTACATACTTACTATATATATATATATATATATATATATATATATATATATATATATAATAATGCAGAGTGAGATTTGAATTGTCATTTTACTTGTTTCTTGAACTCTTTTATTACCACTGTTGATATTTGGTCTGCTGTTTTTACTATTTTTTCCCCTTTGGTTTGTCTGTGGGTACAGATTGGAAAATGATAATGAATAGGCCAGATTTATCAGTCTGGTTTCAAATCAGTTTCTAAACTGATATGCTGTATTTCGTTAATGAAAGTAAAGCTGAAAAAGTCAGCTTCTGCAAATCTGTTACCTCAGCTTGTGCAATACTGAATGGATAGCAGGGAGAAAAAAAACAAACTCTACCTATTGCCAAGAAATTGTCTATCCCTCAACACAATGTCAGGCTTAATGGATCAACTGAAAAGAAATGGAGTTCAGTCAGATTAAAAGACTCAGTGCACACCTTCAAAGCCAATCGCTTTCCCCTGTGCTACTTTTTTCTTTTCTTTTTTTGCACGTTTTCAATAGGACATCAAGTAATGCAGCTGGTGGAAAATTGCCTCCAGGTTAATTTTTCTCCATTTGAGCCTCGATATATTGAATAGAACAAGATACACCATAGTGTTTCTTGTGTTTTGTCCCATTAAAAAATGCCTGGCATCTTCAGTCCAATGAAAACATTAAGAACGAGGACACAATGCAACAGTGTAAATGGGCTGCATCAATGCAACGCTTTTTTAATTGTGTTGACCACTCACGGCACTTAACATTACACTCACCCATCATCACTCATTCATACAGCGCTTTTTACTCCACACATAGACCACATCTATTAAAAACACTTTCACACACCAATGAACACATCAGGGTCATTTGTGGGGTTTGGTATTTTGCAGAGGACACTGTAGCATAAAGTGTGGAGAAGCTACAAATCCCTGCCCTCCACTCCATAACTCACCCTCTCTTCACAGTCTATATGTAATGTGTACATTGCTGGCTGAAGAAAGTATCCCTAAATGAAGTAATGAAAGGTTGCTCTTGTCCAAACATGGAAACCCTTCTGAATTTAGTTGCTGCGCTGCATTGGATGTGGCTTCTGTTACATTGCACAGCTGTTTTCAGAATAAAGAAACCTGTCAAATATTTCTGTTGGAATAATCCCTGCCTAACTCCTACCAGTCATTTCAGCTGCCTACACATGAGAACATGTTGGCTTACTGTAAGATTTGTAAATCATGACTGTGGTGGTTGTTTGAATAGCACTGCTAGCTCCAACAGGACAATGGATGTTTGAGGAAAATGTCCTGAAAACTTTTCTTAAATGTTTTTAACAGGAGGGGAAAAAAATATTCTTTAAAAAAAAATTGCATGGAGTTAGCAACACTTAATCAAATTTCTGATCAGTTTTATTGTATATGTAAGTAAGCTGGTTATGTCATTCAGTTAATGCTGCAGGCTGACAGCCAATGTTTAGTCAAAGATAATAGCTGTAATAAGATCAAAGTTTATTTGATGCCATTTATTAAGCTTTAAGATGCAATAAAAGGTGCATAATTAAACAGATCAAGGGACGACAGCTCCTTTTTTCTTTGATGTGCCTTTCTAGCACTGCTCATAAGGTAGACTTTTTAATTGTGAATACTGGGAGGGACAGCTTAATATCTCTTTATGTATTTCTGACTATTCATCTTTCACAACAAAATGCTCCTTTGAGACAGGTTCAGACTCGGGTCTGGTGCAGCCTGAAGCCGAGTTGGCCCTTGAATATGGGACAATCACTGACTATGGGGGCCACAACTGGCACTAGAGAGTGTGATAATTTGTGGTTAGAAGTTGCAACGTGTAATTTATCAAAAGTGGAAGAACACAAGCCTGCAGGCTTCTGAGGTTTCTGCAAGTTTCCACCTTCAGAATTAATCTGGTAATAACTGTAGCTGTTATGTGGATAGAAAGCGAGCAGGGAATAACTAAGAGGATCTGAAGTGAAGACTTTATTTTATCTCACAAAGGAGAAAGTCACTGGCTCTTAATACGGAATAAAGTGTAGGAAGCAAACAGAACAAGTGAACATGCATCACAACAATAATATATATAACGCATAATAAGTTTGTTTTGAGATGGAGCTTAATGTAAAAGTATTAAAAATGAAAGTGCAAACTATGGAGAAAGGCTTTTTGCCTTTCCTTTCAAAAATGTTAAAGGAATTTTATCAGCTCCAATTTGAGTTTTTTGCTTAAAAAAATCTCTCCAATCTCTTAAAAAAAGTGTTGTAGAATATTTTAACCAGCCTTTTTTAAGAGTACCAGTTTTTGTGTTAATGCCTTGAAGTGCTCATAGTTATTATGCCAGGAACAAATGAATAAAAGAAGGTGTTACATGGCTACAAAATATTTTTTTAAACAAATATCTTGACTGAATACACAGTTTATTCCTTCCCATAGACGGAAAAGGTTTTTTTCTGCTGACATATTGAACCATCCATCCATCTTTTATCGCTAATTCCCTGAACAGGGTCAAGGGGGTGGGGGTCGCAAGTCCATCACAGGGCCAGCACACATAGACAAACAACCAGACACTTACACTCACTCCTATGGGCATTTTAAAGTCTCCAATCAGCCTATCCCCAAGGTGCATGTCTTTGGACTGTGGGAAGAAGCCGGAGTACCCGGAGAGAAGCCACGCTAACACGGGGAGAACATGCAAACTCCACACAGAAAGGTTTCCTGGTTGGACCTCCCCCTAGCGGAGGATCAAACTAGCAACCTCTTGCTGTGAGGCCACAGTGCTAACCACCTGCACCAGCATGCAGCCCCACATTAAACCAATAAAAAATTAATAGGATATTTGCTATGTGGGATGAATAAAGTTGTCCAAGTCTAAGTCTAAGTCTAAGTCATGATTTCTATGGATCAGATTGAGGCTGCATTCACACTGCAGGCAAAAAAGTCTCACATTTGATTTTTTTGTTCTTTTGTGACCAATATCTGAGCTTCTTAAGACAAGTTAAACTACAGAAATAAGATTTTTGCCTGTTTTTTAGTCAAAACTGACACTGACAGATCCACAGTTCATCTTTTTTCAAAGGGACTTGAGTCTGAACAGTCATGTCTCATTATATCTGATGTTTACATCATTAAACTGAGACATTTTTATACAATACAATAGAAACCAGTACAGCAGACCAAATAATGCAGTATATCATAATTTTGCCAGCTGTGACTACACAACATAAAAAAGCATCCATATTTACCTGCATAAACACAACATGCTGCATGTGACTTCATGTCTTTTTCTTTTTGGGATGTAAACTATTCACGCTGGAATCTGATGGTAGTTTTAAATAAATTAAACATATGAACACAAAAGAAAAATCCAATATAAGCGAAAGAAAAAAAAACTATCATTGGAAACTAATGCTGCTGAACAGCCTGCGTTGTCATTCCAGTTATTAGACTTGATTTAAACATCATGATTTCAAAGGGCTTACCTAGAAATGTGGATGAATGATACACAGTTTAACTATATACTAATATAAAATAGAAAAAAAATTGCTACACAGAGAGCACTCACATTGGAGCAAGATATGATCCAAATGTTTAGGATCTAGTTAAAATAAAAATAGGTACTGATGGGGTGATAACATCAGAATGGCTATTTGTCTTTAGTAAAACATTCACTTAGCTGGATAAAAATACTTCTGCTTTGTATCTCATTAAACTATAGTTAGAAGCAGACAGACATGAAAACTAACGTTCGAGACAAGAAATAGTTCATACTGCTGCCTTTCACATTAATCACTAATGGCCAGTATTACATGGTCCAATATAAACACAAAGCCCAAAGACCATAATGAGCTTTACCTCCAAACAGGCTGCTTCCTGATGCTAATTTAAAACACGAGACAGAGGAGCAGGACCATAGACCACAAGTTCACTGGTTGGAACGTCGAGCCAGCGTGGTCTCGCACGCGCTCTACCTCACCACTCATTTCCTCCAGTCTGTCCATGGGGTGGTGGGAGCAAGGTAGTGCAGGGAGGAAAAAATCAGGCCAAATGAGACTCTGGGGAATTTCGGACCACAGAGCAGGCAAGCAGTGTTGCTTTCCAATAATGGGGTCCGGGATGTTCCCCTTCTTGCTGCTGTTCTGATCATGGCTCTGATCTTTCTTATAAAACAAGTTCTTCATGCTCCCGCTACCTCCACTCTGACAGGAGGGAGGTTAGTATTCAGGCACTGATGGCAGTGCTGTAAGATCTTCAGGACTAACTATTGCTCCTGTAAGCAAAGCTGAGCTAATGTTGGTCATCCTCTTTGCTTCAGAGGCCACAAGATTCCCCAAGAGACATTGTTAGTCGCATTGAGTGTTACTGAATGTGTCACTGGTGTTGCTTTTAATGAATGTGTGGCCTGGAGTGGGAATAAGTGAACTCCTTAAATGTCTTTTGCAATTGCAATTGTTTCATGGTGACAAGCAAGCATGTGCCATACAGCTGATCATATAAGCTATTCTGATTTTTCACAAATAAATACACAAATTTTTATTCCAGATAAAGAAGAAGTAAAATTTTGGAATTTTTTTAAATTAAAGGACTTGCAATACAAGTTTGAAGCATAATCAGTTTTTTAACAGTTCTTTTAACATTACATGTTCCAGACACCAGTCAGATATTTCTATACTTCTATATTTCTATTTTGTTCTTTTCTATTAATGTAAAAATGCACTGTTACTGTATAACTTTGCATTAGACTATTCCACCAATCCGTTCACTCCATTTGGTACATTTTCCGTGTTGGACCTCCTTTTGCCTCCAGAACCGCTTTACTTCCTCATGGCACAGATTCAACAAGGTCCTCAGAGGTTTTGCTCTATCTCAACGGGCTGTACAGATGTTGAGGAGTATCAGCTTAATGTAACATGAACTTTGCCAGCTTTAGTACTGCTTCTGCTGCCTCACTAAACTCTCAGCTCTGTGAAATCCCACAGAGGAACATTTGAAGTAATTGCACACTGTCTGTACTGTCTAATATTGCAAATGGGTGCACTAAATTCCTGAAAATGTCATCAACATGCACTCTGGCTCACAGCATTTGTTTGGACTCCCTGATTTCATCTGGTATTTAAGTCACTGTGTGTCGAACACTTCTGACCAACACAGTTCTGTTCTCAAATTTTAAGTGTGGTAGGGGTCTACTGAGCTGTCTGGCGCCGCGGCCCTCCTAAACATGTTATTACTGTAACCACAAGGTCAGCATAATGTAATTCCACACACACACATCCTCTGCACAGGCAGTCCGGCTGTTGCATTAGAACAAAAAATGTGTTGAAAACCTAATGAAACATAACACAAATAAACCACAACAGATATCAAGTAATCTCTCAAACTGTAATATTTCTCTGGTAACAGCTTTTTATGGGTGCAACAAACGCATCCCACAAGTTGTGTCAATCTAATGTCCCAAAAACCTGAGAGATGCCCTCTCCGACCAGAGAATCACCCTGGACGGTGTCAGTATATCCTCTAGTTCTACTGTACGAAATCTGGGAGTTTTATTTGACCAAGATTTATCATTTAAGGCTCATATAAACCAAG
>JBAMHV010000001.1:3700575-3728470 GCA_037177535.1 Pseudomugil gertrudae | reverse complement strand
CATTAGAGGATCGTGACTTGTAATGGAAAAGCAATCCAGTACAATATCGTACTGCCCGGGCCGGTAGAGTCGCGTCGCGTAGGTATGGAAAAGCGCCTTTAGTCACCATGACTGGTGATGCAAACTGCAAAGCAAAGAAACAAACAGCAAAACAATTTTTTTAATCTAATAGCTATGATGATCCCTGTAAAACCCTAAACCCTAACCCATTTGTGTATGTTTGTGCTTGCTTTATATATATTGAGTTTATATCTATCTGTTTATTGTTAAACTCCTATTACTATTATCTTGGTAATGGGATTATGGTGCTTCTTGTGCATAATTACTATTATTGAGATCTTATGCACAGAGAAACAAAGGTATCGCTTTATTTATGTCATCATTATAAACACATAAAAAAAGTCTGTGTATTGTTTTTGTTTTAAATTATATTTTGGATAAGTACAGTCCTTTGTCCAAAACATTGTTCATTACAAAGCTCTGTATCAAATCAGGAATATGTGCCAGTGGAGACCACTTCTATTAGAATGAAATGTAATTCTCTGATGGACGCTCCAAAGGAGAAAGGAAGGAAGACGTGTGCTGAATTGTGATGTCCTGTTTAGAAACGCGGACGCTCACATCCCAACTAAGGCTGCCTCATAACTACAGAGTGGGCTCTGAAGCTTTCTTAGACACGAATTTCTGGCGTGGACCTGAATGTGCTGCTGAAAGACGAGACACTATTTGCAGTACAGAAATGTTATTGTATAGCTCCTGTATGACTCTTTTCACCAATGGAAATAATGTATTTTCTGAAGAGGCCTTCATGCATAGCATAAATATTTATGAATGCTGTTTGTAATGCTATAACAATGAGCTTTCTTGGCTAACTATTATAGTTTAGTACAAAAAAAAATCAATAAAAGACATTTTTAAAAGCATATGGTCATCAGTTTTTCAACAAACGTGAGAAATGCTTAAAAAAAAGAGAAGTTCCAAATTTCTCCTCTTACAGTGTGTCATAAATCCTTTGAGGAACCTTCAGGAATTTCAATGTTTAAGCTGATATCCCCACATACGATGAGAGTTACTGGCCCATGTGGTAATATCAGCTTTATGGAGAGGCCCTAAAAAATCATTAAATTAAGGTTGTCCAAAGGTAAACTGAATTTGTGTGGGTTTGAAGGCATTTGAGATGGACTGTGGAAACATTGTGTTGAAAGCAGCATTCAAAATTTATTTGAATACTTTCATGAATTCTGCATGCTCAGACTAAAGACCATCCAGACTGTTAACAAATCCAAATCCCCCTTATCTCTTTATAATGACTAATTTAACAACAACTTTGCATCCTTTCTCTTGTCTGAGCTTTCTCCATACAGTAAAAGTTAGTCCAACATTGACTTGTCTTGTGTTCTGCCATTTCCCCTCCTTCTTTTCCTCACCTGATCCGATAATGTCCTCTTCCATTTTGCAATGGTTAGTGTGTTGACAACTACATGCTACCATGTGATGCTGTGCCGTACAGCAAAACACATTGATGAGCATTGATGAGAACTATACATAATAAATGTCAGTGTCTTGTTAACCGGACAAGATTTTTAAGATTGGAAAGTCAAAGTAGTGCTTTAAAAACATAGTGTGTTAAAATGACTGCTTTTTAATGGTCAACTGGGCATAGAAATTATATCAAAGGCCAAGCCCATTGTGACCGGATGATATTCATTATGGCTACTTAAAAATCTTAGCAGTTACTTAGCAGAGATCAATAAAACCCACATATAGTTGATATATTACATTTTTCTTAAACAATGTTTGATTTAGATACACTCAACCTTTTAACTGAGATTTACTGAAGCAGATAAGACAAAACCTACATTTACTAGGTTCACACTACAAATAAATAAGTCATTAATGTAAGATTCTCCTGTTTTTCTAGAGTTATTCATATTTTCTAAACCATATAAAACTTATTCTGCTTCTGCATCTTCAAAGCTTTTGTGTGTTACCTTGTGAGCTATCAGATTATTTGTGTTTTAATCCCTTTTAATACTCCTTTGGGAATGTTCACAGTAACTTTCTGGACTGAACTGCAAAGCAAACTGCAATACAATTCATTAAAAATGTATAATGTTTTCATGGCAGCTTCCTTAGAATGAACTGCATTTTAATATTACCATAAGGTTTCTTTGATGACTTTATTTTTGTACATCTGTGGGACTGTGTAATGACCTCATCCAGTTATTTTTATGCTACACTGTAAAAACAACCACTCTGTCATTTGGCTTTGCTGATTTAAGCGATAAGAGAAACTTTTTATCCTCCTCTTCCTCTCTCATTTAACCTCCATTGTATGTAAGTATAGGCTAAAAAAAAGATAAACAGAGTTAAAGTAAGGGAAGAAGTGTTACTGTCCAGTACAGAGAGCTATAAACTGCTTATTCATACCTCCAGGACAGTGTGACTTGTCCTTATGGACCACCAGCCTTTTAAAAGACGTAATTTAACAAATGACACAGGAGAACAGAGATTTAGGACGAGTCCATTTCTAGCCAGATAGGGGTGGTCAGTGAGAGATGAAAGGAAACATAATGTAACCAATCAACAAATAATTATGAAGCTGTGCTTTTCTTTATTTTTTAACATTTTATATGTAATGTGTTGCTACTTTTGATCATATATATAGATTTTTAACTTCCATACAGCACAGTGGACACACTTATACCCCTCGCAGCTCCAGTGTGGTATATCCCTCCGCTCCTATTGGTATCTACACCATCGGGAACTACTGCACAACATGTTGGAGACCGTGGCCGAGCAGCTCCTCTTAGTGTTAACTTTTTTTAATCCCGGTTTTATTGCGTTATCAAACTCGAGAGGAGGAGGAGGTTGGGGACAGAGAAAGGGATAAAAAGTCAGTCATGCTATGAGGTTAGGTTGAAAGCCGGAGCGCCTTCCTGCAAAAGAAGCCCGTTGATATTTAAGCGCGCTGAGAGGAAAAATAGGGGGAAAGCGAAGCCCGGAGAAGAGCGAGAAAAGTGGGGTACAAGATGCATCTGTCCGCGGTGCTGTGGGGCGTCTTTGCAACTTTGCTGCTCAGCCAGAGTCCAGGTAGGAAAACCAGCACGTAGCGACGCCACAAGCAGGGTTTGAAGCTGCATGTGCGCGAGACCTGGAAGCGATGAGACTTTTTTTTGCTGTTGTTTGTTGTTGCTTTAGTTTAGTTTGTAAATGACCACAAACGTATGCCCTCCGACCCATAAGCCCAGTTTGCTCCTGGTTGACACCAGTTAGGAGGTTAAACAGAAAATGTAGTGGAAAAAAGGTGCCCGTTTTTTACTCTGAAGGTCTAATTTTACAATAAGCTTGGAGTCGATGAACCAAGCTTTGTGGTCTCAGTGCAGCTTCACATCATATTTAATCATTTTATGCTAAAGAAACTAACTTGATAGTCTTATTTTTATTTCCACTGACTGTAAAGCAGCTGCAGGACTGTGTGCTGATGATGCAGGTTGATTTTTACGGATGTATTAAAGGGTTAAGTTGTGTGTGTGTGTGACTTTGTGTGTGTGTGAGGGGGGTCATAGATGCATGCATATGCCCGATGTGCTGTCAGACCTCCGCCTGGAGGCAGATTGTTGCCAGCCCCTGTGGATGTGGGAATAAATGATCCCATCTTTAATGTGGGTAAACTCATTGTCCTGGTCTGAAAGACACACATGATGTAAAATACAGAAACTGAGACTGAGGTTGTGTATGTTTTGTTTGATGTTATAAAAGTCTCTTATACAGATTGACTTGTTGGGATGTCACATTGTGAATGCTTCTTTTTGTGCTGTTTTGCAGGTGCTGCTGTTTTCTTCTGTGACAACATAGATCTTACATGTGTCTCCATTCCCAGCAGCTTTTGTCTCGGGGTCTGAGTGTTTTCCTCCCCCCCCCTTACCCAGTCCTGTGTTTCTCTAACACCTTGTGTTTACAACATGTTAGAACAGCCGCTGGAATGCAAGGACTCACCGAAGCTATTTCTAAACACGCACACACAGGGCTTAGCGTTATACACACATGGATGCCCGGTGCCATGCTCTCTGACATGCCATGAGCAGATCTACCTGACAGGGGAGCAAAACAGAAAAGTGACATCTGTAATTGTGTAGTCGAACCACTGAAGGAAGGTGGTGTAATTGCAGAGTCTCTGAAATGTCACCAGAAAACATTTTTTTTTTAAATGTCATCCAGATAAGAGTCACCATCCAGCTAAAAAAAATAAAAGCCTCCGCATCCTTTTTATAACCGGGGCCTTTCATCGTTTCAAATGTAGTTATCAGTGTTTTCTCCGCCTTCCCCCCTTTTTTTTTATCTGGGGTCGAGTGAGGGAGGAAGGGGGGAGAGGGGGCTTGTTTGATTATGGACTTGTTCTGTCATAAAGCAATTAAGTCTGCCGGCTTGTGTCGTGTCATAAAACCGTCTTTGTCTGTTGTGTATGATGGTGATAGGCCACTGTTGGCCTTTTCAGCTGAGGCACAGAAGCTCAGCTGATTGTTTTTTTCTTTCTTTGTGTTTATTTGTAGTTTTCAAACCAGCATCTTTGAATTTTGATCTTTCTTGTCATTTCTTTATTTTCCTGATTTTATATATTTGTCGAGGCGTCCAAGATAAAAATGTGTTTGTCATGTTTTGACTACAAATACTAGCAAAGTAATCTCTGTCATGGGATATGACTTTGTGTGTTTATATTATTGTTGAGTGTTAAATAAAAAGGTTAAAGCTATCGTTTCTCAGCTGTGTTCGGTAAATGGCACCATGGGACCAGCGGCTGGTCCCGTATGACGGAAGACGACCCGAGGCTATTATTTATTAAACTTTCTTTGTGTGTTTGAGCAGAGTTGACTTGTAATTTGTGCGTATGCCTTCTCAGCGGAGTCTAGTGGCCTTGAAGTAATCTGCTGAGTTGGACTAATGGCATGTTAGAAAATGTGTTCTACAGTTTAATGATGTGCTGTGGGACACCTTAGACTCTCCACTGAGCTCCCCTCATTTTCTTCTCAACCATTGATTGGACTCTGGTGGAGTCAGACCCTTTCGGTGTCGTACAGCTGAAAATATTTGCGCTCCTGTCTGTATTAACTGGGACGGTGCTTCTTTGTGAATCTGACAGCTGGGCAAGCATCCAAAAGAGCTAGTTCTTTGAGTGAGGTTGATTTATTTGTTTCTGATGCCGTAGCCAAACGGAGAAGGACAGAAAAGGATGGTGCTGATGGGCTGAAAATGCAATAATTTAAGTCATGAAAAATGAAAAGTGGGGGGAAAAAGTCTCGTACTGTTGCTCAGAACACAGTTTTTTTTTAAGAATTGGATCTTTTGTCCAACTTAAAAAAAAACCAAACCCCAAATGCATTCACTTTGAGATGTTCTGATGCAGATAAAAAGCAAAGGGAGTCTTGGTGGGGGGTGTCTTCTTAAATGAAAGTGTCTTTGCAAATCGTCCACTTTGACGAGAAGCATTCTTCTTGGGCTAATCATACAGGATGTTCTGCAGACGTTGTTGGACCTGAGCGTCGGGAGTGGCCACAGATTTGGTGTTTGGGTTTGGACAGTGTGCTCACTCCTGAATCTGACTCGTCCAAGTCCATGGGCCGAACGAGATCTGTCCCAGTTGCTGTCCAGTGTCTTTTTTGACAGGATGCTGGCGTTGACCAGGAACAGACTGATTGTAGCTCTGATATTGTTGAGGTTACTGAGTTGCCTTCCAGATGACAAAATCCGCTCTGACTTGAGGACGTGTCTGATAAAAATACATGCTCTCCTCAGAATTGGGGACTTTTTCCTGTTGTGGGCTTTGAGTTTGATCTTTGATTCACATACTCTGTACCCTGCTCTATTCTCTGCATCCTTTCTTCAGATTGATTAGCCTCCTCATTGTCAACCAGCACACTAAAACACTCCCACCAGTGGCCTTTTCACAGAATCTGCGGGCACCCAGCGTTGGTTTCAAACCTTAATTTATTACTTTGTTTTGCTAAAAAGCTTCAAAACCACATTTGATGAAGTGCCCTCAGATTAATTGGATTGGTATTAATGGTGGTGCAAGTCTAATAACTCGGCCTACAGTCTGATTTATGAAATCCTTGTTTTTATAACTTGGTACAGGCTCCACTTTATAGACAAGCAGATTGATATGGAGGACATAGCTGCAACTTTGCTTTATGAAACGGGATATATGTGTGTTTCGCTTTCACTCTAGTTTTTCTAGCCTTTGTCAAAGGTTTTTAAGGGGATCAGGAGGAGAGTCAATGTTTTGCTAACAGGTCTAAGAGGAAAAATGCTGTGTTAGAGGAGTGTGGTTTGTGTATGTGTGTGCCCTCCTCTGGTCCGGCTGGTTAGGTTGGTGTCAGCCAGGCTGTTGCTTACACCATGAGAAAGCAGAGTGGGCCATCCGATACCCCCACTGTGCTTTGTATGTGTCTTCTGAGGGGATGGAATTGCACCTCCAAGGTAGCAGTGGAGGTAACCTGTGATTACTTGATGCTCCCTCCTCCTCCCAACATTTTCTTATTGATAAATGCCCAACTTCAGACCCTTCTCTCCCTCAATTACTCTCTTTTTTTATTCTACCTTCCTATAAATCACTTTTTTTCTTTTTCTCTGCAAGACCAACCTCTTCTGCACGACACCCCTGGGCACGTTTTGGGGTCGTATCTGATTTCAGAACATGATGCCACAGCCCCGGGGCATATTTCACTCATGCTCTCTGCACTTAATATATGTCAAGCATGTCAGCTTTCAGTGAACACAAACAAACAAAGTTAATCACCTGCAGCTCTCAGTGTGGAGAGAGAATCTTCTCAGCCACTGTGTCAAAGTTTTAAATAGTTTTTTTTTCGATGCTACTTTCAGACACTACGAGGAAAATATGACCATGCAGAGGATTTTTAATATCTGTGCAACAGCTTTCTGTTTTTAAATTGATAACTTGGGATTGGTTTGCAGCGGGTCAGGAAGCGACTTGCCAGCAGGATGCATGAGGGAAAATGTCACTTGAAGGTGAATGGAAAATGAGAATGTCAAATGCATCTCAAAGACAGATTCGCACCCTTTTACCAGTTCAATCGCAGCTCCATAGAGGCCAATGGAAGAAGGCAATGGTGTTTTTTCTTTTTTTGGTGGGTTTGCAGATTATTGGGAACTGTTATAAACTCTGGTTCTGTGTCTCAGTGGGGGTCTGCCGTAGAGGACAGAAAGATAAGCAGAGCTGGAGACTTGCTGTCTGAGCACAACCAGGGGAGGGGGCAGGGACACAAAGGCATTTTGAAGGACACACACAGGTAGAGATCCACAGTAACTTAATTCTCTACCGGGTCCTCTTCTCGCAGCAAGTGAGGAGAGGGATGTTAATAAAATACAGAGACATTAGTGTGAAATGATTGAGATAAAAGGCTTCTGTCCCTCCCCGAGCGTGGCTTTGGTCATGCATGAAAAATAAGCCACTTTATTCTTGTGTATTGTCTCAGCCAGTTAGTAACCAAGTCATCATGGGAGCCTCAATGGAGACAAAGAGAAGACATTTGTCTGCCTCTGTCTGTATGGGGCCGTCTTCACTGTGGGACGAGGTAGATTTAGGCTGCCGTATTTTCACTATGTCTAATCTGTGACTGCTGAGTGGGGCGCGCAAACATTTAGCTCTTCTCGACTTTAAAAACTTTTAGTTCATGAATAATTATTTTGTTCGTTTAAAAAAATGTATCACTTAGTTTAATGATTATTTACTCTACAAGTTAAAGATTAAATCTGTATTTCTACAGCCGAAAATATTAAAGAAGACACAAAGATTTGAACAATGTGTATTTAAAAAAATAAAGCCATTAATGAGGAATTTTTTGTATCATTTTGTCATCATTTTAGCCATCACGTGAGATGCAGTCTGTTCTGGTGTTGCTCCTGCTGAGGTTTTGTAAAAGCTCTAACATCTGAAATTGTTAGAACGATGCACCAACCAGCATTTCCAAATGCACACGCAGTGGTGTGTACGCATGGCACTACACATTAGGTTTATACATACTGTTTTAGGCGGGATATGCAGCAGCTCCGGTTGAGAACTGAAATCCAGGTTTTGAGTTTGGTACAGGCTCCAAAACCTACATGTAAAACACGTGCACAAAGAACACACTCCTTCATGGCTACATGGTCTGTCAGCGCTGTTTGTGCTGGACGTCATCGCAGCACAGAACCGACGTCAGTGTAGTCACGAAGAAGTCCTCCCTGAAGCAGCAAATCTGTGGTTAAAGTCACAAAAGAGCTGTGTTTGGCTTCCATCAACTTTTGGAACAGGAATTGTTAAAAAGGTAAATGAAAAGGAGAATTATTTACCGGTGTTTTAGCGGGTAATCTGCTTGTACGGTTTGCTGGTAACATGTCTGTCCGCTGTCTTGGGCGCCACCCAGACCTGGTGAGAGTTCACGATATAAATAACTACTGTCAGAGAAAGACAAACACTTCTTAGCGAACGGGGCACAATCATCGCTTCGCTGAGGTCATGGACAGAAAGTGTTTGTATGTGTGCAGACAAGTTTTCTATTAGCTCACAAACGGCCTGCCTCATGGAGGCAGAGAGACGAGCCTCTCGCTGCTAATTGATGTCAGAGCTCTGAACCCAGTTTATGCTTGTCTCAACAAGATTCATCTTCAGCCCACCAACGCTGGTGTAACGCCACACACACGTCCCCTCTTTTCCATTTGGGGGGATAAAACCTTCCTTTGAGTGCTGTATTATTACTTAACAGGCTTCAGATAGTTGTAATTACCCCCAAAAAGCATTGGAACAATATGTCGGGCAAGATCTGGAGAGCAGATTTAACAAATGTCGAGTTCAACCCTCATTTGAGACTTGGTGTGACTTAGTTTTTGGTTTCTCAGAAGCTCATCAGAGTCTACTCCATTCAGTGCGAGACACGGGAGAGTAAAAGTTGATATAGTTGAGCCATGATGCTACTTCAGTGTAACCTTCTGCCTACTTCAGAGTATGGACAGCAACTTAAACTCATACGGATTCCTCTTGGTCACTGTCTTCCTATGTCCTGCCCACCCTCTCTGTGTGCATCAGTGGGGGTCCTGCACATGAGGGCTTGCAGCTGTCTCCTAGATTACTTCCAAAAGGTGCCTGAATGAAGGCTTTCAACATGCCTGCATGCACAGGCTGCCTGCTCCAGCGCTGCTTCAGGAACACGCATTCACAGCTTCCATCTCAAGCTTTAGATAAGATTAGGATGAGATATGATTTAAAAGAGACCCCCCATACTTTTAACACTCCAACAGGGTGAGTGTCAAGCCCTGCAACACATTAAACCACCTTGTTTGTGCACAGTGGTGTGAAATAAATGTACTCCGATTGTTTGTGGAGCAGTTTTTAGAAGATGCAACATGATGAATTGAAATGAACGTGATTACCTCATTAATAAAAGCTGAACTGGACGTTCAGCTACGTACCTACATCCATCTTATCTTGGTGCATTGCACGGCTCTGGTAAACAGCTGAACGGGCTGGGAAGGGGGGTGGGGTTGGCTTTTTGATCGCAGTGCATATAGGCGCATGATAGATCGGTGTCATGTTTCCCTCCCACACCTCATCGGGATTCTACTACTGCAGGCACCTGTTGGATATCTGATGTCCCTCTGACTGTAGGAGGTATGCTGCTGCGCGATGGAATTATATTCACACCCACAGAAATGCAATATCACAGACACAAAAACACTTTTTAATGTGACTCTGATATCCAAAGGCAACAGCATCTCTCTCATGCTCAGAAATGATGATAAAGGTTTATGGGAGGTTAGCTGAGGGGTTTTAATTACACCCAGAAGTTTAAAACCATTCCTCTACAAAATGAATCTGTGTATCTGTTACATGTATTACTGTGACTTCAGCTTGTTTTTTTTATTGTTTGCTTGTTTTTTATTCAAACAAGTGAGTGGGTGATGATGGTGTTAAGTTTTTTTTTTGCCTGAATGCCTTATGATTTGCCTTAAATATATTACATATCACAAGTGGAACGTTTCCAGGTGGCAGTGTTCATTATGCCTCTGTGGGAGTGTGCACATGCAATGTTTTTCCCCTCCACTGATAGTCACAAGTTCTTACAGCTCGTACTTAAACAGAGTTGGTAGTTAACTGGTGTCCTCCTGTTTCCATATCGCTGCGAGGTACTATTTTTGGAGCAGCGTAACCTGAAAACATGCATAATAGGCCTTGTTTGTTTCCATCATAGCTCAGAGCTCACACTAAGAAACTTCCTTTGGGGTTTGCATGATCTCAAAAGGCTTTTGCCCTTCTATAATGACATCTCTAACCTCCCCATACTGATGCACAGTGAAACCGGACTCTGAGCTTGCACACAAACACACACATGCTTGATCTAAATGATGGGACATGTTTAGCTGTGATGATGCAGGTGAAACACTGTACCCGCATCATTAGTGGTTTATGGAAGGAGGACAGGGGACTGCTCCTCCCACATCTTTTTGTACCATATGTCTTCATGCCAGTTCTTATCATCTTCCACCACTCTTTTTTTTCCTTCTCATTATTTTCAATCAATGCCCTGCAGGATCTAGCTCGGCTCAGCCTGTGATGAAGGAAATGGAAGCAGTAGTTGTGGAGGTGGTGAGGGTCTTTATTAAACAAACAGTGAAGGGCTTTGGAGGCCCCATTGAGACCTGAAGCTGGAATGGGGACACAGCTGAAAGCGCTGTACTTCCTAATGAACTTGAGTGGCCCATAGAAGCAGGGCTTTTTCACAGAAGCCAAGGAGGACAAAGTGTCTAAACAAGCCCAGCCCCTCTTCGTTCACAGGGGCTAAACGCCGCCTTTTGACTCTGTGGAGTGTGGGCATCTGAAGGGGAGGCCATGAGGAGAAAGGAGAGGGAGGCAGAATGTACTTGTTAAAACAATGGTCTCTTAAATCAAGTACCCCTCCTTGCTTTTCTTCTTCTCCTTAGCTCCTCTGCTCCCGCCTCTCTAACCCCTCCTTGTATCGCCTCGGCTTCCAATTAGACCTTCTCTTGCACAAGCAGCTCAAAGCCCCATATATTGCAGGGGCCTCAAAGGAGAAGCTTTGGGGTTGTGTCTCTGTTGCAGTGTTCCCTCTATGAAAGGTCTTAGTATTCAGAGGAGAGCACTGTTTGGACTCCTCAAAGCTCTCAATCTGCCACTGGGGGACTTGTGTGCCATCATGTCCTCTCCGTTCGCTGCCCTTTTCTCTCTGTGCCTCTCCACCCCCTCCATTCCACATCTCTCCCGCTTCATCCCACTTTCTTTCTTCTGTTTGTGACCCCTCCGTTCCTGCTCCATGCTTGGCTGCCCGTGGGGCCAGGACGGGAGCCGTGCATGGCCGGGCCCCGAGCGCTCGCTGCCTCCCTCTCCTTAGTTGTTTAGCCATGGATGAAAAGCAGAGACAAATATGTCTGTGGTTCAAAGTCCATCCCGGCAATTACAGTGACTGATTAAAGAGCTGGCCTACACACAGGCAGCTATGTATAATACTACAACTCCCACTCAGAGTTTCATAACGGCACCTTCAAAATAGAACTGAGCTTAGCATGGCCTGATAAGGACCCATGGCTGAGTTCACTATTTACAGAGTAATTATGGAGTCAGTGTCAGAAAAGCGCTTAATTATGGCAAGAATTTCTAACAAGTATGAAGTATGAAACAGACAAATTGATGTATTTGCACAGAGAACTAAACAAATGAGTAACTTAGACACAAGAAAGGTGACCTTTCTGTTTTAAAATGCTATATGCTGTAAATGATTGCTGTAGAAAGTTCTTTTGTGCATTTCTGGACCGATTTGCTGTCACTCTGCATGCATGATTGCTGCACTAATTGTGAAACATGCAGTACATCTGCCATTCCTCACCAAGTGGACACATCAGTCTGGCAGCTTTGAATAAAAGCTGCTTTGTTAAGTGTTTGTTGACATCCTTATACAAATAAATAGTCTTTAATACAGAACTGTGATTACAGCAAACATCAAATGTTAATTCATATTGAAGGAATGCTTTGGAGATGGAGGCTCTTGAGATTTTTTTGATGTCTTTAATAAGCTAGTGCACTTCTTGTAACCTCCAGAAGTACAAACCTAGTTTGGCTGATGTTGAAATCTAAAGATAACTTTTTGTTGCACAATTGACTGATTAAATTTGTTGTTGATCTGACCGTTTGGATTTCTGCCATTATGACGTTTGTCCCCATGACTCTTATGCTTCTTACAGCGTCCAAAGCATTTTTTGGAAAAAAATAGAAAATAGGGAAGAAACAATCATCTGCTTCCCTCAACATTTGAGAGAAAGTGCATAGATGTTTAACCCTGTTCTCTTTGTGTTGATGCACTCTGAATGGAACACAGGGAGACAAATTGTCATTGCTACACCTAGCTGATTCATATGACCTAATCCTAACTGCGGCGGCTGCTCAATAATAAAACAGAAACTCCCAACTAAACTGAAACGTTTTGGCTGCCATCTTTAACCCTCTTAAGACAGACTTGTCGGCGCCGTCAGGATGTGACATACACAATTCATATGATCATAACATCCGAACCGAATAACGTATATTAACAGTTCAAAAACCACCAGAAAGCAGAATAATTTATCTCTTCACCCAAATAGCTGTCATTACGGTAGAACACAGGACCCCCGTGCTACAACCATCCAATCACAGGCAAGATTCAGAGGGTCGTCACATTTGTAACACATTTGTAGCGGGAGCATCAGTAGCGTAGTTCCTGAAGTATTTGCGCAGATAAAAAAATTTGGTTGGTGGTCACAAGAGGGTTAATAGCCCACCGACAGTGTTTTTCTTTTCCTTTCTCACCTTGGTTTCTTTACTCAGCCCCCTCAATTTGCGTCTAATTTTTGGGATGTGCTTAGTGCTAGCAACACATACACTTGCATATTAGACATCGTGCATTCTTGGCATACATATAGTACATAAGTTGTGCACATTGATTCATAGTTACGTGTCCCATGCGCAAAGTTCAATATTGACTTGAATGCTGGAGGCACTCATGCAAACACAACACGAACATAAGATTGGAGGTGCACATAATGGGTTTTGAAGAGCGCCTCTTGGATCTTTTCGCAACAACCATCATTGTTCCATTGTATTAGTGCCTAACAGTTAGAAATCGACAGGCCCATAATGCTGGGGAAATCCATTACCACCAGATTTACCTTTTCACTATATCAGTCCTAGTGCTATGTTCTGCCCTCCAAGCAGTGCCTGACAGTGTTGAACATTTTGACTGCGGCATGCTTGCTTAGCCATGTACGCAAGCGTATGCAGCAAGTATATCTCAGGCCTTAGTCCTTCCAACAATAACATGAGCATCAGTTAAAAACGCTAAGGTTCTCAAGAGGAGGAAAAAGTGAGGGGAAAAAGTTTTAGCAATCTTATAAACGTTTTTTAGAGCAGTTTTTCAACCCTGGTCCTCGGGGAACACTGCCCTGCGTGTTTTAGAGGCGACCCTATTTTACCACACCTGACTCCAATGAATGGCTCATTAGCAGAGTTGGACCTGTTCTAACCTAACGAGCAGTTTAAGGAACCTGAATCAGGTTTGTTGGAGCTGGAACGAACCAGATTTTCATCTGTTGCCTAAATCTGATGTGTGGCACAGCAGCAGCATCATTATTGTTTCTGTTTCTGTTAGATGAGCATTTAATATGTGAGGACATGGATATTTGGTTTTAATTCAATTTGAAGTGTATGATTAACACGAGAGGCTCTCCTCAGCTGGAAAATATTCTGACTTCAAAGGATTCAGCAGAATATTTAGCATACATCTCATCTAGACAAGCCTCCCTCGTCCTTGATTCTCTTTCCTTTGGATGTGTCTTCAGATCCAGAGGCATCCTTTAAAATATTTCAACGTAATCTAGGTCAAAAGGAGGATGGAGGGACGAGGAGACGAGGAAAATGAAATGTGCCTCTTGGTGCATCCCATCGGCTTGATTTAAAGATAACGGCGTTAAAAGACAAACTGAGTTTCAGTTTGGATATAAAGTGACAAAACTGTTCAAACTTTCCTAAAACAATCATTTTAAGATAAGTGGCAGGTGTGAAGACAACATGGAGCATGCATAAAAACATGGTTTTGGGTTAAAGGAGAGATGGAGCAACTGTGTTGTCTGTCGTGGAAAGAAGTGTTTACATCAAAATGAACAGGAGGACCAACACACTGTGGAGATGTCAGACATGGGACACCTTCTTTCTTTTAGTGGAAAGAAAATGTGTTTTGGAACAGATCAAATAACTTATACGGCATCTTATTATCGTAACTAATTGTTAGACTTATATATCCTCCTTAAATCTTCTATTGCTCAATGTTTGGAGATAGTGGTTGGCTCTTTCACAGCAACCTCTGATGATGATTGACCAAAATAAGATTGATGAAGAAAAAAATACTTGTATGAAAAGACTGATGAAGAAAACCTAATACTGCATTTGAAGAAGATGAACTGTAGAAGACAAACAAAAAAATGTGCATTTTTTTAACTCTTTTTTTTTTTTGTTTAAAAGGACAACATATGTGAAAAGCTGCTGGCACTTCCTCTTTTTTGGTCTGGAATAATAATCCCACCAAGCTGGATGTAGGGAAAAAAAATCACGCACACACATTTGGATATCTTTTAGTTTCTCAGTGAGTCATAAAAGTGCAGTTGTTGGATGTCAGCGTATAAATTAGGCCATTAAAAAAGTCTAAAGATTATAAAGAAGCAGTTGACTTGCAAAGAGAGGAGAAAACCACATTTATAGAAGAGAAATAAGCATTATTGCTGTAACTTGCCCGAGGACTGTGTCAGCCACTCCCAGGGGCCAGATTTATTCCTAAGGCCTTGAGGCAAATCTAAAGGAAGACAATAACAACACACTCGACAAGAACCACGGGAACCATCTGCCTGGACTGTAGGCAACTGAAGCGGCCCACAAAAAGCAAATTCTGCAGACAGCAGGCGTTAATTGGGTCGGCATGATTTCCACTTTGTTAGGTGGTTGATCTATGAGGTTTCTATTCTTAGAAGCACCTACTTAAGTTATTGCATCGGCCATCAAGAGACAAAGGCATCTATGTTGGGCAAGTCCACTGCCTCAGATTGTCCTCATTTTAATTTATTTTAGAGAGTTTCTAATCAGTCGTGGCCCAGAAAGGGTTCTCTGACAGACTTCTGCTTCATGGATTTAGTTACATCTAGATTAGGGATGACATGATTATTTATTTTTTATAATTAATCACAGTATTAAGAAATTCTGTTCATAGTAGCTATGACCAAAATCTGTGATAAAGGGCAGCTTCTTTCAGAATCCAACCTTCGCTGGAAACCAATCAGACCTACTGCCATCAATACAGACCAGGCACCGACACCTGTTGTACAGGGACCAGACTTCTCGTACGATAGTCATTTTCCATAAAACACAACCCAAATGTCACATGTTGCTGCTTGTGTTGCTTTGTTTTTCTTAGGGTTGCAAAGAGGCATGCCTCAGTGGGACATTAATGTTTATTCTTCATTCACATCTCCATTTGCTGCACCTCTTCCTGGTGGCCACATGTTAGTGTTAAAATAAAACATGAGAAATCACTGTGTATTAAACAGCCATTATATCTGACCCAGAAAGTCCAATTAAAAACACGTATGACAAAATAGACACTGCAGCCACATAAAATGGGTGTAAAATAACTGTTTCAACAAGTCAGTTTGTTAAACTGCATTTCACAGAAGTTGCCTAAATTATAGTGTTTATATTATTTAAATGATTAAAAACTCAAAATGAGAACAATTAAAAATGAAAAGTCTCAGCAGATTTGGCGGAGGAAGACGTTTTTCCTCCAAACACACTGATTAACTCATCCTTTTTGAAAGATTTTAACTTTAAAGGGGGAAAAATAAGTGGAGGATGGCTTATCAGCTGTAACACTTAATGTAAGAAATTGGCAAAGTAAAGAAGAATTGCATCTAAAATGGAAAATCACCAGCTTTTCAAGCTAAAGTAAAGATAAGCTGGGTTAAATGATGTTACAGCTTACCTTACACAACACAGAAATGACATATTGTAATTATGGATAATTCGGGTTGGGTTTACTGCAACTCGTTCCCTGAATGTTACATGATACAGATGTGAAAACCCAAAATACTTATTTTATTTTTGTCTGACTGATGGTTTTGCTGATCGAACGTAACCAGCTGGGCATGAGGATGGACTTTCAGACCTCTGTGTAATGGTCTATGGAAGAAATGGCATTTAATTCCAGATAAATGGACTTTTTCATTTATTTTGATGGTTTTAGTATTCTTTATTTCTGAGGCGGCAGCTGTTCTGCTAAAAGACAGCTGGAAGTCCAAACTAGATGGATGGTTTTTCCTGTTAAATTCTCTATTTTAGTTTCAAAAGAAATGTTCACAACCATTTTTATAATGTAGTTTCCAGAGAGAAGCCGTGCAGGTTCATGTAGAGGTCCTGTAGTCATTTCCATCTGGTTTCTCAGAGAGAAATGTAGTTATTAGTATGTTTTCCTTTTTCTTTGGATGTTGGTTATTTTGCTTTGTTTCTACATACCGGTAGTTTTCTTTTGCTGCAATTAAACTAAATAAATTAAAGCGCTACAAAGAGTGTTTTGTGGAAATTAACTCCTGCATAATTGGTATATTTGTAAAATCATGATTATAAACATACAAAGTGAATCTATAATCTCGAATGTGGATGGGAAATCGTATATTTTAATGTCTGAATTAATCATTTAAAGACTTTAGGTCATTATAATTCTTTTATTTCAGAAGCAAAGTATCCATATTGGAAGTTTTTGTGGCAAATTTTAGGAATAAGCAGGAGCTTGTGTCTTGGTGACTAAATATCAATAATATATCAAATATATAATTCTTTTGAATTAGAAATGCTCACTTGACATGTCTTTTAATATCATGAAATATGAGCTAAACAAACGTAAATTTCACAAACTTGTTATATTGAGGATCACATTGGTAGTTGCTCTCGGGGTGGAGGAGTTTTCTTGGCTCCGTAGTTGAGAAGTGATTAGAAAAGACCATGCATGGATGTTTTAGTCCAGACGTGGGAAACTGGAGCTGCTTAGCCTGTCCAGGTGTTAGCCTGGGAGGGAGAGGAAAGTTAAATCGAACCCAGACCTGGTGTGGTCGGGCTGTTAAAAGGTATGCGACCTTTCATTTCCCCACCTGCACTGTCTTTTCTTGATTTACCGCCTTCAGTTTAATTGCAAACCTTTTTCAATATATTTTCATAAGAGTCCATTTTCTCACCCAGAAACAAGCTTTGATAACATGATTTTTAACGTTAATGACCATGCGTATGTTAACTTATGTCTGCAGCAGAACTTTTGAGCACTTGCTGCTTGGTGAGTGCTGCAGGATTTAAAGAACAAGCTAAACATTGAACATTTATTAAGACCTCTTGACAATATCAATAAGTAGTCTTTCTGACTGCCTGTCTTTCTGCTCGCTGCCTCAGATGCTCGATTGATTGCTTTAACCTTGACAGCTCGAGCGAAGGCAGGGACACACTTTCATAAAGCACAGTTGCTCCTGATGTTTTTCATTTAATAGCAGCGCTGTGTGTGCTCTTGCTCACTTGAAAGAGCCGTGCATAAGGCTCAAGGCTGTTTCCTCTTCCTCGTGCCCTCTCAATATTCACATTAACTTCATGCCTGCATTAGTTTTATGCTTACCTTTAGGGTCATGGTTATTCTTGAATGGATTTTTTTTCTTTTAACTCCTCATTTGCTTTCTGTAAATCCAGATGGAGCTCAGCTGTCTGGAGCTTTGCTTTAACTCTGCTGTGCAGATTTACAAAAGGAGAGATGATTTTCCATTTCTAGGTAAAGGATGTACGTATGTAGAGCTTGGGTGAGATCTGAGCCAAAATCAATATCAAGCTCTGATATTGATTTGATTGACAGATTGAACATGACATTGAATATCAGGCTGACTATGTTATATGTTCGCCTGGCGACATGACCTGGGTTTACCCCGCCTCTCGCCCGAATGGCTGCTGGGATAGGCTCCAGCTACCCATGACCCTGAATTGAATAAGCGGTTATGAAAATGGATAGATGGATGTGGTGTGTTTGCATGGTTGTTTGTCTATGTATGTTGGCCCTTTGATGGACTGGCGACCTGTCCAGGGTGTACCCCATTCACTCCTATGGGCAATTTGGAGTCTCCAATCAGCCTATCACCCAGGGTGCATGTCTTTGGACTGTGGGAGGAAGCCGTCATGTCACTAATTTAGATATATTTTAGTCTTGAAACATAAAAAAGGCAAGGTGGTAACTTTAAGTGTGTGCAGCTAAGGTTTCCAGATTTCCAGGATAAAAGAAAAAGAAAAGTCCGCCAGCTAAAATGCTGCGATCCTGTGAAAAGATGCAACTCACACGCACAACCCTAGTTTGGGTTGTTCGGGTCATACGCTGCAGTTTGTTGATCATGGCTGGTTTATTTCACAGTGCAGAGGTAGCCATGCTTTCACTAATACATGCAAAACTGGCACATTATTAACATTAAGCTGGATTAATCAGTTTGACTAATTGATTTAGATCTGTTCAAATAGAATTACCCAGCATAGATTCCTAAAACAGAGACTGGTATTAATGCACAGAACTTTTTCCAAACCTTTCCCTTTCCCATGCTAGCAGTGGTCCTCCTCCCGGGCTCATGCTCTTACCGACGAGCTCTTGGCATGTATGCAAAATGAAAAAGTTGCCTGTTTAGTCCATAATCTGCTTCTCGCACAAATTCCGATTTTTAAAATAGCATTCGTAAAGACTGTTCATGGACACCTAATTATGATATAAAAATCTATCAGAAACTTAACAAATAACATGAATAAAGTAGTTTTTTGTTGGACTGTGTTCATAGTTGGGACCAGGTAACTGCGTGCCGGGATCGTCTAAAAGTGGATTTTTCCTTCATCACTCGACCACATTCATCTGTTAACTATTTAGCAGCTTATAACCTCTCACATTAGCGGCCAACACTAAGACCATTGGCTCCACTATGTCCGCCATCAGCGCATCCCTGGAATTAAGCTCACGACTTGAAGCTTCGTGTCATGAGAGGTGTGTCCATCTTATTTCACATTCATTCTGTAAATCTTTGACAGGTGTTGGGGCTTAATGCATCTCTTTCATGCTCCACGCATTTGCCTGGCCTCTGTTGTGTGTTTAATGTCTTGGGTGTGTGCATGTATGGGAAGACAGGTGCCAGGATACTGTCAAGTTACCCGG
Organism: Pseudomugil gertrudae; assembly: GCA_037177535.1. Lineage (NCBI taxonomy): Eukaryota > Metazoa > Chordata > Actinopteri > Atheriniformes > Pseudomugilidae > Pseudomugil > Pseudomugil gertrudae. The sequence goes on along the minus strand of JBAMHV010000001.1, from coordinate 3,709,178 downwards.
CAGTTGCAGCTGAAAATAAAAAAGGTTCAGCTGGCGCCTGGTGCCCATCGTGCCCTGCTCAGATATGTGCCTCTGGCAGTGCGCCACTCAATGAAACCTACAGTTAAACAACGGCTCAGCTGGACCTGCTGATTGTTGTAAATGTGCACATGTGCTGTGAAGAAGTTCCAAAAGTGTCTTCCTCTTCCTCCTTTGCCACTCCTCAAACTGGAGCTGCTGTTTTCCCTCAGGTTTCTGTTAGACACTGTCATCAAGCTGAGTGGTGCCAGCCTGATTTTTAATTGGATTTAGTGTTGGCACATTTCCGGTACCCTCTCAGCCGGATAGAATGGATTCATGAGGGAGGCCTGGGAGTCCAAGTAAAGTTCCACTGCACTGACGGCTTTTTTATGCGGTTAGCTTCCGATGTGTCACTAAGCCAAATGCTGCTGTGAATGTTTGTAAATGCATTTACAACTCATTTAGACTGGTTTGTGTGGGTGTGCGATACGTTTTCTGACCATTCTTATGCAATAAGATGATTAAAAGTCAGTTCTGGACGCTTTGCTGGGATGATTTTGTCTTTTTGTCGTTACACATGCTATTACCTGTTATTTTACTTTTGATAAGCTGTGATAAAAGGGTCTAAATTTATACTGTTGAGTAGGACTGCACCTTATACCGGTACCAGTATAGTACCACAATACTAGAGCTTTGAAAAAGATCATATACCAGCATTTAAAAACAAATAGTACTTTTTTATGCAAGTAAGTTGGTAAATTGGAGCTTGTGTCTTTAAGCCCAATGAAGCTAGGAAGTGTGACGTAGACGCTGAGGTGGAACCACTTTAGGAGACTCCTCTCTCACTGAGGAGGAGTAAATACAACAGCTTGCTTTGCAGATAGACACAACAATTCAAAGTAAAAACAAGCTTTACATGTAAACTTTTATCATTGCATGTTCAGAAACTGCTTTTGTGGGTCATCATTTAGATGTCTTGTCACAATGGCAAACAGAATCTACCTAAAAACCACTGTATCCTCTTTATTCATGAAGTTTCTGATCATTTTCAAGTTTTACGTTTATAGGCTGGCACAAGCACAACACTATATGTGTTTTGCCATCTGGGCTGTTGTTATATAATTAGCTTGGTTAAGAATGGATGTAACCACCTAGAAAAAAGTATGAAGTCATTGCCAGCTGCTCAATAGTCTTTTTTTAAGCCCATATTCTGCATGCCCAGCACATTTCTTGTTGCCCTTTCCTGGTAAAAAAAAAAAAAGAAGAGAAAAACCTCATCAATTTCCAATGTCAAATAGAGCGTTCGAACTAAATTCTCCTGAAAACTGCTTCACATGCTCTCAGCTGCTACTTAGTGTAACTCCCTTTCCCTCCGCTCAGCGTCAGGTGTAGAGTGTCAGCTCCCAGCCCCCTCCTCGCCGTCTCCTGCCTTTGGGGTTTTTGGGGGACTGCTATTCTTAGAGGAGGAGTGTGCTTGTTCACCATCACACCGCTTCATCCTTTCCCATGACAAACCTCTCCCCCCACGTCAGTTGACCTGTTGCCTGTCAGTTAAGGGCACAGAGGTTATTTGCCTTCAGGATGCACAAACACCTGTCTGACCATTTAGGTAGCATGAAAGCAGCCCTGGAATGCAAACAAATCCTTATCTTACCCTTGAACTGCTTCTGAACTCGGTTTGTGTTCAGGAAGGGAGTGATGGGGAGGATAATGGGTGGATGGATGCTATACTTGTCATCCACCTTCTGGTGCATTTGCAGCAGAGCAACTGCTGTGTGAAATGGCCTTCATCTACACCACTGACGAACGTCATTTTTCTAGCACAAGTTTTTGTCACAGCTGTTAGAAATGCATAGCATAGTGTGGTTCTTCATTGAAATTCCTTATGTCTATGAGCCACGAGGATGTACAGTCGGCCTCTTAAACAGATTTTGATGCCATGTGATCCTTTACAGTTTTTCCATTTTGTGAATGCTTTTTTTTTTGCCCTGAACAGAAACTGAGGCATTGGCGAATCAAATGATTGGGCGGATTGTTTGAATATGACTAAAACAATGTCCAGGGAACATCAAATGCTGACCTCGTGCTGCTGATCAGTCAGACGGCTCAGGGCTCAGTGTTGTGCAACAGAGCCACCATTCAGTGTGACGGCAAGCGGTCTAACACAAACACAACTCATGATGCACTTTTGAACCATCTTAATTTGTTAAGATCCACTTTAAATGTGCCCTGCTTCCCAAAGGACGTGAACTTGGTCATAAGTTTGTTACTGCTGCCTTAGCGAATAAATTAAAAGTTGGAAGTTGCAGGGTAAATGTTTATTTTTCCTACTTTTTTATATAGTAGTAAATATACTAGACTGAAATCTGAAAAGTTAATCTTTTCATCTTGGCGTTAAAAAAGAAGTAATCTTAGTTGTTTTTTTAATAGTAAGGCTTGTGTTTCATTCAAACAAAACTCTTAGTAAGAGACATTTTCTGTCCAGTCTGTCCATGTTTCCCATTTCTCTGATGTTTGGAGTGTTTTTGTTTGTGCATCAGATAACTGCCGTGGAAAAATAAAAAAATTTGAGGTTAGCATTTGATTGCTTTGGATCATCATTTTATCAGGACTGCTTGTGTAGTTTGCTGGCATAGAGACAGCTGTGCCCTCCAGCTCAGATCAGCAGTAAACTATGTGCACACTTCAGTTTATTAACTCCAAATCATCCAATGTAACACATTTCTGAGGTTTTTTTTTTCAGTGGGGGTTTGCTTTTGTCTATCTTAGAATTTAATGGTTGTGGAGAGTTCAGAGATGAATATTTTGATGTTTAAACTTGGAGCAACCTGTCGATCTGGACCTCACCCAACCATGCTCTTCTCAGCCACTGAGAAACACGATGAGCTCATCGGCTCAGTTTTCCTCTGTTTGTAAGTCACATTTTAACAGTTTTTTATTTGTACCTTGTAGCCTAATCTCAGCAAGACATTAGGGATCAATATTTTATAATTCTCATTTAAACACTTTATGTCCAAATCAGGCCTCTGTCTCGTCATTCATTCATTGCACCCAAAAAACACACGGTAGTTCTGATGCTGCATCTTAAATAGATTTTATTAGCGAATTTTAAAATATAGAAATGCAATATTTAATACAAACATCTATACAACTCATGCGACTGAGATATATTTGGCAAAAACATGTTAGTGAAGGAATAGTCATGATCCCACCTTTTTGTTTAAATGCCATCGGGTCTTGTTTTGCTGTCAACAACAGCGCTGATTTATATCTAAAGGTATTTAAAGTCTATTCCAACATTTTCCTCCAAACTAAAATCCTCAGAATAGATTTTATTTTTTAACCAAATTCCACTTTTCTGCCTCATTACAAACATCTCCATAACTTTTTTTCTTATCACTTTTATGTTATAAATATCCCAGTTTGACCTTTTTTAAGCAATTCATTTCCCAATAGACAGACTACAGCTAAACCATGCTGCAGAAAGACATCATGGGTCAGCAAGAACAAATAGTGACCAGTGTTCTTTGTAGCTGAGGTTGGCTGAACTTATTTTCACATGAAAGCAGCGACACCAAAGCTGAAATGAATCTCACAAAAGCAGGTACATAGCTTGTGTTAAACCCAGCAGGTCTCTTTGCTGAGTCACGGGGGACTTCGAGGTCTGTGTGCCCTGTTTACTGTGTTTACAATCTTGCAGATATTTCTAGTCCTTCGGGAGTGACACTCTTATCTGCAGAGCAGTGGCAGCAGAGGGGAATAGTGAGAAGGAGAAATGCATGCAAGGGGAGGAGTAGAGGGAGAACATCAAAAGGGAGAGATGCTAAATATACTCATCCCTTTTTTTGGCACTGCATGTGCATCTATATCTCAGTGTGGGCTTCATGAGAGGAGGCTGAACCATCAACGTGTAACTGATTCACTTTGCTGAGAGGTTCTTGACATACAAAGCTTCTGCTGCAAGATGCCTTTTGGCTTAGAAATTGATTTCTGATTCACATTCAACTAGCTTGTAATACTGCAAGCTTGTTATCAGGCTGGGAGTTTTATTAGTATACCCGAACATATTTTGTTAACATGCTTTCATTCATTAAAAGTATAGAAGCAGAATTGTAATAAAAGTTTAGCTTGTTCCTTTAATGTTCCTATTCAGCCATTTTATTACTTCCCTATTTATCTCACACACCCATCTCTGTATCACACTGTTGACTTTGCCAAAGGCTAATCTGAACTGTTGCCAAACACTCAGTCCACAGTCTTTAACAGAGACACTGGGACGGCGCCGCTGATACAGTGGTATGACTGTTATCTGCCATGCTGTACTTTAGATTTAACACGGCTCAGGTTTTTGCAAAAGTTGGCTCTGGAAGAAAAAAAAATAATTGGGAGTTTGCCAGACTCTCCCTTTCTCAGTTAAGTCTGGCTGCATGGTCCTCGGTGTAACCTTGAGACTGATGATTGTTGCACAAATGGACATGGAGTCCTTTAACTCCTCCAAGCCACGACCAGCAGACCAGACGATCACACCCAGACAAGAGCCTCTGACTCCAGTCTGGCCTGAGGTCATTGGCCATAAGGACAGAAGCCAAACTATGGAACTTTGATTGATGGTGAAGATACAGTTACTTGAGGACTTGGATTTGCATCTATTTTGTCCCTTTATGTTTATATTTCCTCAGATTTGGACGTCTGATCTGTCAGTTTTATCATCCATACTTCACACCGCAGCAGCTCGTCCAATTGGCTGAGTTTTCAGCTCGTTGGGAAACCAAAGAGCGCCCCTAGGACTTTCCTCCTTTGTTGTTTGTGAGCAGCCAGCTGTTTATAGACTTTCTCTGCCTCTGCAGCCCCATCAGAGGCCTGTGTTTCCCCTCAGTGACGGTTCTGTGTTGATGGCTGTGGAGCGCTTAGATCTTTTAGAGGTTGACCTCTTCAAAATGCTGGGCTGGAGTCGGACACAGCTCTGGTCATTGTACTAGTAGTTAATGATTCTGCCCCTCCATTTTCACCCTCAGTCTCCTTCAGTTCCGCTGGCGTCTTTTATAGAGTAAGGAAATGGACGCCCCCAAATAGACGTAGCTTCCAGGTCATCGGACTCGGGGCGAGGGGTCACGGTTAGGTTGAGGCCACCATAAATTGAATAACTGGGTAAGTTTTTGTGCATTGCCATGATTTGGAAACCATCTGTGATGAGCTCACACTACAACCCAGCAGATTTGCACAGCTCCTGCGAGAAAATCTCAAGCCTTTGGAAGGTAGGGAACATGGTTATCATAGTCATCTCTCCACCAGCATCTTCCACTCTCTTCCTCTTGCTCTTGTTTTTCTGCTTTTCACCTCTTTCTTCCTCTTTCATCGTCCTCCTGTTTGACTTATTGCTTAGCAACAATGACAGCCGTGACAGATTTGTGCTTCGGCTCACGGTGTCACATCTGACTTTAGCCAACCCCCCCTCCACATAAACAACACACACACACACATATTACAACCAAGTGCCTGCTGTTTTGCAGTTTATGATGTCGAACTCCACCCCCGCTCATAAAATGACTCTACTCGACACCCCCACACTGAGGTGACAGGAGGGAAGCGTCCAGCTGGATGGAGCTGTTGTATTCCCCTCCTGAGGGCTTTGATCTTTTGCCCTTCATCCTCCAAATCAGAGACTGACTTGCCAGCCTGGACAGCGGGCTAGATGGCTGTTTGATTTAGCGCCGTTTCCCTTCGGAGACCACTGAGGTTGCAGTGTTGTAGATATAACAGGAATGCTAATGTGGAGCTTTGTGACAACTGGGATAAGGTAGAGGCCCGCCTGCCACAACTTTCCTCTGGCCAGTTCTCACTCCTGGCTCCTCTTAGCGCCACAGCACAGACTCATTGTCTGTAGCCCCCCTCTTGTCTCTGGGGAGCTGAAGGAGAGTGCTGAGGCTCTCTTGGTCTCCCCTCCCTTGGTACCCCCTGATCCCAGCCCCATTTTTTTTAAAGCTTTAAGACTGACCTGTCAGCCGATTTCTCTTCCCCAGAGTCAATGTAGCTCGGCCCCCTTAAAGAACCATCCGCAATGGCCTTCTGTTTGAACAGGCCCCACCAAAAGACCCCTTGTGCTGCCCTTTGTTTGCACATAAATAAGATCAGAGTAAAACTCCCTATGCTCTTGTGTCCACAGACAGGCCCTGTGGACCAGGAGGAGTAATGCTGTTGGCAGGCATATTGATCCCAAAGCTCCTTCCAGGATTTTGATCAGCTCTGCAACTGCCCTCATGCACTGCCTGCTGCATAGAGCTAATGCTCACATAAACAGCAGATGCATAATATTACCATACAAGTTTTTTGTTATCAATGTTATTTGGCAGGCTTATAATTTTTATTTAAACCTAAAGGGTCAATAATTAATTTTGTACATGCTACACCACATGTTGGGTTCTAAAATTCTGGAGGTACAAAACCGGCTGAAGCGACACCAGATCACTCCAGCAGAAGTATAATCACTTTGGTATGTATCACCGTGCATGATGTTGAGAACAGCAACCATAAACCAAACTTGAAGTCACGTTAATATGGCATAACGGAGGATTTGGATGCACAGATTTTTCTACTTTCCATCACCTTCCCTCGCTGGGTTCAGCTTGGTCTCTTCAATATCCACGTTAATCTTCCTGACTTGGATCAGGACCACCAATGCTGTGAGTTTCATTTGGACTTTCCTGTTGGGAACAGTAGGATTGATCACACCAGCTGGGAGAAATGCAAATAATGGGAAAGAACGCAGTGATGATTTAAAAATACTTTTTCGTAGAATAAATATCTAGAAGGCGCAAACGGTGCCAGAATTTTTTACTGTCTGTACACCGAGCAAACCATTTGGGGGTTATCAGAAAAGTTTCCCAAATTTTAAGAGTTTTATCACTAAACACACAAATTTGCATCAAACGTCATTAGCTGAACACCCATTCCTTTGGTACCCTCCTCCCACTTCTTTACTTACAATAAGTTGTTCTTTCTTTATTGTCACTGAATTTCCTTGAAGCTAAACCCTGTTCATACCATCATGTCCCAGTGTATCCCCACAGCCTCGGCCCCTTCCAGGAAGCTGTCTTTGCAGTTTAAATCGGCCTAGATTTATAACAAGCCTTTGCTAGAGCAGAGCTCTGCTTAAACAATTGTCTTGTCTTGTAACTTAAGAGGCAAATAAAAAAAAAAAGGATTAGAGTGTGTCCCAGAGCTGGAGGCCACCAAATTTCTGTAGAATAAAGGAAAACGCAGCAAGTGCTATAAAACGTTGCTGCTTTTCATTGGGACGACAGACTGAGAAACAATGAAGGAATAAGTAGATGAAGAGAGAAGGATGTTGAACGCTGAAGAGAATACCAAACAGACTGAGGTTAAAGGTCCAACTGGTGCAGTGTGGAGGGGAAGAAAGTCAAAATGAGCGAAAAGGCCAAGAAGTAACCGCCTAAAATCAGAGGAAGGAAATGGATCATCAAAGCAAACCCGTTTGGATGGATTAGGGATTAGGTGAAGGAAAGCTGAGCTTTAGTAGCAAACTGGATGCTGTATCACTGGCAGCTCTGATAACTGTTTTAAATATGACTTGACCCTCAGGGGCAGGACGATAAAATCATAAAAGTGATAATATAGTGTTAAAGATATAGCACCTAAAGGTCCTTTTTATTTCCATTTTCATTATATTTAAGTCTTGGCATACATAAGGATAATTTTATGATCTGTTCCTCCTACACTTTATGATGCTAAAGTTTACCTTTTTACAGAAGTGATTTACCAAAGGAAAAAAATGAATAGGTGTGCTTTTAAATGACCTTTTCTAAACACTTTCTATACAAAAAACCGTCAAATGATGTTACAAAAGTCAAACCGTTAGTTTACAGTTTGCAGTCAAACAGAAAACCAGACATGTTGCCAAGGGGACAATTGTCCAGCATGATGTCATGAGATATCATATGTCCTTTGTAGGAGGCTGTTTGCTTCGGCCCATAATCCTTCTGTCATGATAATAACATGCGTGTCCATGCGTCTGGAGCCAGTAGCCCACCTGTTCTTGTTTCTTCATCAAAAATGGGACAGGGAGCCTTGCGTTGGGTTGATGGGGACAGAACTTCACAACTGTTTTCTAGATTAATACAAAAATGCAGTTAAATGAATGGACGGACCATTTTTTTTTCATTTGTTTGGATCTGTTGGCTAAAGCATTTAATCGGTTTTGGTTGGCCACCACTGGAGATGGAGACTCAAGGAACACCATATAGGGGCACATACTTTATGCTGCGTTCAGACCGGACAGCGTTTTGCGTCAGAAAACGCTTGAACGTGCGAATTTTGACGCCAAGTATTTTTAAATCCGACGCCTCGACGCCAAAACAGGCATCAGAAATAAAGACCTTTTGAATGCCGCAACGCTCGTCTTGGCGTTCCCGCGGTTTGGTAGGAGCTTTGTTTTTGCATGATGGCAGACCAGGTTGAGAGAGTGGCTTGGGTGTATTTAATACACAGAGCCCGACAACGGAGGTGAGTTCGGCGGCGTGTCTGGGTTCATGAAATTCTCCAGAGGCGCACAGAGCTTGGGGAGTTTCATCATTTGCTCCAGGAGC
>JBAMHV010000001.1:3677545-3690368 GCA_037177535.1 Pseudomugil gertrudae | reverse complement strand
AGAACAGGGTTATAAGGTGTGTGTGGAGCAAGAATAAGCAGGAATTCAGACCAAAGCATTGCGGTTCTGCTTTATACGGACAATAAATTAATGATTTACATGTTAAAAGGAAGGATATAAAAGCAGGACATATCTCCTATAATAACAGGTAAGCATCAGCTAACCAAGTTAGACTTTTTACAAGTTTGGTGTTGCATAAGCCCAACTTATCTTTATCTGAGTCTTATCATAGGCCTGTTTATGAATTTCGCAACTCTGTTCATCACCTCCCACCAATGCTATGTTTTCATTTCTAAAACTGCTGAATTGAGACTGAATCTCCCATGCTCATGTCTCAATGAACTCCTGCTTGGTTCGGAGCAAAATTTACCCAATTTAATTACAAAATCATAAATGAGAATATGTTACAAATGGAGTAAATCTAGTGTCAACCCATTTTTTTATTTTCACATCACTGTGACAGCAATGAGTTGCGTGCACCATGGCAACAGTATTCTGAGACAAGGGAGATGCTCTATAATTAGCTTAAGTATAGTGAAGTACCTCTCTATCCTACATACACAGGGGAAAATTGGGGGGTGGGGGTATATTTAGGATGAGTTTGATTTGATTTTAATGAGTTAAACAGTTATTAATTACAGAGCAGTTTTCTCTCATTCAGAAAAGGACAATTTTGAAGGAAAACTTTGAATTTGTTGGAGGCTGTTTGTGCACATGTTGACGTGAACTGTGGAGCTGAAACCGTTTTATAAGAAAGTTTTACAAGGATGAAACCATTTTATCACGTTATCGCAAAAGCAGGCTCAAGTAAGGTGCCCCTTTGGATTTCAGCCACATTGCCTTTATAATTCAGAGACATGAGTAAAAGATTGACTAAAGGAGTAGCCGGACCTTTGAGCATTTAGGCGAGACCCTGAAATCCTTCTAGTTTACACAAATGATCAATCAGCTGGGGAAAGTTCTGACTCTGGAGACGCCTCTAATGTCACACAACGCAGCTTATCTCTGGCTTCGTCCTCTATTTGCTTCTTCTGTCGTCTTCTTCCTCAAACAGACAATTGATCTGTATTGATTTCCCCAGCAGGCTTGCCAGAATGACTCATCCTCCTGCTTTGGGAGTCTTGCTCCATAAGAAAATGCTTTCTTCAGGGTTTCTTGTCTGTTTTAGGTGCTGCTTGTCAAGGTGAAAGGTCCTTTCTGGGCCTCAAGGTAGTTCATGATAGTAGGTGGGGAAGATTTATAGTGTATTCATTCTTTAAGAGGAGTAACAACATCCTTAGTGGGGCTGAGGGCTGGCAAGAGGTGAGCAGTAGCCCTCCTGAGGAGAATTTGTCCCTCCTCGACTGTTTTGTAGGGGCTTGACAGGTGAAATAGTGTGGGAACTATGGGGAGTGTTGCTTTAAAATTCTTTTTTGTTGCGCTTGTCGGGGATGTGGAGGTGCCCTGTGAATGCTCAATAGCTCTGTTGGAGCTGCTGGTGAATGGTGGGAGTACTGGGGAGAAAATGGTTTCCTGCAAGTGCTGTGCAGGTCGTTGCTGAGGCTCCTTCTGTGGGGGAAACTGTCGACATGTGTTTTTCCCCCTCCAACTTCTGACTCCCATAAAAGAGTACAGCTACAGTTCTTTGTTTTCGACTAATCAGACTGACTCGTAGTTTGTCAGCTTGATCCATTTGATGACCATACCAACATCAGCTGCCTCTACAAAGGAAACCTGCTATGGAATCCATTGTAATGGCACAAGGCTGTCTCACTGTCGACATTAATTTTATTTGTTTACACTTATCTGATCCATGTGTTTAGGAAATGTGGTGTGGGGTACAGTAAATCACCATCAGTTGTGACTTTGACTCTGAAAAATATGCTGTTAATCAAACCAATAATTGCTTTGTTTGCCCATTCTCTGAGCCCGCTCCAGGACCCTTCAGGCAGGAAAAGATCCAACGGTGAGTTTTTCAGAGAATTGGTCTGGCTGAGACACAGTGATGGAGGGTGACTCATCCATGTTTTGACAATTAGGGCAATGAGAGGGTCAGATGGGGTCCTGAGAACCCTGGAAATATGTGGGGCTCTCTCTGCTCTGAGTTTATCTTATTGTTGCTTAAATGAAAGTCGGATGAAATGTTTTTTATTCCAAGCAAAACGGATGGGGAAACGACACAAAGAGCTTCAGGTAAAAGATGATGATGAAGATGAGAGAAAGCTGTTTATCATGATGGAAATGGCTTCTGATGGACGATGCTGGATGGATACGGGAATGTAGGTTTAACAGGAATAGCTTGTGGCTCCTTTTCGGGTCAGGGAAAGCAAGGCAGAGCGAAGCAGGCAGAGGGATTGTTCAGAGCCAGCGCCTGGTGAGGACCATTGTTCATCCTTCCCTTTAGAGCTGTAGGAGACAGGAGAGTTTCACACGCCACTCGCAGGCGTCCTGCTGGGCAGCCCTGGAAGGGGGCTATTGCAGCCGGTAAAGAAGGCCTGGCCATAGGGATAAATTACTCTGAATGGAGGGGTCTGTGTTTGCAGTTTTCTCTCTCTTTCTAAAAGGAGCCAGCGAGGGAAAGAATTCAACCCCAACCACAGGTTGTCCGCTTCGTTTCTGGAAAGCTCTGCCTTCCAAGTCACCAATTTAAGATCCTCACCCCCCGCCTGCCCTGAAAAACTCTCCACTCCCACTATCTCTGGAATGCTCCAGGGTTTTGTTGTCCTGTGGGGACCGGGGTGGGTGTCTCACAAGGTTTAAAACTTGTGTCTGTTTTCTCAATAAGGGACAAGATGCTTAAATGCCTTTTTTTATAGACGTTATCGCCAAATGTTCAACCTACTGCTTGACATCTTGATTTAGATTTAAGATGGTTCTTTATAAAAGCGATCTACTTGTAGGATTGTCAGTGTTTGACATAATTTGCTGTTACCATCTGGCTGTTTTCTGATCAGATTGGCCCATTCTGCTTTATAAAAGGCCTATAAATGCCAGACAGTTAATGTACAGGCACACATATGTGTTTTTGTATAAGTGTCCCCTCTTCCTCCTCCTCCTCCTCCTCCTCACAGTTAGCAGCTCATTTTAATGGTTGACTGTTAAACTAATGTAGAAAACAGAGGGGTCAGTATGGTGAAAACTGGCAAACTCTCACGCAGAGATCTGAAATTTACAAGCCCGGTTTTTGCCCCAAATCCCAAATGTTAACATCGTTGAGCATCTGGTGCAAACACAGTGAAGGTTAGAGCTGTAGAGCAGAGCCCCCCCATGCCGCTTCGTGTTATAACTGGATATTACAGGGATAGACTTCAGGGGCTGCTCTTCTCATCCAGTCAAAAGCCATAAACTAAGTTACAGCTTGCCCACATGGAATAATCTCTTTTTATTACAGTTATCCCTTCACTAAGAGTTCACTTTCACAGACATGGACTGAATTAAGCTGCTAATACTCATCTGACATCACACATGGCTTCCCTTTTTTTGTTCATGTTCATTATTTTTGGATCTTAGAAAAGCTGAAGATGATTTCTCTTTAAACCAGATGACAAAATGACTGCTCTGACATTTGTAGCCCTGTAAAAAGAAGATTTGTACAGTTTGATTCCTTTGCACTTATCTCTGGGATAGAGACCAGGGTAATAAAATATATTAATGTGAGTTTATGAATGAATGAAAAATGCTTTATTAACCCCAGAGGAATATTTAAATTTACAGCAGCTTTTTTCAGGTCACTGGTGATCCAGGGTTTGTTATTGGTGAAGCACCTCACTGTTCTTGTTGGAATGATGATGTTCACACAGTTTCTATAATCCGTCACACACTCAGTCAAGGTGTTGATGTCATCTCCATGAGGTTCACAGAGGACATTCCAGTCTGTAGCTTCAAAGCATCCTCTCAGAGCATCTTCAGCTTCATCAGACCAGGATGTTGCTAAACGATGGGCTTGTAGGAGGAGGTGAGAAGAACAAGATTATGGTCAGATCTTCATAAAGGTGGCAGGGCAGAGGAGCTGTATGCATTTTCAATATTTACATTAAATAAGTCCAACATTTTATTTTCTCTGGTGGAGCAGCTGACAAACTTTTGGAAGGTTGGTGGAGAAGCAGAGAGGGAGGAGGTGTTAAAGTCTCCAGAGATCCCACAAATGCATTTGGATGTTGTGTTTGAAGCCTGGCAAAGCTAGCTGTTCCATGTCTCTTGTGCAGATCTTCTGTTTAACAGTGACATGTCCAGGATGACACCAACGCTGGTTAACCAGCACTGCAACTCCACCTCCTTTAGCTTTTCCCGAGTTGTTTATTGCGGTCTGCACGGACCGTCTTGAAGCCGTGTACAGATACATTACAGTCTGGGATGTGTTCATGCAGCCATGTCTTGGCGAAGCACATAAAACTGCACTCTGTATTTTTTCTGAGACCAAGTTAGCAGCTGAACCTCGTCAATTTAGTTAGCTAGCGATCTCACACAATCTCTTATCTACCAGTGGAGTGAGGGGAGAACAGCTTTGCTCTGAATTAAACATGTTACTAACCAATCAGATGTTGTGTAGGACTTTGGGATACCTGTGGTTGTGGGCTTCGCCTGCTTCCTAAAAGGATACAGGACCACACATATGATACAGCAGGGAAGTAACAGTGAGGTTGGTAGGATGAAGTGTTATTTGTAAAAAGAAAATTGTGTTTTTTCTTATCGATTCTTCATGTAACATATTTTCCAACTAACGCTTTGCCTGCTGGTGGGAGTGTTCTCACCTCTGTGTGCACGTGTTTAAGTGTTTGGAGTAGAGTTGTGAAGATCTATAAAGTCGTGTATACACCATTTAGATGATTTATGTTCAGATGGCAGCCTAATGTTGCAGAACTGATGATTTAGGATGTACACAAATGGCGATGTCGCTCCTATTTACATGCCTATTTACATCTAAACCACCAGGATTCAGTTCTAGAAAGTCTTAATTCACTAGTTGCAAAAACTTAAGCAGCAAAGTGTTGAAAAGACCAAAGTGTTCAATGTGTTCTAGGTCCCTGAAGACCTTCCAGAGTAAATGAAAACAACTTTTGTCTGACTTGTGTCTCAAAATATAATATATAATACATTCTCTGCTCTGGGCTCATATATGGCTGTGACCTGCGAGTCCCCATCAGAGGCTTCCATTGGGGGAATATGGGGGTTAAAGCAGGGATTGTGGAAAGTTGGGAGGGTTCATGTGAGTGTGTGTGAGTGTAGCGGAGTCAATTGGCCAAAGAGTCAATCTGTGGATTAGCAGGAGCTTGGACACCAAGTGCTCACTCAGCAAATTACCCAGCAAGTCTAGTGTTCACAGCCACAGGCCGAGCTCAGAGCTCTGCTGTGTTTACATTACTGGGTTTGACATGCACACGCATACACACACACTCTCACACACATGTGAGTAGGTAAATGTCCCTATCTATGCCAGCGCCAGGACACAGATTCATCTTTGAAATGTCTCATTTTCTGCCATGAATTGACGGTAATACTCATGAATCTGTAGCTGTAAATGAGTAAGCGCTTGCGTGTTTAGTTTTGGGATCAATACTCAGCCATATTCAATCTTTTTCTCCCAGCAGCATTCCTTTCATCCCAGTGCTACGGTTCAAGCTGCTGCTTCAGCATCTATTAAACAAATAGGCTGAACTTTCTGTCTTTCTCTCTCTCCATGCATGACTCTTGGTTTCTCACCCACACTTCATAAAAACACCACAGGAGTCCTCCCACACGGGCATTTGACTGCAGACCTGCAGCTCATCATCGGCTGGAGGCTCATGCAGCCTCCATTATCAGCTTTGTTTTATTCCATTTGTCTGAGTTTGGATCTTTTTAACACGCATTTCATGATGATGTTTCTGTGTTCTTCTGATCGGGTTTGCATCGTGAAAGGCTGACACGAGTGGAAAATGAAGCATCATTCTTGCCCCCTTTCCTCTTTCACCCCTCTCTCTTATTATTTCAGGCTTGTTAATTTATTTATTTGATCACCATCATATTCACTCATATTTAGTGGTTTGCTCATATTTCAGGCACTTGTATGTTTTTTTTTTTGTAAGTTTTTATGTTGTTTATTGCACTTAAAATGAAAAAGTTATATTAACCCTTCTGAAGTCTGAAGGGGTTTCTGGGAGAAATCCTCACCTGGATATGTTTTTGTTTTATAGCTCATAAAATCTTGTAATCTTGTCATCTTGTAACTCACTATCATGTATTTCACATCTTTTTTTTTAATAACTTGAGCTTTCATAAAATCCATGTTATAATTGTCTAATGAATGTAAAAAAAAAAGTTACGGCGTATGAAAAGAAAAAAAATTTTTTTTACATCAATTAATTAAAAAATCACAGCAAACTGTAACAAATGACCTTTTTGACATTTTAAGAATATTCACAGATGTCCTAGGGATCACGGTGGACATTTTCAAGGGTCTAAGTATAATATTTATACACAAAACGGCATAAAAACTGCTTATAATAGGTCCGGTGCTTTTGAAGGTGTGGTCACCTCCGTGTTGTTCGCTATGCCAAAGATGCCATCTGAGGGAAGTATCTCTGAATTATAGTAGTAATAATTTTAAACTGTCCTGGAGATCTGTGCTGTTTTGTAATGTTTTTCCCGCGCTGTCAGGCCCAACGGCGCCAAATTGGAAGGGTTAAAAAGCTTAAATATACTTTCTATTCTATTCTATTCTATTCTAATAAATATACTTGACATTAGAAAGTATGTGTGATTCAATTTCGGGGCTAAAATAATCAAGCAGTTTAACAGAAAATTAACACGAAGTAAAAGCATCTACCAGTCAAAAAGAATTTACAAAGTACAGATTTGAAACCACAAGGACTCTTTGTATAAAGATGATGTGAACCTCGGTTCATTTCTGAAGAGCGATTGTGAAGGTTCCTACTGTCGCCGTGTTGACAGCGTCGTGCATGCCATTGCTCCTGGAAAATACAAAAATGGGCAAAGATGTGGAGCTGAGAGGGGGTCTTTGAGCGTGGTGATGGATGATTGATGTTTATCAAACCCAGAGCAGCCTTTGGCTAAGACAGCCCAGAGGACACGCACCAATTATGCCAAATTTCAAGATTAAATAACGTCTAAACGGATGAGTTATCTTCACAGCTGCTGTGAATATAAACTTGATCCTTTTTAACCTGAAATAATTGTTTTGTACCTGGCTGTAAGCATGTTTATTTCTGCTGTGAAGTTAGTTTTTATTTTACCACAGAAAAGACCTGTGGGGGTTTGCTTTATTTGGAGCTCCTAGTGGATGAGGAGGGAACTGCAGCTTTTGGCACTTACGCATATGCTTCCCTTTTTTCCTTGTTTGAAGAACAGCAATGCTCTCCAGGACCGTAATGACAGCATTTAAAGCCAGAAATATTGTGGTGTGCTTTAGTTTTTGTGGATAAGTCTGTTATTTATTATGTGAAATTGTGGGAGAAAGGGGAAAATAACTTGTTAGACTGAGAGGAATGTAAAAGTAATGGAGCCAGGAAATGTTTATACTTCTGACTACTTCTTTTCAGACGTGCAGAGAAAGAAATATGGGTATAAATGTTGGAACGTGTTTGAAAAAAGCTATTTGTTTCTTTTTTTTCACATATCGCTGCACCCACCGCTGGCCCACATGCTTGTCCAGCAGCCATCCACTCATCCCTGGCCAACTTGGTGTTATCTTTGAAGTGACTTCAGAGAGACTGCTGGCTGGCCGTAGATGGCAGTGTGTGTGTGTGTGTGTTGACTTCATATACAGCTCCTTTTATGGGCCTTTCATTTGCTACCCTCAGCAGGATGATGATGCATCACCATGTGTAATTATGCTGTTTTGGCTTATTTCAACTGAATAAATGACGGCATCATCCACATACTCCCCTTTACTCTCAGTTAATGGGCAGTGACTTGGCTAATCGTGTGTGTGTGTGTGTGTGTGTGTGCATTCTTGCCATTATTTGCCAAAATCAAGTAGTGCACATAGCATGCAGAAATGTCGGTCTAACTCTGGTCAGGTTGCAGGAGTGTTAACATGTTTCAGCCTCAAAGGCAGTTCAACAACACACACACACACACACACACATGTTGTCTTGCTGAGTTACGTTATAAGAAAGTGATTGAGTGCTGCGGTGTGATAAGACTGGAGTTTTAATGAAAGTCTGAGATGAGCAGGCGTGAAAAGAACCCTGCTGTTGGACCGACTGCTTCACATTTCACACACTCCTGTGTGTGTGTGTGTGATCTGTGTGGAACCGGGAGGATGAGCTCGCGATGACGGGCCTACTTAAGAAGATTTTTCGCAGTGCTTTGAAGATTAAACATTGACTTTAAACTTGTTTGTCTGGTCATTTTGTTTACATACTGTGAAGTTTTTTTTTTGAGAACTTTTCTGCTGCTTAAAAAAGTTTATGCTAAAGCTCATCTGCACATTTGCCTTTTTCCCAGCTGGGTTCAGCATGCGTTGCTGCGGTAACAAGCTCGCCACATCAGTGCGGCTTAACCTACGCTGGCAAATTAGTAGGTGGGGATGAGCCGGCAGAGCAGGGACTGGCAGGGATGATGAGCTGTTTGGCAACTCGAAGCCAGGTCGTCATAATCCAGAACCATCCTAACCACAGGGAATGTAGGGGACATTTACAGCTTCCATATGGTTTAATGTTTTTTTTTAAATATTTGTTTTAGAAAGGGGGAACCAGGAAATGAAGCATTTAATTACTAAAAAGCTGGCAATCGATGCATTTACTGTAACAGTGAAAGATTTAAGTGAAAGGTGATAAATACACTGAGGAAAACCACCAGCTTATTGAGCTTGTCAGCCTCTTTACTCTTAACTGTTTTAGTTTTATGGAACATTTTATGTGTTGCAGGCTCTCTCCTTAAGCAGCTGTTTTCAGAAAACACAAGTCTGAGGTACTTCATGCTTCCTGGCTTAAACCATGCTTAGTTTATTATAAATGAGCAGTTTGGATTTAAGGAGTAATATGAAGAGCAAATTGGATGGGCGTGAAAAGGATTTTATCTCTTCTATTGCTGCTATTTGTGTTATGCTGTCCAACTTGGGATGGTTGTTATGGCTACTGGTTTGTTCAAGTAGGTGATGGGTGTTTAAGTAACCTTTTCATGAATCTGCTGCACATTTATTTGTGAAAAAAGACTTTATTATTTCTTTTTGGTGATTCTTGCATGTCAAAATGACGTCATACAATCTTAAATCGTCACAATGATTTGGGTCCACGGCATCGTGCAGCCAGCAACAATGGTGTTTTTGGTTAGAGTGGCTAGTTCTGCTTGCTTGATTAAAGCACATAAAGCAGGTCTGATTCACCGCTGCTAATACTTCCTTTTTACAGCTATGGATGGGAAATCATAAGATCTTATCAATGTTGATGCCATTGCAAATTCTACATATCAGTTTAGTTTTTCATCAGTTCCCTTGTTGGTTCCCTTGTTGGTTCTTGGACCTTTTTTTCTCTCCTTCAAGGAAACAAGTGTACAACGGAGGTTTGCATTGTTAAAGGAACTGTCTTCGATCATTTGATATCCTAAACTTACAGATTAACTTCTTTAATCTTTAAATAGTGTTAACAATATGGTAAAGAACATCTGGTTCTTGTGGTTTCACATCTCTTAATGAAAACAGCCTAACCAGAAGAAACACACACCTGCAGAAGATGCTAGCTTCTACTGCTTCATCTTTTATAAACCTTTTTGAATAATTATCACCTTTTAAATGTTTATGTTATGTGTTTGGAGCTGATGGCAGTGTGGTCACACCTCTACTAAAACTCGTGTCCTGTTTTGCAGCGTCGTCTTAATCTGAATGTGATAGACTAAATAAAAGATGGCAGTGACACTATTTCCTGTTGTGTAAAAACATATTTAGCATCTACTCTCGATCTGCCGGTTTGTTGATTCCCATCGTTTTTGCTGTAGTCTGTCAAGATTTACATGTTAAATAGTGATTTTAGTTCTTAGAGGAAACTAATTAGCTGCAAATGTTGGACAGCAGCTGATTTGTGAGAGCCCTCATAAGTATTTCTGTGTTTTTGATTTAACCTTTTTACAAAAGTTAAGGTTTATAGTGTTTTAAACAAAAATGGAGTTATCTGAATGTTCTGGGGTTATTCCATGTTTGCTATTTTATTATTAATGTAAAGTTCTGCTTTAGGCGTCTTTGCTGAAGAGAAAGCAAACGACACATTTTATTAGCTTTAATGTTTTTTTTTATTAAATAAATTGGATTTGGTGTCTGCAAATAATAATTGATAACAAAAACGTGTTAAATGTAAGAATCCAGAAGTTCAAAGGCTGTTTCCTCAAAGTTTTTTTTTTTTTTTTTTTTGCACATTGTACTCATTCAGAAATCTTCTTTAGCAGCATTTACATGTACGCACACCAAACTTTCCACTTCTAATCCTGTCTGTACTTTTCTGATACCTAATTTATAAAACATTAGGTATGGCTAAAAAAGTGTCTGGTTCTGTAAAGTTATATGTAGAGAAGCTAAAACTTTAAACTTTAATTAATCTAGTGTTTTCATTCTTTTCCAATAAATGTATGCAAAAGCTACAATACAAAAATAATAATCTAATAAGCCCGTTTGATGTTATAAAATTAGCTCTTTCCAACAGCTGCATCTGCCTTACTTTTATTTGTACAACACTACTTTTTGCAACACTGTTTGATTTCTCGCTTGTGTTTTATTCTCTGATGTACGTCACTTTGGATAAAAGCTACAATAGAATAGAATATGTCATACGATGTAATATCCAAAAAGATCATTTGGTGTCATGATTTTTGCCTCGGGATGGCTTTGCACCCATTAAACACGGCTTTAGCCCATTTTATTAAGCAGTTACCAGCTGAAAAAAAGAGCGCCCTCTGCAGGACCCTGGGAGAAACCACCGACAGCTTCTGAACCGAGGCACTTCCAAACAGAGGTTTAAACTTTGAGTAAGAATAACGACCCTATCATTCAATGAGATCGGGCTTGTTTGTCCTATTTATTTGTCTTCCTGAAACATTTTACTGAAGCTTCCTGCTGTTATTTACAAAACCAATTCCAACAAGTGGAAATTGATTACTGAACTTGCACAAATGAAGAAGAAACACTTTGCAGCCAACCTGAAACTGCCATGTTATCACATCATCTACTAATAATGTTTGTCTACTTTAGATCAAGACTTAAACCTGTCTACCTTATGTCAATATTACCCCAGCAGAGCTAAAACATTGCTGAGGTCCGGATGCTCATTGTAACCCGTGAATGATGGTAATATCAGGTGAGCAGCCTTCCTGAATACAGGATCGGTCAGATGTGAGTACGGCTGCACGCAGGGCTGCACGCAGGGCTGCACGACGCTGCGCTGTGCAGTTGAATGCAGCTGCTTTGGGAAAACTTGGGTTTGAGCATGTTGCTGACATGCTGAGTTGCAGCTGTCTCTCTGAAGCTTTTACAACTTAATACCAGCGGAAGAGGGATGGCAGGAAGACACAAAAAGTTTCAAACAATCCTCCTTTGCTCCCATTTTACCCTCTGCATTGTCCCCACACGGAAATATCCCACATTTTTGCGGCGGTTTTCTCACACCGTAAGAGAGATGCAGCTCCGACCCTCCAGGTAGTCTCCAGGGAGGTCCACGCCTAATTAACCGGCAGCCTTTTGACATCTCTCAAAGCTTGTGGCCACCCGCTCTCCAGGCTGGGTTGCCATTGTGTGTTTTGGCCCCTTTGCTTTTTCCTCAACCCTTCACACTAGTTATTTAACTATTTAACTGGAACAAATTGACAAATGGTGGCCTACAACTAGAATACCACCTGGTCAGATCCCCTACATCGCAGCAGCTTCTGGCTCGGTCCGGGTGGTGAACGCAGGCTCTTATGTACGTAGGTCAGGTTAAGATGTGGGTTTGTGGGCTTCTCTTTGTGTTTACCTTTGGGGGACCACCTGTCTTGTTCCCCGTCATGCTTGTTCAGACAGTTTCAGGACATTGTAACCATCAGTGGAAGATCTTTGGTGGCCTTTCTCTGCTTCCTCTGACTCACAGCTCACCCACTGGGCTCAGCCAGAGCAGGTGAAGTTGGTCGTCTGCTTCACTGCTAACCCGACTGGTAGACCCAACATATATGTGTTCATTGACTTGTGCAGAAATCAAGAAATTAATTCCCAATAATTTCTGATTTTAAAGGCAAGCAAGGAGCCATTTAGATATTGATTATGTGGTCAGCGAGCCAATGACATTGATCCAAAATTCAAAAATGGATACAATCATTTATCAAATGCCGTTTTATTTTAAATACAGCTTTATTCTGAGTTTCCTGTGCACATTGTTATTAATTTTTTAAGTTTGGTACAGGAATAAAATGTTAGATTATATTCTAGTTGCTTTTTGTGATTTGGATCTGAATGGAAACCTCTGTGTTCAGTTACCTGTGATATCGTTTCATGATGTTGATGTCTGTTCTGAAACGGATCCAAATTCGGATTCAGAAATCACAAAGGACACAACACAAGTTATGTTTGGTAAACAATGCAGTTTAAACCAGTCCATCCTTAACTGTACAAAGCCGGGTGGTTTCCCTGCAGCTGGGACACTTTGATGCATTTCCTGCTTTTCTTTTGTCCAAGCTTAACAAGCTGGAGAGCCGTGTTGATCTGGCTGCATGCATCCAACATTTTCTGGCAATTGGTGACATTGGTGGGTGTTCAATCACTTTTATTTAATTATAAAATTAGGTTTTATCATGGGCTCCATGGTGGCGCAGCTGGTTAGCACTGTGGCCTCACAGCAAGAAGGTTGCCGGTTCGATTCCTAGTGTGAGCGGGGCTCCAACCGGGATC